>JAZKJV010010591.1:0-437664 GCA_037367405.1 Ottelia alismoides | reverse complement strand
TAATTTTTGCCGGCGACTGGAGTGAAACTTGGGGCCTCCTACAGGGCCAGAGGGGTGGCTCCTCCACCCCTCGAGCTCACCTGCTGGTGAGCACGGACGCAGGTGGCAAATATCAGCGAGACGAAGCCGATGAAGATGGTGATCCTCTGCTCCTGGAGACTGATGGAAAGTTTTCGCCTCTTCTTTGAATGGCGATTTCGTGAAGACGAAGACTCCAACTGATGTGAGACTGCTCCAGATTCAAGAAGAACCTGCAAAGAAGATGTGCATGTGCTCGATTTGCTCTAAAATCGGCATATAAATGATTACTTGCAAGCTCAAATAGTTGTTTCCAGAATAAATGCTAATAGGCGTGAGAAACCACGAGAAAAGAAAATAAAATTTGATTCGATTTTGAAACGAATGGGAGACGTGATTAGATCTGGCGTCTAGGATGAATGATTAGTTATCGTAATGATGTGATTAACTACACTAATTGTGGCACGCTGATCGAGAAATAAATTTGAGAAGATGGATGAGTTACCTGTGAAGTTGCAGGGTATAGGACCTCTGTTGTCATCGCTCGACGGGTCGACTTCCCAGAGCTCCACGCGCATGCGGCAACGATGCAAGGGCTGACGAGCACCTTGTAACTCCTCCCCGATGATCCTTCTCCCACATGGATACCTTCGATCGGAGCTATCACCTCCTGAGCGAGCAGAATGAGGCGAGGAAGAGAGGGGTCGGCCACTGAAAGTTAAGTTCAGGTGGATATGAGATAGTTAGTTGAAAACCGCCAACTTTGGGGGTTTTATAGAGAGATTACTTGATCTTCAAGTTAAATCTAATGGTGGCCGAGTATCTTGGTTGTTATGAGAGGGGATTCAATGGCTTTGATCGAGTGAAACACAATTAATGTGCGCAAGAAAATTTGGTAAAGAAAGCTAGTTGGAACAGAAAGCAGAACTGACTTCTTGAAGAAGATGCACCAGGTGCTGACACTTGTCAGCACTTGAGTGGACAGCTACGTAAATACATTAAATATTATATAATAAATAGTAAATAGCGTTATTTTAAACAGGTATAAAACAAGAAATATAAATAATTAAATTATCTATATTATAGAATAATTACTTTTTATAAATAATAATTATAATACGAGATATAAATATTACATTAATAAATAGGTATAGATAAATAGGTCTTGGATTTTTAAATTAATATATGAATAATTAAAAATTAATTTTGTATTTTCTTAATTATTAGAATAATAAATAAGGGTTGTGTGAATTTTTAGGGATTTTAATAAATTAGTTTACATATATTAATAAATATAGGTATTAAGTTATCCAATTCATTTTTATCTATAAATTAGGGATTTAGATTTTATTAAAATAATAATAAGCTCCAAAAATTCTGAAATAAATCATGATGAAAACATATTATCAGGAAAATAATTAGAAATTATAAAAATTAATAAAATTATAAATAGTATGTTCTAAATAAAATAAATAGCCCAGAAACCTCGTTGTCATTTGGTCCCAAAACCGACTTTTTGCAAATGGACTCCGAATTCAATGAAATCATCTCTATTAATTAGAGAATATTATTTTTTGAACTTTAAAGGTGAGAGGAGTGAAATTGGATTTCGTATGAAGAAGTTATGATGTTCAGAAGTTGAGAATCTGACAAATTAAAAGCTGGATTTCTTGGTATATATATAGGGTAATATTTTTAACATATTTTTATATTTTTATATACATTTTTAGAAATATTTAGGAAAAGAGTTTCGTGAACAATATGTACATATGAATTAATTAAAAATCAATGAAATTTTGTATTTATTTGATAAATAATGAGACATGTGTAAAGTGTGTTTTAATTTATTTTTATGATTTTCTTTCCTTATCTCCCCCTACTTATTGGATTTGTCGACCAATCCATGCTGAATAGGTCTCGGGAGTTAAGTTATAAATATACCTTGCAGTTATATTTATATTTATAAGTCATATTGTCCATATATACATATTTCCAATCTGCCTTATTTTCTTTTCTTTGTTCTTTATTTATTTACATGATTTTGATGCTTAAAAGTGAATATTTATTCATGAATGAAGTTTTTATAAAAGATGGAAATTAATGTATATTTACATGTATATGTTAAGGGTTTTAAGACAAAATTCGATAGAAAAGTTAATGAATCATGGATTCATCAACCCCCTATACTTAAACTTCGCTAGTCCCTTAGCAAACACTTATTTGAAATAGTAAGTGAAAAAGAAAGAAAGTTAGAATAAATTTGTTTTCCTAAACCATGAGAACAGACAAAGGACAGAGCTCGATCGGGCCTGAAACAAGCATTTTGTCAGAGCCTTAACTAGGATTAGGATTTTATCCTCAACAGTCCTCTGGTTCCACAAATCCTTATTCAAGATCACTTCATCAGCTAGTTTAGACTCACTTATTCATATCACAAACTATATCCTCCATGAATTCAATTTGTACAGTGTGTAAATTGATTTAGCTCTTCCTGCTTAAAGAGACGAAGAAACCGTCCATCCCGGCTATACACTTCTATTGCTTCCTTATCCATCTACTCTTTCCTCGGGGAGGTATGTATTCCCTTCTGAGGTTAGTTCGCGCTATGTCCACAATCGAGTATAGAGAGAAAGTAGAAGAATGAGAAAAGAAGTGGAGTGCGACCAGTGTAGACGCATCTCCTTGTGAAGCTCAACCGGTGTATCTAAGTGTCCACTAAGATGTGCAGGCATTTTGGTGGAAGCTTGGACCTTTGTGGTCGTATTTGTATTTGGTGGGTTCTTCTTTGACTTGGCTTTGTAATTTGCTTGCACTGCATTCATCTTTTTGTGCCTCGACGGATATAGCATCTTTTTGTTCCGTCCCTTTTTGAGGTCTTAGAAAAATTGTGTCAGCAGATCCTTCCCACATCCGAAGCGATTATCGCAACCCCAATCTCTCCCGTCTTTAGACGTCAATGCTGCAAAGACAAGGATAGAAACGCACTACCAAGATGTACTGCCATTCATAACTCCATGCGAGTCGAGCTAAGTGTGGAGTGCATGTGTTCAAGATTGGTTCACTGGTGTAGAGTTGTACGGATGACACCAAATGGTCTACTTAAGCACATATGACTTGATTTCTCGAATATGGTATTATGGAACCCAAAGATTTTAAGTCACAGACCTGAAGAGTCTAAATTCCAGATCCTCACTAGGCTTCTTACAACGAAAGTTAAAGGCCATAATCAAGCTCCATCCTTTAGACTAGACTCAATCCTTAGTTTCAGAAATCAAACTTATTCTGAAAAATGCGAATGCAAATGCAACCATGTTTTTGTGAAGTATATTTTCTGAATTTTACTCATTTTTATGGATTTTAAGGTTTTTGTAATTTTTATGACTTTTAGGACTTTGTATTTTTTATGGATTTTCTGATTTTTATAAACAAGTTTTTGTGCATGAATTTTACAAGATATATTTTATTTGAGTTAAATATCTAATGTATTTTACAGATTTTATCTAACAAAGGTTTTTACAAGGATTAAATGATTTTTACACATATTTTAATAAATAGGATTTTAAATAAGTATTATACAAATCTTAAATACAAATTTTAATTACAGATTTTAAATACAAGTTTTACACATATTTTACTTATTTACAAGGATTTTATAAGTAATAAATAAATGTATAAAAGAATTTTAAATTAACCCTTACCCACTTTTTATGGATTTTATAGATATAGAAAATACATAAAAGTACATGTTATGGACACAAGTATATATACAATATATATGCACCCCCTATACTTAGCTTGTGCTATGTCCTCATAGCGTCAAAAGAGAAAAAAGACGACATAATTCGTGCTAAGTAAAAGTGGGTGAAAAAGAATATAGAACACAAGTCAGTTAACCCCCCCTATACTTACGATCAGGTCATCGTAAGTATAACAGAAGAGCAAAAACGAGGTGACTGAGTAAAAAGAATATACAACAAAAGGAACACAAGAAATAAAGACAACGAAATCATCGAAATCACTCGGTCTCCCCTACACTTAGGATAAGGCATCCTATGTATAGAAAAGAGTGTAACCAAAAATCGGAGACCATTGATTTGTGAAAAAGAAAGAATATACAAAAGAATCAAAACAAAATATAAAACATGAATCAACAAACAATTGGTCCCCCCTATACTTAGGATCTGGTATCCTAAGCATAGAAGACGAGCAAAAATGGGACGATTGTGGTCTACGAAGAATATACAAGTGTTGCAGATCTCTAGAAATCGAATGGCTCAAAAGTCTTTATACATGATGAGATGAAGTGAAAGAATGATCATGATTCCTGTACAAAATAGATCACTTCAACCAGGGTCATATTGAATCTTTTGCATTTTATGGGCATTCTGATCCTTGGCTGAAAAAGTAGAGTCTCCTCTGTAAGTGATCTCTGTACGTGGCATAGCTCTCTTTTCTGAAATATGCGTATCTGGAGTCGGACTACAGAAGGTGTCTATATGTGTAAGCATCACACCATCCGACTCTCTACGCTGAATCGACTGAATCTGTGAAATGTAATCAACTGACTCTCGTGCTGTAATATGTGTACTCTCAATCTGCGACACTGAGATGTCTACTGCAAGTGACTGCTCATCTAAATCTGATATGAAATCTGTCTCTATATGTGAACAATCATCTGAAGAACTAGGTACTATGTGATCTACCTTATCCTCGTGTAGGATATCGTGGGTATCAAAATAAACGCTCTCAAGATCAGGAAACTGTGTCTCATCTATGTGCTGGCAATCTTCTGCAACAGTGGTGTCCTTTGAAGTAAATGACAATACTAATCTGGGACTGCTACATTCTCTCTCCATCTCAAGGTGTATATCTCCATTGTCTATGCGGAATGATACTCTCCCAGCATCATAATCAAAGAGTGCTCTTGTTGTCTGCAAGAAGGTCCTCTCGAGAATGATTGGAGCAAGGTGTAACTGTGCAGGGTACGTCATGTCTAGGACAGTAAAGTCCACTGGAAACTGCAAGCCCTGAACGGTCATGATAATGTTCCTTAGTACACCTCTAGGTCTCTTCACAGATCGATCTGCAAACTGAAGTATCGCTCGTGATTTGTAGAGAGGACCTAGCTTGAGCTTATCAAGCAAAGAAAATAGTATTAAATTGATCGAGGACCCATTATCTAAGAGAGTACAATGGAATGTAGCATCTTCAATCTGACAAGTGACATAATGAGCTCCAGAATCTTTCTTCTTCTTGGGTAGCTTGTTCGAAATCGCACACGAAGTTGCCTTGGTCAATATATGCTTCTCAACTCTTGATCTCTTTTTCCTACGTGTAATGCATTTGTTCCTCAACTGATTTTTGAGTGTAGGAAAATGATCCAAGGCATCGTGAAGTGGGATCTTCAAAAAGATGTGATCTTTCAATAACCTTTCTATCTATGGAATAACAACATTATTTTTTGTTATTTTTCTTTCCTTTCCCGAACAAAGCATCGGGAAAAGGGACAATGTTAGGAGTGAGAAAATCAGACTTTTTATTGATATCAGAATCAACATGTACATCGAGAGTTTCAGAATTATGTACAAAACTCTCTAAAACAGGGGAAGACATATTTTTGCTGGGAGTATCTGCATGGTCTGGCGTGATATCATCATCTGAATAACCTGTGTCCATGTCAACTGTTTCAGCATCGCTCCCTTCTCTTTGATAGTCTTCATCAATATGCTGGTTCTCCTCCTCAGCATCAGAATCTGGATGCTCATGGATTTTGCTCTTGCTCCTCATCAAGTGCCCTCTCCTCTACTCCAGCAAGTGCTCGTGGCGATCTACCACTCCTGAGACGAATGAAGTTAGATAAAAATTCAAGAAACGAGATCATACATATAGTGTTGTCTACCTGATCTGGATGCCTCCTCTTGTTGTTCGGATTCATCTGAGGCTAGGCTAGAAGAGTGGTCTTCGGTGTTGTTAACTCGTCCAGATGACGGTTAACTTGTTCCATCTCTGTCTTATGTGCAATCTGGAGCATACTCAGCATGTCCATGATTTGATTTAGTGCCTGGACCTGTGAAGACATCTCAGGTTCCGTGTGGTGTCCCTGACTCTCTATTCTCTCCTGCCTTGGCATGTAATGCTGTGAGGTGGAAGGCTGGGAGAATCTCTGTGGTGTAAAGGAAGATTGTTGCAGCTGCTGATAAGGATATGACTGTGAATGATGAGCAGGATATTGGTAGGAGTGCGGTCTCTGATAAGCATGTTGGTGAGACTGCTGTTGCATGAAGTTCTGTCGGTGCTGGAAGTGTGCGCCATTTTGATGAGGCTAATGATCGGATTGCGGTTTTAAATGAAAGTGTTGTCGGTGTAGAAAACTGCAAAGAGATCCTAGTCGATCAAACAAAGATCGGTTTTTAAAAAAACCTTACACTATTTATTTTTCTAGGTAAGTGTGCCTGGGTCGAACATAAGGAGGCAAAATTGGGTACTTTGATTTTTTTAGGTGAAAATATATTTTGTGATTATTTTATCTCTTCTTAAAGAGTTTGAGGAAACACGATATTTTTTTATGGATTTTTTATTTTAAATTTTTATTTGATTTTATACTTTTCCAAATTTTATTTATTTTTCAAAGTGATATTTTTCAAATAATTCACCTACAATATAATATTTGAAGAATATGTGAAATATAGATGATATTATATAGTAGGTAAAGCGAACGAGCAACAGCCTCGAAGAAGACTCGAAAACAAATCAAAATGGAGTCAACATACGACAAATCAAAACACGATGAAAATACGTCGAAAACACACAAAAATTACTGAAAAACCTTGCAAGGGTAGTTGTGTAACTACCCTAAGAAAAACTACGAAAAATTATGTCAAAAATATGTCCAAAGTCCCCCTACAAATCAGGGGTAGAAATACAAGGAAAGCTAACAAAAGTTTCTGCAAAATGGTCCTCTATCAGGGGCTGAAATGTAAATAAAATAGGAAAGATTACATTTAGGTCCCCACGCGGGGACCTAAACGTAATTTCTGGAAACTTTGGGGCGGTCTGGAAATCTGGAAAATCTTCTGGAGTTAAGTTGCAAATGTTCCACCGATTCGGCTTGGGCGGTCTGGATTATAATGTGCAGCACGATTTGAGCCATCCACTGAGGACACGTGTCGCAAGACTGTACTCCGGCTGTTCTCGGGCCGTTAGTCAAGCGGTTGATCGGTTGATGAAGGCGGCATCTTCTCCGATTTTTGTCAGCAACTGGAGTGAAACTTGGGCCTCCTGCAGGGCCAGAGGGGTGGCTCCTCCACCCCTCGAGCTCACCTGTGGGTGAGCATGGATGAAGGTGCCAAATATCAGCGAGACGAAGCCGATGAACATGGTGATCCTCTGCTCCTGGAGACTGATGGAAGGTTGTCGCCTCTTCTTTGAATGGCGATTTCGTGAAGATGAAGACTCCAACTGATGCGAGACTGCTCCAGATTCAAGAAGAACCTACAAAGAAGATGTGCATGTGCTCGATTTGCTCTGAAATCGGCATACAAATGGTTACTTGCAAGCTCAAATAGTTGTTTCCAGAATAAATGCTAATAGACGTGAGAAACCACGAGAAAGGAAAATGAAATTTGATTCGATTTTGAAATGAATGGGAGACGTGATTTGATCTGGCATCTAAGATGAATGATTAGTTATCCTAATGATGTGATTAACCACGCTAGCCGTGACACGCTGATCGAGAAATGAATTTGCGAAGATGGATGAGTTACCTGTGAAGTTGCAGGGTATAGGACCTTTGTTGTCGTCGCTCGACGGGTCGGCTTCCCGGAGCTCCACGCGCACACGGCGGTGATACAAGGGATAACGAGCACCTTGGAATTCCTCCCCGATGATCCTTCTCCCACACGGACACCTTCGATCGAAGCTGTCACCTCCTGAGCGAGCAGAACGAGGCGAGGAAGAGAGGGGTCAGCCACTGGAAGTTGAGCTTTAGGTGGATATGAGAGAGTTAGTTGAAAATCGCCAACTTTGGGGTTTTTTATAGGGAGATTACTTGATCTTCAAGTTAAATCTAATGGTGGCCGAGTATCTTGGTTGTTAGGAGAGGGGATTCAATGGCTTGGATCGAGTGAAACACATTTAATGTGTGTGAGAAAATTTGGTAAAGAAAGCCAGTTGGAATAGAAAGCATAACTAACTTCTTGAAGAAGATGCACCAGGGGCTGACACTTGTCAGCACCTGAGTGGCCAGATGCGTAAATACATTAAATATTATATAATAAATAGTAAATAGTGTTTATTTAAATAGGTATAAAAACAAGAATAAACATAATTAAATTATCTATATTATAGACAATTACTTTTTGTAAATAATAATTATAATACGAAATATAAATATTATATTAATAAATAGGTATAGATAAATAGATCTTGGATTTTTAAATTAATATATGAATAATTAAAAATTAATTTTGTATTTTCTTAATTATTATAATAATAAATAAGGGTTCTGTGAATTTTTAGGGATTTTAATAAATTAGTCTACATATATTAATATATATATGAATAAGTTATCTAGTTCATTTTTATCTATAAATTAGGGATTTGGATTTTATTAAAATAATAAATAAGCTCCAAAAATTCTGAAATAAATCATGATGAAAATATATATCATGAAAATAATTAGAAATTATAAAATTTATAAAATTATAAATAGTATGTTCTAAATAAAATAATAGCCCGGAAACCCCGTTGTCATTTGGTCCCAAAACCGACTTTTTGCAAACGGACTCCGAATTCAATGAAACCACCTCTATTAATTAGAGAATATTATTTTATGAACTTTAAAGGTGAGTAGAGTGAAATTGGGGTTTGTATGAAGAAGTTATGATGTTCGGAATTTGAGAATTTGACAAATTAAAGCTAGATTTCTTAGTATATATACAGGGTAATATTTTTAACTTATTTTATATTTTTATATACATTTTTAGAAATAATTAGGAAAAGAGTTTGGTGAACAATATGTACATATGAATTAATTAAAAATCAATGAAATTTTGTATTTATTTGATAAATGATGAGACATGTGTGAAGTGTGTTTTAATTTATTTTTATGATTTTCTTTCTTTATCTCCCCCTACTTATTGGTTTTGTCGACCAATCCATGTTGACTAGGTCTCGGGAGTTAGGTTATAAATATACCTTGCAGTTATATTTATATTTATAAATCATATTGTCCATATATACATATTTCCAATCTGTCTTATTTTCTTTTCTTTGTTCTTTATTTATTTACATGATTTTGATGCTTAAAAGTGAATATTTATTCATGAATGAAGTTTTTATAAAAGATGGAATATAATGTATATTTACATGTATTTGTTAAGGGTTTTAAGACAAAATGCGACAGAAAAGTTAATGAATCATGGATTCATCATAAGGGGACCTAACTCGAGCTTGTTGAGTAAACAAAAAGGTAAGAGATTGATAGAGGAATCGTTATCTAAGAGAGTGTGATCGAATACAAGTTTTGAAATCTTGCATCTGACATAGTGTGCTCATGAATCCTTCTTCTTCTTCAGTAGTCTATTCTGAATAAAGCAGGAGGTGGCCTTGGTCAAGATATGCTTCCCTGTTCGTTATTTCTTCTTCCTATGCATTGTACATCTTTTCTTCAACTGATTCTTGAGCATTAGGAAATGATCCAATGCATCATGGAGTGGATGTGACATCATTCTTTTTGATTTTTTTCTTTCCCTTTCCATACAAAACATCGGGAAAAGGAACAAATTCGAAATCAACAAAATGTTTTTTTATTAAAATCGAAATCAACTTGTATATTAAGAGTCTCACAATTATCTACAAAACTCTCTGAAACAGGAAAAGACACATCGACTTCGGGAGTGTCTGCATGCGCTGACGTGGTATCATCGTCTGATTCGCTTAAGTCCATATCGACTATCTCGGCATCGCTTCCTTCCTCCTGATCGTTAAGATACTGATTCTCATCATCTTTACGGTCCTCCTCCTCACATCAATATGAGTATCATGGATCGGCTCTCGCTCCTCATCCTGTGCCCTCTCCTCTTCCCGATCATGTGCTTGTGGTGATCTACCGCTCCTAAGACGAATGAAGTTAGATAAGAATTCAAGAAAATAGATCGTACCTATCGTGTTGTGTACCTGATCTAGGTGCCTCCTCTTATTATTCAGATTCATCTGAGGCTGCGCTGGAAGAGTGGTCTTGGGCATGGTTAACTCATCCAAATGATGGTTAACTCACTCCGTCTCAGTCTTATGTGCGGTCTGGAGCATGCTCAGCATATCCATGATTGGATTCGGTGCCAGAGCATGTGATGATATCTCATATTTAGTGCGGTAACCCTGGCTCTCTATTCTCTCCTGCCAAGGACTATGTTGCTGCGGAGAGTATGGCTAAGGAGATCGCTGGGTTGTGTATGAAGACTGTTGTTGCTGCTGGTAAAGATGCGGCTGTGAATATGAAGCAGGTTGGTGAAAAAATGTGGTCACTGATAAGCGTTCTAGTGAGACTATTGCTGTGTGAAATTTTGGCGGTGCTAAAATTGTGGATGTCCATGCTGCGGATGGTTGTATTGCTGCGGTTGTTGCTGTTGATGTACGCTCTGAGGGGTAAACAGTGATGACAACTGAATCGGAGCGTACCATATCCCGTTGATCTCAAGAGTGGCTTGAGGCTCAACATCAGTGTCTTCAGGGTTGGCGATCTAGCTTGAGTTGACATAAGACTGGTCCTCATGCCAATCAATCTGCGGAGTCTCCATAAGCTGAACCGACTTGCTCTGGACAAAATGGATCTGTCGGGTGGGAGGAGCGGGTAAGGATCTCCTAACAGGTTGATTGGTCGAAGAAGTGTGAGACTGCTGATACTGAAGCTGTAGGTCTGTCACCTTCTTCGTCAGATCGCTCAGCTGCTGAGGAAGTAATGAGAGTTTCTCCAACTTTCGCATCAGCTGCAGGTCCTAAACTTGCTTTTGAATCACGTCTACCAACGTTAACTTTTCACTAATGTATCCCATGTCGGTCTTTAATTTAGAATCTGAAATATTTGCCACCTTTTGATGCTCTCAATGGTGTAGTGGTTGCAGGGCCTTCTGGAATGCTCGAGTAGAGTCGATGACTCTCGAGTTCTCTGTTATCCCCTCAAAGATGGACCAGATAGACTCGGTATCCCGATTTATATAACTGTAGCCACATATGGCGCTTACAATGCCTTGGACATCCAATTGGAGTCCCGTGAAGTAATTCTGAACAAGCACATTTAAAGGTATCTCATGATGAGGGCATCTCTCTGTAAGGTCCTTGAACCGATCCCAAGACTCGTGGAATGATTCGTTCGGCAGCTGTGCAAAATTAGAGATCTGGCTCCTCATCATGTTCGTCTATCATAAAGGAAAATATTTACGCGGAAACGTGGACTTCAGGTCATCCCACATTGAGATCTCCCTCCCTAAATGGTTGAGTGAATAAAGTGCCTTATCCGCTAAGGTGAAGGGGAAGGCTTTGAGGCGATTGGCCTCCTGCGTAACACCTGGATAAATGGTCGTATAGAAAATCGTCTCGAACTATTGCAGAAAGGTAAACGGCCTATACGACATTCCTGTAAAACTTGAGAAGCAAAGACATAAAGGACGAGCGTAACTCGTATGGCCCTTGATTCAGTCGTAACTGAATCCAATGATGAAGCATCCTGGCTCTAGGGTCATACTCATCTTCGAGTGTCGCGGGAACCACGACAGGTGGTGGTTGATTCCCGGCTCCTACTCTCAGCAAAGCGATCTCGTCTCGCAGCTCATTCTGGAATTTAAACTAATCTCGAATCTGTAAATTCATCTAATGAAGCATGTGTAGAATCTCCATGGTGATATCTGCATCTGGATCTAGTCTTCCATCAATGTGTTTCTCTCCAGTCTGTCGGTCCTCGACTGTCCCTTCCCGCGAGCCATATCCTTCGAGTATTCTGGGAAGGAAAAAGTCTTATAAGAGCTCATTGAAAATTGTATAGGAGAAATAGACAATCATTTGAGGCTCGGGTCTACCTCAAAATAAGGGCTGGGAGGCGAGGGAGTCTGGGTCTGACTCTCCTTGGGTTTAGATGGGATCGACTCAGGAAGATGGTCATCCTGAGTGTGTGAATAAGTACGACGGAGGGTGGATCATCGAGAGATCATAAAGTCTGAGCGAAATAGTCGTCGAGTCATCATCTTCGATGTCAAGAGATATCAGCAGATCACGATGTCAAATCAAGAGATCGAGAGTGAAGACGTATAAGACGTGGTAATGCACGCCTCGCAAGCAAACACAAAACAACCTCGGATTTGTCAACACAACCCGATGATGACCGTAATAATTTGGTCTTTTATCTTGTTGGATTTAGTGTTATGATAACAGACATGTATTAGCACCAATTATCACGAGATGATAGGTGCCCGAAATTTCCACGAAACACTGTCATGAGTCCTTATAGAAAACCACTTATTCTCAGCTAGTATGGGAGTAAGTACAGACCGTTTTCGGCTACCCGTGTTACTTGAGGACCGTACTACTACAATGTCGTCTAAACCTCCCACCTCTGGTAAGTAAACTCCGATTGTTGTCAAGTTACCCGATAGTACCCATTGAAGAATAAGGATTAGGTGTATGGACTAGATAGTATTCCGATAGAAACTCAGACTCTGGTTCTAACCTTAAGGGCCTGTTTGGTTGCAGGGTTGAGCAGGGTTGGCCCAACCCTGGTTACTATTCACAAGGGTACTTCCTCCTCACAGATTACTATTCACCCATCCCAACCCAGCTCAACCCAACCCTGCCCAACCCTGCAACTAAACATGCCCTAAGTGACGTCTCTCAGTCACAAAGTCTGGAAAGTGTACCTACAATCCATGTGTGGGGTTGCTCTTCCAAATCAAATGATCCTTTATATTTGCTTTTAAGTCAAGTATTTAAGCAATCCCGATTTTATTTTTCCAGTTTTGCCTTTTTTGGGTTTTTTCAAACAACTCGTCTAACGAATTTTTTTCTTTTTATTTGTCCTGAATAAGCATGCACCTAGATCGTGAGTCCTATAACAAAATACAAAGGCGAAAGTAGAGAGAAAAATGAAAAACACCTAAACAAGCACCTAGCCTCGTAAAAAGCTGCGGAAAACCGACGATGCGAGAAAACTGTGGTGGGTGCCCTGCTTCCCCAAGTGCATGACACTCAGTGAAGCATACCCTGAAAACGGGGAGGGAGGTACAAGTCGAGATGACCTTACGGGGCCCCTTATAAAAAAATAGAAAAACGGGCAAGTGCCCTTTTTTATAAAAAATATTACAAGTAAAAAATCCTAACTAATTCTGCTCATCTACAACTGATTGAGAGAAGCGGGTTGATCTCTGCACTTCCAACTATCTCAGCTTCCGAAGAAGCCGGTTGATCCCACAAGCCTTGTAAAATTAGTTAAAAAACAAATACAAAAAGCTGTAAAAAATAAAAGCAAGCAAAAATCGAAAGAAATTAAAGAAATTAATGAAAATAGTAAAAATCAAAGAAGATCGAAAAAATCCGTAAAACAAATTCATACAAAAATAAAAAAGAAACAAGAAAACCGTAAAATCAAGAAGATAAAAAATCTCAAAATAATATCGAAATTCGAAGTAAATCCAACGACTCCTCGGCAACGGTGCCATTTTGATAACGCAGCTTCCGCTAGCAGTTTAATTAAGAGAGATGTTTGTTCTAGGAAAAACCACGAAGACAGAAGCCACGTTGATCAAACAAAGATCAGGATTAAAATAGGAGAGGGAGAAGGAGAAAAGAGGAAAAAATATTATTCTCTCTTATTTTAATTCGTTAAACTAATTTTTATCCAAGTAAGTTCCCCTAGGTCAAACTCGAGGAGACAAAATAACTGTAATGTCGTTTTTAGGAATAAAAGAATCTCAAGAATTTATTCTTCTTCTTGAAATTACAACAAACACAAGAAAGAACTAAAAATACCACGGTTTTACAAAAATCAAATTGAGAAAAATATATGACAAAAATTCACAAAAAATAACAAACTTCGCTAGGATAGTTGTGTAACTATCCTAGAAGATTCGAGGAAAATACAACAAAAATAAGGTCTAAAAACCCTACAACATATGGGTATAAGTACAAAAAGAAAAGTTTTGTTCTGTTACAAATGGGTCCCTAGCAGGGATTGAATTGCAAAAAAATAAAGTTATTACATTTAGGTCCCTGTGTAGGGACCTAAAAGTAATTTCTGGAAACCTTGGTGTGGAAGTTGAATTCTGGATCTTCAGTGGGTGTATTATGCATTTTCATATCATTTTGCAATCAATAACAGAGATTAGAAGTGGGCGTGTGATCCAGGCCATCCATGCAAGACACGTGGCGCCAACCTGTGCTTCCCGGAGTTCTTGAGTGTTCTTCAATTCTTCGCATGCATGACGAAGTTGTCGTCTTCTCCGATTTCTTCACGCCGATCAGTGGCGATTTTTAGCCTCTTGCAGGGCCACGAGGGAGACTCCTTCTCCCTCCGAGCTCGCTTGTGGGTGAGCTTCTCCAAAGGTGTCGGAAGGCGATGGCTAGACTTCAGGGAAGACGACGACACGTCGATGTCTGGCAGCTGGAAGAAAGTGTTTCTTGATTCGATCTTTCTTCAAAGAGTTTGATCTCCAGAAGATGAATTGATGCTCCGGTAATAAGAAAGACCTGTAATTGATTTTGAGATGCTCGATTCGCACTTGAATCGGATAAAAAGATTATGGATTTGCAAGATATAAGTTGTTTCCATAAACTAAGAGAAACTAGGGAGAAATGGAATCGATTTGGAGCGGATTCGAATCGGATTTGCAAAGAGATTAATAGATGGCATCTAAGATGGATGCTTAATGGTCCTAATGATGTGATTAATGATGCTAATACGTACACGGTAATCAAGAACGAAAAATGCAAAGGATGGAGGAGTACCTGGGGATAGCAGGATGTAGGATCCCAGTGATCGTCGCTCGACGGTTCGGCTTCTCGGAGCTATACATCATGGCTGCGGCAGTAAGTCAGAGATGCAGCCTTGGAACTTCTCTTCCGTGTCCCTCTTCCACGTGGTGGCTCTACCCAGCTCTGTCACAGCCGGAGTACGATGGACTGAATGGGGTTAGGTAGAAATCAAGGGCTGGAATGGAGGGTGGTAGTTATAGGTAGAAGATGGAGGGTGGAGATCGGAGTTAGGAAGAAGAGGATGGCGGGTAAAATTTGTTGAAGTTAGGAAGTTAGAATAGATCAACCGCCTGGCCTCTTTGAAGAAGATGAACCAGGTGTTAACACGTGTCAACTCCTGGTTGGACATCGAGAAATATATTAATAAAAATTAAATAAATAGAAAATGATAGTATTTTAAATAAGTATAAAAATGAAAATTACAAATAATTAAATTATCTAAATTATGGTATAATTAGTTTTAATAAATAATAAATATTTCATGAAATATAAACAGTATATTAATAAATATGTATAAACAATACTTAATAAATATGTTTTAGATTTTCATTTAATAAATTAATAAATAGTAAATTATTTTTAAATTTTATTTATTATTAAGATAAGAAATAAAGTATGTACGAATTTTTGTAGATTTTAATAAATTAATTTAAGTATATTAATAAATACAAGTATAAGGTATACAATTCAACTTTACCTATAAATTAGGGTATTTGATTTATTTATAATAATAAATAAGCTCCAAAAAATATGAAATAAATTAGGGATAAAATACAAGATCAATAAAATAATTACAAACTATCAAATCATTAAAATAATAAATAATGTATTCTAAATAAAATAAATAGCCCAGAAATCCAGTTGTGGTTAGGTCCCAAAACCAACTTGTTGCAAATCCGATTTTAGTGAAATCACCTTCATTAATTAGGTAACAATATTTTATGAACTTTAAAGTTGAGTAGAGTGAAATTAGAGTTTGGAGAAAGTTATGATGTTTGGAAATTATGATTTTGATAATTTACAAGTTGAATTTCTTGGCATATATATAATAAAATATATTTAACTTATTTTTATATTTTTCTATACTTTTTTAGAGATAATTTGGAAAAGAGTTTTGTGAAAAATATATTCATGTGAATTAGTTAAAAATAATTGAAGTTTTGGTATTTACTGGTTAATTAATGAAGGATGTATAAAGTATAGAATTAATTATTTTTATTTATTTTCTTCCTTATCTCCCCCTACTTAGTTATTTGTCGACCAATTCATGCTGACTTGGTCTCGGGGATTAGGTTATAAATATATCTTTCAGCTATCTTTATTTTTACAAGTCATATTGTACATATATACATATTTATAATTTGCCTTTTTTATTTTTTTTAATTTTTATTCTTTTATATATTTACATGATTTTAATGCATAAATTGCATTTTTGTTCATGAGTAGGGTTTTGTTAAAAAGTGGAAGCAAATGGATATTTACATGTATTTGTTAAGGGTTTTAAGACAAAATGCAGACAAAATGTTAACGAATCATGGATTCATCAATGATGTGTTGTAAAAATTAGAGGGATGTTGGTAAAGTGGAAGGTCCCCCAAACCTCCCTTCCTAGCAGAGTCATGTGTATACCACACATAATTCACCACCTGCACCTGAGAAGGATCCTCTATAACTGACTCCACTGATGGTGTCTACTATTGATAAGAATGAGTAAAATTCAGGTCCTCTACCCACGACTATGGTGGCCCTAACATCGGTTGTTCATGTACATGATGTACTTGATAAACAAGAGCAGCAGATGCAATCATGACATGTATCTTTATCTTAGATACTCTCTCTGTCAGTTATGCCATATGTTTTGTTATTTGGATAAGTTGATATCCAACTCATCCATTCTCTTGTCGATCTTCTCTACAACTGTCAATTTATCTGCAATGATTTCAATGCTGGGAATCATATCCTCAGAAAGATCAACTACCTTCTTCCCCCCTCTAAATGAGAATGCGATGGGGGTCTTTATATGAGCTCTGCTAGTGTTCTGCACTCTGCTTATCTCGGTCACTCTCTCGAACAACTTCCAAATGGTGTTCAACCACGTGAAGTGTTGATGCCTCCATAAGAAGCACTAACTAAACCCTACACCTCAATGTTGAGACCACTAAATACGGACTGAACAAGGATGGTAGGCTCTAGTCCATGACAATGACACTTTTGCAATAGATCCTTGAATCTCTCCCATGCATCACAGAAAGGTTCATTTGGTTATTGGGAGAACCCGTGATGTGAGAACACATCAAGTTAGTTTTACTCAAAGGGTAAAACTTCTTAAGGAAAAGGTCCTTGAACTGAGTATAGGTAGTTACAACTACCCCCAAGTTTTTCATCCAATTGTCTGCCTTTTCTTTCAAGGCAATATGTAGAGCTTTGAGTATAATGTAATCCTGGCAATCCCTAGTACAGACTAACTCAAAGTCTCTTAAGAATGCATATGGTTTCTCATGAGCACTCTTGTTGAATCTTAGCAAAAGATTCAATAATTGCGGCTTTAATTCATATTCAGCTTCAAGTTTAATCAAACTTAACCAATTTGACTTACTGCATAGGGTTATATGTCGCATCCATAGGTGCATCCATTCCTCGGTTAAGTTGACCTATATGGGCTATCAATAAATCTGCATTCCACTCTGAGGTCTCTAACTTAGCCAAGATCATACGTAATGATCTTCACTCTCTTCATCCTCTCATTTTGTTTTTGGAGGCATCTTAGCTTAATCTTCTAAACCTTAATAAAAAAGAGGGTTCAAGTGATATCCTGAAGAAGATATTGAAATCAAGTCGATCTCACCAATGCAATGATCTTCATCGGTGAGAAGAGAAGAGAAGAAAGAAAAGGATTGGTTACATCGCAACCCCTCCCTAAAAGGGAATCATGAAATCCTAAATTGAAACAAGGGTTATTTCGAATCTAGGAAGGTCCAAGAGAATAAGGTGGTTGGACCTTGGAAGATGTGATGTTTGGACAGTTCAATAACAAATTCGTAAAATTCGAACAAATTTCCGGCCAACTATCCATCTTCGATTTAAAGAGAGTACGCTAAATGAGCAAGATAGATTCAAAAGAAATCTAGCAATTTGTTGCACTTGAGTGTGCGGAATAAACTCATACATAACAAACACAAGGCGAACCCTTTGAATATTTTTGCCAACTCAACACATGAGGGTTGTAAGAGTTCATCATGTTTTATCTTGTCAGTTTTAATTGGTGATAGAACAATCTTTTACAAGCACACAAGGAGTCTCCTACTACACCCACTTGACCTCTTATAAGCCCTCAAACAATGGATTGATCTTCCTGGGATGCAATGTTCAATATCATGCCAAAAGGAACTTATAAGCGCAGACAACCAAAACATATTTCTAAGGTCTAAGGAAACTACTTGTGGCTCCCAAAATCCACGAGAGTCAGACCTGGAGACTTAGAGTGGAAGTCCATGGATTTGGGTTCTAATCTTAGAGATCTATCCTCACCCACTCTGTCTGAAGGTAAGTACCTATGTATAATGAGGGTGTTACAACCTGTAATATAAGGTTGCCTTTATTCCAAGTTACTTAAAGTCAACTTGCATAATTCAGTCCTAATTTTAAGAGTTTGGTTATCGTTTATTAAGACACCCTCAAAATATATGCCTAATGTATAATCTCCTTTTCCATTGTCCTTAGGTTGTCAGAAACCGAAGGAGAAACGGAAAATGAAATGCAAGTGAAAAGCAATGATGCATGCATGGATCATGAATACTTATAACACTTTCCAACACTCTTCATGTGGATGCTAGACTAAATTTGTAAAATATAATCTATGTGATGCAAGTCGATGAAAAGCTGCACCTAGTAGGGGTTCTATTAGTGATGGAAAATTTCAATTAATTTTGAATAGATAGAATGTAGCTAACATGTGTCTCAATGAATTCCTAAGATTTATTAAGTGAATATGATGAGAAATGATGTGCATCCTAAGTTACGATTATGGATAAGGCCAAAACGACCTAAGATATGTCTATTTTAATGATGGTGCCTTGACCTAAATCGTCACTTAAGTCGAGAACCACTATCGATATAACCACACAATAAAAGAATAAATAAAGACCTTCTTTACACTCGTGAGAACTTGATCGAGAACTATTGTAAATAGGGTAAATTACTACAATGATTATTACAACAAATAATCAGTCTATTTAATTAAGCTAAATCTATCTCTAAATTGACTTGTAGAATAGTCTCAACAGCTCAAGCTCCAAGCACTTCACCTCACTATCCTCTGGGCTTTGTTCGCTTCACGAACCCTACTACAAAATCGGAGTGTCTAGACATTCTCTAGATAAATTAGCCAAATTAAAATAAAGCTAATCAACATTTAAATAATTAAAATAATGCAACAATCATAAATCACAAAAATGTAACCTAAAAAGAACTTAATGATAACACAAATTCATCCTAAAATAAATCAAATAAAATGTGTGTCCCTGGCAACGACTCCACTGATGAATCGATATTCGACCAACTTAGTTCACTTTCATTGTAATACATGCCAATCAACAATCATACATAACCAAGTCAATTAGATCTCTATGAAGAGGACTTGGCTTAATTTATACCTAGGCAAGTCTAGGGTCGAACACAAGAACACAAGCAATGATCTAATTTTGTCAAGGTTTTTAATATCTATTTATGTGATTTATAGGCTATCTAGGTCAAGAATACACAGTAGAATGCAATGCATGCACTTTTCAAATCATTTTATGCAATCACATTATATGATAAAGAATGATGCAATGTAACATAACAATAAATGCACAAATCCAAACAATGCTCCTGATTAAGCAATTTAACAACTTGCGAAAGTATTTTATTAATTTAAAAACAATTAGGGTGGTACCTAATACAATTCAACCATAATTTGCTAAATTTTAAGGTGAATATGAAGCTGAATCAACTAAAAATGCTCTATAAAAAATTAAGTGCAAATGATATATCAAATCAGTAAAATAAATGGCACTATATAAAAGAGCATTAAAATAGATTTCAAATGGCACTGATTTTATTAAATTTGGATCTACGGTTCACGCATTGTTCAACAAACATTACAAGGGCACAAGTGCAATAAAAACTTCTTTTATTTATTTAGAAAAAGTCCAAATATGATTGAATTACAAATATAAAGAAGCATTTGGATATTGTATTTTTTCACATAAGGTGGGACTTATCTATAATATCTGAAATCTTGAAGGGTATATTGGTAATTTTCCCTAAATCACGTGTTCCATGCTCGTGATCAATCATGATTGGATGGCGCTCAGGTACAAGCCATGTGGAGACATGTAGCACCTTCAGATCTGGTTCGGGTCACCCAAACCTCATGCTCCGAAGCATTGCTTCAGTAGAGTAACGTGGGTTCTCATGCGTCGTTGGACTATCACCGGTCCAAATCAATTGAACGGATGTTGTGCTTCACGTTCATCCCTCTTCTCCGTGAGAAGAGAAGCAAGAGATGAGCTTCGATGAGGCTGTGCTTCCTCCTAGCCTCCTAGTTGTTGCTGAAGATCGTGGCACCTTCCTAGAGACATGGTGACGATGTGGGTGGTTTCACAAAGAACAGACTCGACCGGAGGGGCTCTATCAATGGAACCTCTCCAACAAAGATGATGGAGATTTGAGATCCATGTGTTTCTGCAATCAATGAAGTAGATAGGTTCCTGCAAGTGTCAGCAATGAAAACAAGACACAAATGAAAACTCTAGGGACTATATGCTATTCTGATTCGATGAAAGAGGCATTGTATACAGAAGTGTTCCTCCTTGAGAAAAAAGAAGAAGATGGATCGTGGAGAACTGACAGATCTCAGAACCAGGTCGGATGATTGAAAACATCATCATGGATAGAGATGGTTTTACAAAGATGAGCGTGTACTCATGTGTAGAAAGCATGGAGAAATATGAATGTATTTAAATGGAGAAATCAATGAAAGAAACGAGGATTAGAAACTTACCTGGATATGGAATTGAAGATGAAAGGGATTGAATCTTGGCCTGGAAATAAGGTGTTAAGAACCTCTGATCGTCGCTCAATCTTCTGGGCTGGATTAGAGAGCTCAAGCAGCACGATTGACTCACTACAACATGGCTCTATAGCCGAGGATCTTGACGATGTCAATCTCCAATTGTCAATCACCCTCTCATTTGCTCTCTATCACAGAAGTGAAGGAGAAAGCTAAGGAGTCACACACAGAGTGGCGGATGATCGTTGCTCGTGGTGGCTGTGAGGTTTTCGCAGATGAGGAGGTTGGTGAAGGTTAGTCCCAGGCAGTGGTTTCAACTACCACCCATTGTCAGGGGAGTTAGGGTTAGAAATATTTAGGAAGTTAGTGCGGGTCAAGGAGGTTAAAGGAAGACATGGTAGAAGAATCGACAACGGAGGTGGTGTGAGTAGGTTAGGGTAATTAAAGGAAGTTGGGGAATTATAATAGATCACACATTTTTGGAGGTCAAGTCTGGAGGTTAGGGACGAAGATCCGGCTGTCAGATTAAGATCAAAGGGAAAAAATGGGCATGGGCAGGTGTTTCTGATCACCTTGGTCAGCTGATCAAGCGGTTAGGAACATATTGAAGGTATGGGAAAATCCTTAAGCGCATTATGGAAGCTTGAAGATCACATCTAATGTGATTGGGAGCGACTAGTCATACTAGTAGCTCGGGGTAGCATAATTTTAAAAATTTAAAGAGATGAAACCATATGATTCGATAACACTTCTTGACATCATATACACAAGATATAAGAATACCTCTTGAAGCATGGTCACGGTCGAAGTCTTTAAAGGAAGAGACCACCTATCTCAAGTACGAGCGCATTGACGAGACACAGGTTCCTCACAACCAAGATGATGATTCAAGCCACGAATCTTCTGATTTCATCTCATGAAATTCGAAGTCTTCTTCATGTGCAAGGATCACAGAGAAAGACGGAGATCAACGAGCGGTCGAAGCGGCAACACGATGATGTAGCGATGATGGTGACCCTCTCTAGTACAAGGGATGGATAGCCACACTTGAGGGGGGAGGGGGGTAAGAATGAGAGAAAAAGAGAGGCTTGAAATGTGTTGTAAAAAAAGAGATATGGTTGCCTCTTCTTTTATAGTATTTTGGAAGTCCATGGATCACAATCCATGTGCCACACAAAATCAATGGTTGAGAATGATTTGTATTTCTATTCAATGGCCATGATTTTATTGCATAAAAATAAAATGATAATTAATTTAAATCAAATTAAATATATATAAATATCATCAATATAATTTAATTTGATTAAATCAATTTACAATAAAGGATAAGGAATATGGCTAGCCACCTTCCATATATGGAGGGGATGACCACCTTGAATTAGTCAAGGGAGGTCGTCCACCCTCAATTTTAGGAAGCTGGCTCCCTTTACAATTATGTGAAATTATTGTATCTCACATAATCCTTTATTTATTTACAAAAACTTTTGCTGCAAATTGATTCATAAAAATAATTCTAAATTAATTTTGTGAATATTGCAATCACACCATTAAACATATTTAAACATATAAAATAAAATGTAAATTGCATTTTCAATTAATTGGAGAATGTGAATCCAATTCACATCAACATTTAATTTGTAAATACTATTTACAATAAGCTCTCTCTAATATTTTAAATAATATTTGTAATATATATGATTAATATAGATAGTGCTATTTACATTATTCATATCCTTAACAATTAAATCATATTTAATTATTTTGGATCTCCATCTCATAATAGGAATAATATTCATATTATTAATTATAATTAAATCACATTGAATTATCAATTTCCCACTGTTCAGATACATTATTCAATGATGGAATTATTCTTGAACTCTTTCAATAATAATGTGCTTTCTCTACGGATACTTGGAGATAAAGACATGTTGATTGTACGTTCCACGTATAGTGACTTGGATATTGAGATCACATCTCAAATCGAGATCTCGGGGACCTCTCAAAGATGCTTGGTTAAATCAAAGCTGTAAATCTAATCTTCTCATTGCACCTGAACCATATTTAGATCAATGTCCAACACTTGGACTAAGATTTGATTACTTCTCTACTAAGAGGAGTCACTAAAATCCAAACCCGTTTCATCACTCCCTCGAAATGGAAGCATCATGGTTATACAATCCTTTATGATCACATCACCCTTGAGTATTCCTAATACCCGTACATCCTACATACTAGAAGATCTAGAATAAACCAGAAGTTTTATATCATTTAGACTATCTTCTTCAGAGTTTCATCATTAAGTTTGTCGTTTTGTCATTGGGAGCTGGTATAGATCATATGCTTTCCAAAAGCATATACCATACCTACAAATTCTTGTCATGCTTCCAAAGCAAGATGACCATGCATGGAATTTGATCGGTCCCAATATCTCATGAGTGAGTTCATGTCTTCCTGTTCAGTAATAAACATGTATGATCCCTTTGAGAGATTGTATTACTCATATGCCCTTATATTCACACCAGCTCGTCAGTGTATAGACCTTGAATAGGTCATAAACCTATCGGTCTATCAAATGTAAATACTCAGACAAATAGTAACACATTTGTCTCCAGTCAGTCAATACGTGCATATATCATGATAGTATATGACACATGTCTTGGTTATCTTGATCTCGTTAAGTCAACTCTTTGACCTAACTTATAAGACACCTCTGAATCTCCATTCCTATGCAGAGGACATGCATAAATAGGCCAGTCAAATATCAGATTTTAGAGAAGGATTATCTTGTCCTTCTCAGGTTGGAGATCATCTCTTAACAATCATTTGATGGTGCTTGTTGAATCCTCAATCCAACTCTTTAAATATCATCCAAGCACCAGCCTCTATGATTCAACGATTGAATCAACAACTATATGATTATTGGATAGCCATGGTACATAACCCTAATTATAATAAGGGACATATTATGCAAATAAGATATTCTTCATTTCAGATTAAGGAGCGAATTGCAATAACATTTATTGCATAATGGCTCGCAGTGGGCTCACACGTCCTACATTCTCCCACTAGCTTAAAGAGCCATTAATGGGCTAATATTTAAATCTACAATCATGTGATAATCATAAGCTATTTAGAAAAATAGCTTTGTAGGTTGATTAGTCACTCTACTCTCAAGAGATTGTGCCAAGTCCTCTTACAAATTTGCATATCCCCAGTAACAATACTCACATCCAATGCGAGCGTTGTATCTTATGCAACCAATACTCAATCTTATTAAAGTTATTATTGTGCATTTGTCACTATAACTTGATAATTATTATTACCAGTAATTTATACCTTTATTCCTGGAGATCTCTATCTCCTCAGGTTAAGACATAGTCTTAACTCTGATGAGGTATCTGTAAGTAAGACATTTTAGATCACTATCTATAAAGTCTTAGATTCTTAAAGAAAAAACATTGAGATTACTATCTCAAAAAGTCTTGTGCCTTTGAAGGTGTTGATTATTATTGCAATTTAGTGTTTTATCTCCAAAGTAGGACAGGTAGCATTTTACTACTCCCACTACATGGCAGGCATCTGGCCTTTTGTACACATCTAGCATACATTGAGCTTCCCATAGCTGATGCATTAGGGCATGCATCTTTGGCGTTCACATCCTCAACTCTTTGAGGTGCTATCCCTTTAGATAGGTCATCACCACATCCTAAGGGAAAGAAGTTTTCCTTGAAGTTTTCCAAAACATTGGAATATGTCTAAGGTGTACCACTAATGTGATGGTCTCAATGCTCTCTTCTCTTTGCTTCTGAACAACTTCAGAATTAAGATACAAGAGCCATCCTTGAGATCATATCTCAACGTATAGAACATCCATATAATAAAACACTTATTATCATCGTTATATCGTTCCAAATAATTAGGCTTTTATTTACATTTAATACGATGAGCACAATAACACTCCCACTAAGCTTCACATGGTTCATCAAGATTCTATCTGAAAAAATAGCATTTATAATTTAATCAAATCTAATGTTCCAATCTACAAGAAGCTTATTTGAGTCCAGATGGAGTTCCTTAGCTTGTACACTTTGCATTCCTCAACAATGAAGCCATGGTGCTACTTCGTATAAATATCCTCGTTGAGGTATTCATTGAGGAACACAATCTCACCTTCCATCTTCTAGATGTCATAGTCAAGTCATGTAGCTACACTTAGCAATACTCTGAGGGGTTAAAGTATGATCACTAGAAAGCAAGTCTTATCGCAAGCGATGTCTTTTTTCCGTGTGTAGCTCATGGCTACGATCTGTGCTTTAAAGGTCTCTACCTTCTCATTAGGTTCCCTCTTTATCTTGAATATCCATTAACATCTAATGGTTTTGACCCCATAGGTGGATCCTCGAGGGTCCATACACAACACTTATGTATGTAGTCTACTTTAGACTTTATTGCTAACATCCATCTTTTCATGTCATGATCTACAGAAGCTTCATCATATGAAGTTCGATCATTGTCAGATTTCTCTGACACATGGAATCCATAGATTCTAGGTGGTCTTACCACCCTCAAAGTAATTTGAAGAGGTACGAGTGTTTCATCTTTTAGTTGTCCTTCTAATTTTCGATTCCAGGAGCCATATTATCCTCTTAGGATTCCACAAGTCCCTTTACTTCATTCTTATCTTGATTCGTAAGGAAGTCATCCTCTTAGAACCATATTATTAGAGATAAAATCTTTTAAGAATCTCAAGTTCATAAAGTAGGTAGCGAGCTGGAATCAATGTCTTGGTGGTGGTCAGGTCGTTGATCCACTAAGTCGGTTCATTCATGTTCTTCATTAGCAATGCAAGTTGGTCCAGTGTTGGGTTGAATGAAGGGGCCTCAAGGTGCTCAATGACTGGATGTCGCTGAGACTGGTAGTGCAGATGTTGTTGGTAACCATACAGATTATGATAATCAGGAGGAGGATATGGATATTGTCCATAATATGCAGTCTGCTATTGATTGGGATGAGGAAAATATACAGACTGCTGTTGTGGTTGGCCTTGTCTCCAGTATTGGAACTGTGGTGGAGACTGATATTGAGGTTGGAACTGCTGGTGCTGGTACTGCTAATATCTACCTCCCTGAAATTAGTGGACAGGTCTCTAACCCTGCTGTGAACCCAACAGGCCTTACCCTAACGGACGGGGATGGTTTTGGTCACAGTCAAACCAGATGTCATTCACCTCCTGGATGATAGGGTGGAGGTGGAGACTGCTGCTCAAGAATGTAGGCTACTTCATGTTGGAACGGAACTATCTGATGTGCATGCTGCTGGACCTGATCAGGGGTATGCACATAGTAGACATGTTGGACTGTGGAATGTCCTCCGTTATTCTGCTGGGTGGAAGAAGTCTGCTCCCTAGTAGAGGTATCGTTTGCTGCACTCGCATTGTGGACTGCACTGATCGTACTCAAAAGAATCTCCAAGTGCTTTGTTATCTCATCCAGCTTGTCCCGGTTCTTCGTCCTCTGTTCGGTCACTTGAAGCTTCTCAAGCTCCTTGGATCATTTCAAAATTATGTCCACTTTGGATAGGTGGTTTCCAATGATGGTCAGGTCAGAGTTGTCCATCCTATCCACTTTGTGTGATGTCATCAAATTGACAACCTTGTGGGGTACGACTAGGGTGGTGACGAGGTGCTATTGAAAAGCATGTGTAGAAGAAAGAGCTGCTGAACTCTCCGCAATCTCCTCAAAAATTTGATAAAGGACATCCTCATCCTTATTGAAGTGGCTCCCCCCACAAGCGACATCTAGCAACTTCTAATTCTCGATGCTTAAACACCCAAAAAAATTTACACAAGGCTTGTCTTTGGAATATCATGATGGGGGCACTTCCCTGTCAGATCTTTGAATCTTTCCCAAGCCTCGTGAATAGGCTCTTGGGACATCTGGGAGAAATTAGCAATCAAGGTTCGCATTTGGTAGAGTCGTCCGAGCGGGTAATATTTGTTCGGAAATGCGGACCTCAACTCTTCCCAAGTAGTGACAACCCTTTCGAAGTGATTTAACCAATACAATGCTTTGTCCATCAAACTAATCGGGAATGCCGTCATCTTCACTACCTCTATTGGGACATTTGGGTAGTGTATTATTCCACAAATGTGATCGAATTGCTAGAGGTTTACATAAGGCTCTTCATTAATATTTACATGGAATATTGGGAAAAGAGGCAAAATAGTGGGCTTAAGCTCAAAATGCCCATGAATTGGACGGATTTGAATCCAAGAATTTGTCAGTCTTGCCCCTAGATTATAAGCATTCTTTAATGTAAGCTTAGTTGCAGGTCCTATCACATGGTCTTCTCCCCCATACCCACCTCCAGGGTTTCTATTATCCTCATCTCCTCTATAATGTCTTTCATGTCTCAGCTCGAGAATCATATCTCTCAATGCAGTCTAAAAACTAGCCAGCTCTGTTAACTAGGCTTGAATTGACTGAATGGAGGCTAACATGGTGTTGTTGATCTCACTCTGCTCTGACATGGTTCCCTTTCCCTTTGGTAGCATCAAGTGTCCGGTGTCTGACTCTGAAAATATGCATGACACTCGATTAGTTCCCAGAAATGATGAAGTCTTAGATACTAGTTCGAGATTAAAGCCAATCTCAAACAATGTGTTGATGGATGTTGTGAAGGGTGACGTGGAGAATGTGGAATATTCCGGAAGTGAGTCTCCCCGAATAGAAGGTGAACAGATCGAAGTGTAGAATGAGTTCACAAAGTCCGATCGAGAAATACTCCAGTCCGACATCTTCGAAATCAATAGGCAGGATGCGAGAGCACAAAGGTCGATGTAAGAGTGAATATGAGTGAAGGTGCAAATTGCGCAGAAGGATCTCTAGCTCTAGCAATCAAACACAATACAAACCCTCAATTCACCAACTCAACGTAATTTGAAGACCGTGAAGGGTCGGTCAATTAGCTTGACAATTTTTAGAGTTTGGAGAGAATACAATATTGGAAAAAGGTTAATGGGCTGTTAAGTTCCTGCCTTTCGCTAGAGACTGGTCCGATTCATACGACTAGTTGCATCCACTTTCAACCAGTTTAGGAGTAAGTACAGACCATCAGAATATAGATACCCGTGTTAATTGAGGATGGAGCCTTACAAATTGTGCTCTAAACCTCCCACTCTGCTAAGGAAATCCGGACCATTTACCGACTACCTGTAAGTCCTCATCGAAAAGTGGCTAATCGTTTTTGGAGAACCAGTATCTATCTGGAAAGCCGGGCGTAGCTCTATCCTAGTGTCGTCCCTCTATCACTTCGCAAATAAATCAAATAATGAGGTGGTTACTCTCCTCAAAACAAAGATTTTTCTTACGTTTATTTAAGGTCGAGTTTTCTTTAACAGTTTCGAATTTTAGGCAGTTATCGCTTGGTTTGAATATTTTCAATAAATCGCCTACTAAGTGTCCAATTTCCTTTTTAACTTATGTGAGTAAAAACAAGGAAGGAGATCAGAAATGTCAATGCGCAATTAAATACAATGATGCATGCAGGGTTAGAGATGCGTACCTTGTCACCAGAACTCTACAAACAGGTTAATCCGCACAGAATTTAAATACAAAAAAATAAACTAACCTATATGATGCAAGTGAATCGTCCTAGCAGTAACGCCTATTAATGGGCAAGAACCAATTAAATTTGACTTAGTCCAATTATGCTCTATTCTATAGGTACAGAAATTCTTGTTTAGGGTTTTTGGACCTAATTAATTACCTGGATCAAGAAAATTAATTAAAACAATCAATAAGTAGCTCACAAAATCCGTGTGAAACAAAGAAAAATAAGGCATTTAAAAACAAAACCAGTGAGGTCCTCTAAGTGCACCAGCACTTGGCAAAACAGACCCCGCAACAAAAGAATGTCCTTTTACAAAAGTTTGAATGACTAAAATGCTAAAATAATTCAAAAACTATCTATGCTCCAAATGATGGTCTTTCTCAATTTCTCTCCTCCTCATGCACTCTCCTACGACTTCCAGATGAATCAAGATGTCACAGCTTCGCTTGGGTGCTCCGGCACACCTAAGATCACCTCCTTCGCTCCACGGGCCCTCACAAGAAAATGGAAAGAAAGAATGTGTAAGAGACACACATATATAAATATGAGAAGGCAAAATAAATGATATACAATGAATATGAATAATGAATTCAATGTGGTAAAATATAAACAAATAATTACAACTAAGAATAGTAGGTTAAAAGAGAAACCTAACTACCCTAGTCGTACCTCCCCGACAATGATGCCATTTTGTTGGACGAGATTTTCTAGGTTTAAATTTTGATGGAAAATAAATGTGTCGTTGACCCGAATCCCGCAACAAAATTTTTTTTCTCAAGCCAAATTATTTCAAAAAATGTAGCAAGAGAAATTTTACTATTTAATTAACATGTATAGCAATGGGATCGAACTCAGGGAGGCTACAATTTCTGAAGGTTATTCAAATAATCGAAAATAATTAAGAGAAAATGGGAGTCTCAAATGCTATCTATCTTGGTTTTTGTGATTTTTTATCTTTCTAATTTTATTTTTTTTATTTCTATTTTTTATTTTCTTATTTACAAATTTCAATAATTTTTAGTTTTGTAATTTTTAATTTTGAAAAATATAATTTTCAAAACAAATTTATACACAAAAGAAATGCATTTTTTGGATTTGTCAAATATGAAAAAAATGCTAAAAATGTTTAAATAAAATCTTTTCGTATTTTTGATGATTTTTTCCTATATTTGGATTTTTTTCAAAGATTTTTAGATTTTTCAGATTTTTAAAATGAATAAAAACATGGGAAAATATAAATAGTGAGCAAACATGATTATGTTCTAATTTAAAAATATAAAATGAAATCAAAATTGCTGAAATTTTTTTTCCTAAAAATTAGAATGAATTATCTACAAACAGGTGAAATCGCATTTTTTTGAATTTTTTCTACAATTTTATATGTTTTTTTTAAGATTTTGAGTATTTTAATCTTTTTGGGTTCTAAAAATATTTAATGCATGAAAATTGATTAGAAAATTAAACACACGATATTTAAACTAATCTATTTTTTTTAAGAATTTTTGAAGAAATATTTGATTTTTTATTATTTTTCAAATTGCAAACAGTAAAAAATGATGTTTTGATGTTCTAATAATAACAAATGATGATAAAATGCAATGAAAAAAATTGTAAAATGATCATGTATACACAAATATTTGTAGATATTTTAGGCAATAAAACCATTTATTTCTATCAAATAAGCATGCAATTTTAAAGTTCTGAAATGCTTGACTAAAATGTGATTATTCAAAATTCTTGAATGAAAAATTAATAGGAAATAAAAAACAGGAAAAAATCACAATTTAAAACGTGCAAAGCATGCGACTTGCTTTGGAGGCGGAGACTAATTTGTAATTTATTGAAATTCATGGCTTGAGGTGATATTTACACCAAAACAAATATGGTTTTTATCTCTTCGTTCTCAAGCCAAGGGAGAAAGGGGGCACTGCCCCTCCTGCCTTCCCTTCATGCGGGTGCTGGCGGTGATCTGTGGAGGTGGAAGGACCGGCGGTTCGCGAGGTGGATTCATGACGATGGTTCTCTCGTTGCCGGCGGAGGTAGCAGATGGGTGGAGAGTCGTGATGGCGGGCAGCAAGCTGATAGCCTGGATGGTCATGCGAGCGGCGGGGCTTTGGAGCTCTTGGTGGGTCACACGAGGCTTGGTCGACGGAGAATAGGTGACGCTCGTGTATGAAAGCTTCACACAGGGGCGCGGGTGAGGGTTGAATGGTGGAGGGTTGCATCGCGGCTGGCAGTAGAAGACGCCCTTCGTGGAGGATGGCAGGCGTAGCGGCGGCACCGTGAGATGGTGGGACGCGCAGTTAGAGGTAGGGGGCCCTGGCAGCGCACGCCAAGGTCGATAGAGGTGGTTGTGCGGTGGTCAGCTCGAGGTGGAGGAATGAGCTCCTCTATGCGATGGCAGTTGTGTCGTCCAAGAAATATTATTTTTTTTATTTTTTTTCGAAAACAACAACTGAGAAAATTTTTTCTATTTTTTTCAAATCCTGTGTACCTGTAAAATAACATATATGACGACTCGAGCACGACGACCCGATCAAGAAATAAAAATAGAAATGTCAATTGTTTTGGATCCAGCGAAATGGGAGATCGGAATTGTGTCTCCGACCGCCATGCATTATCAGAGTTGAAAGATTGCATGAGGTAGAATGTGAAGCGACAAGAATAAGAAAATGAGATGGAAGATCATATTCGGGAGCAGGTTAAATCGTGATGATGAATTAAAAATAATTAACTCAGATCTAAAATAAAAACATGACAACAAAATTAAAAAGGCAAAAACTAAACTACAATTAACCTATATTAAAAACAAGAAAAAAATGGATCTCACCGTGGGAGTGGAAAAGTGCCATGGAATCGACGAAGGCCAACTTGCTGTCACCGGAAGGCTCAGAGGCTAGGTACCTTTCTACAATAAGAACCTCTTGGAGATTGGGCTCCTCTCACCAAAGGTTGATCAAGTGAGAATGAGGGAGGAGAAGCCAATTAAATAGAAAAAAATAATTGAATTTGAATTGAATTTAAAAATTTGAATGAAGATGAAAAGAAGGGAAGTTAGTAGTGGATAAAATTACATTATCTACACAGTTAATTAATTAATTAAATAATTAAATTATTTTTATCACTTTATTAAATTATATAATAAATGTTAATTATTTATTTTTAGTGAGGGTTATTTAAGGAAATCAATTATATACAAATACTATATACATATGGCACATTATATACATAGTTAAATAAAGAAATTAGTTTATTTTTTAAAAAAGATATTTTTATTTTAAACAATTATTATTAAAAAGTATTTATAATTATTTACCAATACAATATGTACAGAAATAAAAATAAATATATACGATAAATATGTGGTAAATTGCACAAACAACCTAAGAAAATCGTCTTTCAAACCGTAAATCAAAAATTATGAACACAACCATTTTAAAGATAATTTAATTTAGAATACAATGGAATTGATTTTGTTTTAATTTGAGTTCATATGGAGCCGGAATTGGTCATTCAATTATAGCTTTACGGCTTTTTCTGAGTGTGGTTTCTTTTATTTTGTACAAGATTTTATTTTGCAATTAATTTTATTATTTAGAAAATATTTTTATTTCCAAAATTTGTTTTGAAAATTATTTAATTTGAGGTCAATTTATGTACAAATAAAATAGTATAAGTTTTATACAAATATACACAGAAGAAAATGAGAAGTATTTACAAAATATTTTTGGATTTTATGATTAAGGACCCTATCCTCCCCCTACTTTACTTCTAGTCTATCAGGTCAAGTCTGGACCTTCTCTCAGGGTTCTGGTCAGGTTGTATCTATTACATATATACAGTCTTTTTATTTTCTTCATTTTTCCTTTCTTTCTTTCTTTATTTATGTTAAGTTAAAATAATAATAAATGTACAATACTTACACACAGATGCAAGTTAGTAAGAGTAAGGATTTAGCAATATATACAGGTGTTTTATAAGGGATTTTAAGCTAAAATAAATGAATAAAGATGATGAAATGTGGATTCATTAGATATCCTTTCCTAAGAGCTCAGTCAGAGGTCAGGATATCTTAAAAAAATCTTAAATAAATCATCTATAGAATCCAACATGCTCAAGAAATGACCTAACTAACTTTACGTTGGTTGGTGGATAAAGTTTCTTAAAAAAATCCACATTAGCAAGGTCAACCTCCACTCCTTTTTTGGAGATGACATGCCCCAACGCGATACCCTCTACCAACATGAAATGACTTTTCTCCTAGGACAGTACCAGATTAACATGCCTACACCTTTGCAAAACTTAGCCTAGGTGCACTAAGCAAGAATCAAATGAATCACCATGGACCAAGAAATCGTCCATGAAGACCTCCAGGAAATCCCTCGCATCAGGGCAAATACAGCGGTCATGCACCGCTAAAATGTGCATGGGGCATTGCAAAGCTCAAATGACATGATCCTGAATGCGTATGCATCGAATGAACATGGAAAAGAGGTATTTTCCTAGTCCTTTGGGGCAATGGCTACATGATTGTAGTCTGAGTACCAATCAAGATAATAAAAGAACTACTTCCCTATTAGTCTCTTCAAAATCTGATCAATGAAAGGCAAGGGAAAGTGATCTTTCTTGGTTGCGACATTCAGGCTTCTGTACCTGACACGAATGCACCATGATGTGGGTACTCTTGTCGCGATCTCTACCCCCTTTTCATTAGTGACCATCTGAATGCCCAACTTCTTTGGAACTACATGAAGTGGGGTTACCAACTTGGAATCTAATATTTGGTAAATAAAACCTACTCCACATAATTTTTCAATACCCTTCTTAACTACTTTCCATAGATTAGGGTTTACTATTTTCTAAAATTCACAAGAAGGTATAACTTTATCCTCACATAAATTTGATGTGAACAAAGAGCATGGTTAATTCCCACAAGATCTGACACAGCCAAACCTATAGACTTGCGATTCTTTTCTAAGTCTTCTAACAACCTAGACTCATGTTTTGCATTCAGCTTAGAACTAATGATGGCAAGGAATCTATCTTTGGGTCCCACAAAAAAGGAGTACTTGAGTGTAGGAGGGAGCGACTTTAGCTCTAGCAAGCTTGCATCATCAATCAAATCAGGTTGAACCCATTTTTAATCTGGTTTCATGCTGCATGAAGGTGGGTATATCTTTGATGTGCTTGCCACCAATTCTACTATATTAGGAGTTAGATCGCCTAAGAAACATGGTAATTCAACCAAAGCCACATCCGACTCATCATCTATACCCCTTGAATCTCCCGAAGAAGAAGGAACTGATAGGTCTGAATGGATCTCTAAGTCATTAAGGGAGGAGAGAGATGCATAACTCAAGAACTCTGACAACACCACACAAACTACATCGTGTGTCCTCACTAGATGAGAAGGTCTCACTTAGTCCTGTTGGGTTCTGTTTCCATATCCCAATTGTGCTAACTATTTTGCAATCTGCCTCTGAAGATGGAGAGAAATATGTGCTGGACTCTGATTCATGTCGTTGCCATTTCATCTGCTTCATTTTAAGTTCACTTATCCCCCTTGGAGAATGGAACTTCATCATTCATGTCTGATAGTCGATTGAAGCTAAAGTGGTCCTAGGGAAAGTTCTCCCAAGAATGATTTGTGAATCTCTCCATTTATTAGGGATATACATATCACGGATAGTCCACTTTATAATCTTGTCCCTCAATCGATATGATAACATTCTTGACCTCATCATAGCCTTCTTCATTGACTTATCTGCAAACTGGAGTAATGCTCTTGATTTGCATATAGGTCCCAACTTCAGTTTCTCATACAGAATAAAGGGTAAGAGATTAATCGAAGAACCATTATCTAAGAAAGTGTGTGCAAATGCTATGTCATCTTTATGACTCATCATATAATGTGCACCCATGTCTCTCTTCTTTCTTTGAAGTTGTTAGTTCTTGAAATAATAAGTCATGGCAACTAATAAGGCACATGTCTTTACATAATTGTTCATTTTCTTCCTGCTTACCTATCAAGCGTGCATCGCACCTTAAGGTAATTCTTAAATACGGAAGGATATCCACATACTCATCAAATGGTTCTTTAACCATAATGTTATCTCTACAAAAGCATGGCATTTCTAAATCATCTTTCTGAATCTTCTTAACAATGTGCTTTCCCCTCGTTAGAGCGTGGGGGAAAGGGGTTGAACAAGTAGAAGAAGAAAATGAAGAATCTGAATCATAAACTTAAATATATTTTTTTTATTCTTAGAAACATGATTCTTCATACATGAATCTTTTGCATTCAACTTGAAATCTAAAATAGAATCATCTACTAAAGTTTGGGGAATGTTTCCTGTTGGTATATTCTCCTCATCTGAAGGTGCAAGGTCCGCCGTAGACTATGAATATGTATCTCCATGCGATTGTACTCTCGTACTCCTCCTCCTCTCTCTACCCCTAGTAGATATTGTCGCTCTCTAAAGGGATTGTTGCATCTGATACATGTCCTCCTTGTCCTCTGAAGACTCCTCAAGTCGAGCCTCAAAGACTTCCCTCTCCATGTCCCTTACCTGGTTAGGTACGGCCATGGTACTTCCACTTCTGAGTGACATATGATTAATACAATCAGATAGAAGAATCTTGTGCCTTGATCGAGATGAATCTGAGTAGTATACCTGACCATACTATTATTCTTGTTATGTCTTGTTCCAGACGTTGAGGTTAGCTTGAACCTATGCAGGAATGGATGTCGATGGTGTACACTACTCGTCTTTCCAATTGGATAAGAGGTCAATGTTAACTCGCATATCTTGTATCTTGTTCCTATAGGAAGGAAGATCCTTGAGAATCTCCATCTAAAAGTCCGTAGGCCCTAACGAAGGTGGTTGTTGTTGTGAAGAAGGGTTGCATGAAGTCTAGCCCTGATGGCCATGATAATGTTGTTGTCGTGGGTGATGTTGCAGTTGTGGGCCTTAATAGCTGCCTGGAACATGATGAATCTCCATTTCATAATCTTTATTCTTTCATTTTGGCATTAAATCCCTAGTTAAAAGTTTGTATATAGCATTAATTTGTACAAAATAACATTCATTTATTAAGAAATAAATATTGTACAAAATACTACATTTAATTTTAAAATAAAAGAATAAATAAAGAAAATAAAAATAATGAAGTATTAAAGACACTAAGTGACCCTAGACCCCTAAACCTGGTCATCATGATGACTTAGTCAACAAGAAATAAACTAGAGGGAGATAGGTTAGAGAAATTGTACCGACAACACTTAAAACCCTAATTTAATTTGACACTAATAGGCCTTTTGTGAGCTATTTTATTTTCTTATTTTTATACCTCAAATCAATAAATTCTCAACATGAATATTGTACATAAACATATAAATAAAAATAAAAAATTATTTCATGCAAAAATAAGGCACAATGTGCCCGAGATAGAGAATAAAAAGCCACAAAGAAAAATTTACAGATTTGTATTTCCTCCATAAGATTCCAAATTGACCAAACTCACTTTATTGTTCATAAAATTAAATTATATTTAATGAAGGTGGTTTCATCTAATTTGGATTTAAGATGCAAAATTTGGCTTTTGGGCCCTCGTTGTGCAAGTGTACATGTATATTATATTCAATATATTTATCCTTTAAGTTTTTTAGGTTTCTTTATTCTTATAATTTTTCAAAAAAAAATTAAAATACATGTGTATAATAAAAATAAAACAAAATGATGAAAAATACATTAAAATACATAAAGTAATAAACTATATAGATGAACTATACCTATATACTACATATACTAATTATTTAAGTACATAAAGAAACTCAGAAAATATAGCAAAGATTTGTAAATAAGCTGTAAATATATATAATGCATGAGTATATAATAAAAATGTAAAATACAAAATTAAAATAAATTGTATTAAATACATGTATAAATACATATATATATATATACATGTAAATATCAACACATAATAAATATACTTGTAAAAAAAATAAAAAATAGAATAAAATAGAACGTAAAATAATAAACACATTTTAGGTTTGAACCAAAAATTAAATAATTCATTTTCTATTTTCAAATGAATTAATAAGTTATTTTATTCCCCTAATTATCTGGGTGGTAAATGTAGACCCACCAGATCTCCTCATTCGTTGGCCCTCTGGTCAATTGTACGTCTTCCACCGCCGACCTGTCAGACCTCTGAACACCCCATTTTTCTCCAAATTTTTGGAGGTGAATCGTTGCTCGAGAAGCCTAGATTCCTTCATCAATCATGCACCCCACTCCATCCTCAACCTCGCTCATACCTCTGATCAATCAAATTTTTGGCGAACCAAGCACACTCACGTGATCTTCACCTACCACCACCCACTTGTATATAATCACCCCAGCCCCCCATTTTTGCATTTGATCTATCATTCAACTTCTACTTGGTGACAAAAGGTAGTTATGTTGGTCTGCAGCGAGGAGGAAGTGCAGAGGAGCCAATCCAAGCCATCATCGAACCCCCGTCCAGGCAGCTCTACCTCTTTGGTTTTTTGGACCAAATCAAGGCCAATTTCCTACCATTTTAAATAATATTTAGTTCTAGGTTTCATTTCAATCATTTAATTTTATCACTTAGTTGTTAATTTAGGTTCAAATCCAAATCCCTCTTTTACATGGTGTTTGATCTCCAGGGCAAAATCACCTTGTTTCTGCCAGTGTTTGGCCCTGATTTCACCCCCATTTCCTTCCTCGTCACCTTCTCCACAAACCCCCCTTGTGTCCAACCCAGATCCTCCAAGGATATGGACAATCGAAGCTCGTTCCATCGTCATTTGCAGAGCTTCATCCCCAGCCACCCCCACATGCTATTGAGTTTCCTTTACGGGTCAAGTGTTGGACATGCGAGCCCACGACAAGCCATTATGTAATAAATGTTATTGCAAATATCATTCCTTGATTTGAAATGAAGAATAATCAATTTTCATAATAGGTCCCTTAGTACAATTAGGGTTATGTACCATGGCCATCTTAATGACCATATAGCTGTTGATTCAATTGTTGAATAATATAGGCTGGTACTTGGATGAATATCTAAACAAATAGATTGAGGACTCATCAAGCATCGTCAAATGATTATTAAGAGATTATCTCCAGCTTAAGAAGGAGATGGAAATCCTTTCTCGAAAAGATGATAACTAACCAACCTCTTTTTGCAGATCCTCCGCATAGAAATAGAGATTCAGAGATTTTAGATAAGTTAGGTCAAAGAGTTGACTTAGCGAGATCGAGATAACCAAATACCTATGTCGTATGTTGTCACTATATAGGCAAACATCCTCTGATCGGAGACAGATGTGTTACTTAATGTCCGAGTCTGTGCATTTGGCAGACCAATAGGTTGATGACCTAATCAAGGTCTATACACTGGTGTGCTGGTGTGCATACATGGGCATATGGGTAATACGATCTCTCAAAGGGAACATACAAGTTCATTTACTGAACCAGAAGACATGAGCTAACTCATGAGATATTGAGAAGAATAATTTTCTGTGCATGGTCATCTCACTTTGGAAGCTTGACTGAATTTGTAGGGATGATATAAGCTTTTAAAAAGTATACGATCAACAACTAGGTATGATATATGCTTTTGGAAAGTATATGATCGATATCGACTCCCAATGATCGAATGAGAAACCTAATGATAAAAGCATGAAGGAGACAATCTAAAAGAGATCAAAAACTTCCATTTATTTTGGGTCTTCCAATATGCAGGATGTACATGTAATAGGAATACGTGAGGGTGATGTGATCATAAATGATTTTATAACCATGACGCTTCCATTCCAAGGGAGTTATGAAACAAGTTTATATTTTAGTGACTTCTCTCATTATAGAAGTGATCTAATCTATTGTGAATGTTGGACAGTGATTTGAATGTGATTCAGATGCAATGAGAAGATTAGATCTACAACCAAGCATATTTGGGAGGTCCCCAAGATCTGGAGTTGAGATTTGATCTCAATATCCAAGTCACTATACGTGGAACAATACAATCGCCCTATTCTTATCTCCAACTATCCATGGAGAAAGCACATTATCCTTGAAAGAGTTAAAGGATAATATCAATTTTGATATATGTATCCGAGCATTGAGAAAATTGATAACTAAATGTGTTTTAATTATCATGAATAATATGTATTTAGTTCATATTATATGGAGAGTTATTTAAGATAATTAAATGTGATTTAATTATCAAAGAAGTGAATAATGTGAATGTGATTCATATTATTTGAGCACATGCGAACAGAGATCCAAGATAACTAAATGTGATTTAATTATCATGGATATGAATAATGTGGATAGCACTATCCATATTAATCATATATATTATAAATGTGATTTATAATATATAAGAGAGAGTTATTTGTAAATAACATTTACGATTTAAATGTTGATATAAATTGGATTCACATTTGGCAATTAATTGAAAATGTAATTTACAATTTTTTTGGGGTTGTGAATGTGATTCACAAATTTACAATGGCATGATTTTAATGTTCACAAAATAATTGTGAACTATTTTGTGGAATAATTTACAACAAGTGGTGTTGTAAGTATTGGAGATTTCCGGGAATAATGTAACAGCATGAGATTACATGGAGATTACCACCTTCATACTAGAGAGGGCGGACGACCACCAATTCCCATTAGGAAAGGGTGACCCCCCTCCCTTAATGGAAGGAGGCATCTTCCTTCCAATTATCTCCATGCTTGACTGATTTAATTTGGAATTAATTTATATTGATTTTTTCAATATATATTTAATTTAAATTAAATTAAATATTGTTGTGTTTTTACAATATAAACCATGATCATTGAAAGAAGCACAAATCAATCTCATCCATTGATTTTGTGTAGTCCATGGATTGAGATCCATGGACTCCCAAAATACTATATAAGAAGAGGCACCCCTTGATCTTCAACTTACAACAACTAAACCAACATATGCTCTCTCTCTCTTCTATTCTCTATACGTGCTCTCTCTCTCTCTCATTGTGGCCATCCACCATGGAGCCCTAGAGAGAGTCGCCATCACCACAGCATTATCGTTATGCTGCCGGATTATTTGCTCGTGGATCCCCATCTCCTTCGATGTGCCTCGCTCGTGAAGAAGATGTTGGATCTCGTGTGACGAAATCAGGATATTCGTCGCTTGGATCATAAACATGGATTGCGAGAAGCACGTGTTTCATCAAACACTCGCAAGCGTCTCCTCAGTCGGATCAGACTTGAGACATGAGGTATCTTTATTTAGAGACTCGATCACAACCACACTTCAAGAGGTAAACCTAATAGTTATTTGTGTATTAGATGAAATGATAGGAGAAGTGTTCTTGGATAATGTGGTTAAAAATTAAATTCTATTGCCTCGAGCAACAAGTGCGACTAGTTGCTCATGATCGCATACGATATAATCCTCACACTTCCGTGATGCGCTTAAGGATCTTACCATATCCTTCATCGAGAGCATTGCTTTCGATCCATGTAAGCTTTTGCTGCAGGGTTTTTGGCATGAGAAGTTGCCTGGAGTCGATTCGAGCATCACCTTCTCACTCTAGGTAGCCATGGACTGAGGAACTTCCAGATCCCCAACGATGGGATCTGGATGTTGTTGATGCCTACTAGCAGGTATGTCATGGCCCCACGGAGCTTTTGAGCTTGTCGAAAATAAGAAAGAGGGTCGGAGCAAGTGGGACTCGTTGATTGAAGCAAGGACCCAACAGTGTTATTGGCATTCTTCCTGATAGTCTTGGTGTTATCCGATCAGGACCTCGCTCCAGATCTGATCTTGAGCATTCAACCAAAATGAAGCGATGCACCATCTGAGTTGTTGATTAGAATATGTGGATGACCGCATGTTGATGGATCTTGTCCTCTTTTGGGTAATTTGATCTGATATCCCACTGCCCATTTGTAATTATTAAAAGGTCCTATAAATATTTAAGTTAAGTTAAAGACTCGTGCAAAAATTACATGTGGACCCCCATTTGTATTTTATATTACATATAGGTCCACACCATCTTAGCTCACGTGGTCCCCCACGTGAGTTGGGTAAATAGTAAGGGACCTCCTCCAGATTCCTTTATTTTTGTTTAGTATTTAAACTTCGTATTAATGTGTTAAAACTTTGGGTATTTTGCATGTAAACCAACATGTTTTATTTGTATTACACACATACCCATGTAAGGTTGTAAATTAATTTGTTGTCTTTTTTATTTTATTAAATAACTCCCATGCTTTGAAAATTATGGAAAAAACTGAAGGTGCTTCATTTTATGCTTGTTTGCTTTGTATTTTATTTTATCATTTTCTAGCATTTTTCCATTTATTAGAAATCATTTAGTAGTTATTTTTTCATGTTTAGATCTAATAATACAAAAAATATAAAATCACTTTTAAAATTAAAAAAATAGATATTATAAATTAATATATAATATAACTTCTACCTAAAAATCACAAAAAAAAAGAAAACCCTAAACTAGAAATACCCTCCTAACCCTACAAAAATTTGTAAAAAAATATAAAATCTAAACAAATAAATTTTTTGTATATTTATATTTATATTCATATTACATATAAAAAATAGTTTTGATAAATTACACCAATTTTCTATTTTTAAATCTCAACACAATCTGATCTATTTATTAACTCGATGTTTTGGAGTATTTCAGACTTCAAAAATACCATAATTAGCAAAAAAATACATAAATTTAACAAAAATAGAGAAAAATATAAAAAAGACAAAATATTTCATTTTTAAAATGTGATTCTCTTTAGCGATATTTATAAATATAATACTCTATATAGTAAATATACCTAATACAATTTATATAGTATTATTATTACTATTATTATTTATAAATACCTTAACTATATTTAAACATCTTTAAAAAAATAAAATGGATTGTTCTTATTTGTATTTTCTGAGTTTTTATATTTATTATGTATATATCCTATATAGTGTTTATATTATACATATTATTGTATATAGATATATACTTATTATATCTTAAAAGAAAAAGAAATTTAAAATTAGAAAAATATAAAAAGACAATAAAAATTATAAATTCAAAAACATAAAAATATATAACATTAAAAATAAAAAATGGATATAATTAAAAGGGATATTTACACCCATAACTTTGAGTAATTTCATAATTACATTCATAACCTTGCATAATCGCAAATTGCGCCCAGTACCCTGAATAAGTACGTCATCTTACACTCATGACCCTCCATTACTTTAGTTCATTAACTCAACTAGATGACTGCGTTAATCTAACCAATCCGTGATGAGAATTAACCAAAAGTAAAAAAACCCGTTCCCCTTCCTCCTCCAGCAGCTCTCCCTCCAACGCCACCACCTGCTCCATCTCTCTACAGTCGACCCCGGAAACATCATCATCCCCCTCATGATGATGTGTCCCGACCACCCCCCCTATGGCTGCCGAATCCCCGACCAAGTAGCCACCAACAGATTCACTAATGGCTTGCTCCTGTCCGATGTCCTCATCTCGAGGCTCGGCCTCAAGGATGTTCTTCCTGCCTACCTTGACCCGAAGCTCTCGAGCAACGACCTTTCAATGAGTGCGACATTTGCATCAACCAGATCCGAACTTGACAACATGGCATCTACAGACATTGTTGTATTCACAATAGGCTAGCAAGTGGAACACTTCATGGAGTATCCCAGGAGGCTACAGACAACGGTCGGGGCGAAGGAGGGGGATGGGTGATCGGTGGTGCTTTATTTGTGATCGGCGCTGGAGGGAACGACATGATGTAGACTATCTTCATCCAAGAGTTTGAGTAGAGTACACCGTATCTGACTACCAAGATTTGCTACCAACGACGCTCCAATCCATTGTTAAAGTGCTTCAGCTCTGTTCAAATTTCTTTCATGACCCATTTATATTCTAACCTGATAAATTTTTATTATAGTAGCAAGCATAATCATGTTGATCATTATATATAAACAATGTGTTAAATCAAATTAAATCTCATTTTCAAATAATAACACCTATCGTACAGAACTATGTAGGACTTTTGATGTGGATATTTGAGCATTTAAAAATTCTCTTTATTCATATGGGCGTGCTTTGGAATGCAATACAGAAATTGTTGGCAATTGAATGCAACAACTATAAAACGTGGGAGGTCGGAAATTCGCGATCACCGGGCTGTTGCCGCTGGGTTGCCTCCGGTTTACTATGACGACGGTGGAGCTCTTGCTAGGGCCAAACATGTTACACAAGGTGTGTGTGGATCAGTAAAACAAGGATGCCATGGCCTATAACTCCGAGCTCCAGAAGCTCATCCCTGTCATGCAACTCTCGCTGCCCAATGTCCATATTGCTTATACGGATATCTACAATCCTGTCATGGACATGATGCTCAATCCTCAAAACTACGGTGAGTTTAGTACCATAGTCCAATCCATTCCACATAGATATATACACGGAACAAATTTTGAAACAGAGGTAGAAACATGGATACGATTTTCATGTCAACGTATACCGTATATTTACAGCACGACTAGATATTTAAATTTATGCACGAGCGATACATATATCATGCATAGAGGTGCGATTATGAAGCTAATTAAAATGGCAAGGGTACAGGATTTGAGAAAACGACGAAGGGGTGATGTGGAACGGTGATGGTGGAGATTGGACCCCTGTGCGGTGGAGCCATGCACACGTGTGCCGACCCTTCCAAGTACCTCTTCTAGAACTCCCTTCATCCAACTCAAGCTGCTTATAAGATCGCGGCTGATAGCTTCATATCTCAAGTCCTTCCTCAATTCCTTTGATCCATCCTGAGGTGCTGCCGATCGCTTCTCAAGCATAACCAATAACAACGCACGGATCTGATGACTAGATTATGTGCACTCTATTCTATTGCTTCTCTTTCTTCCTTCGATTGGTAGGGGTTGGGCTGGAGGAGGTGGTCAGTAGGGGGAGGGGGTTGCCTCTGTCCAGAGGAGGTGGCCGACAGGGGGAGAAAGGGGAGGGGAGTGACCATTCACAAATAATAGAAATGTTAAGGGCTATAAAATGCAAAATATTTGACGGATACCGTCATAATTAACAGGAAAACTTAACACAAAGTTATGAGTGCAAGAGTTAACATTACTCAGGGTCTTGGGCGTAATTTGCGATTACGTAAGGTTATGAATGTAATTACAGAATTACATAAAGTTATAGGCGTAAATATCCCTAATTAAAAACCCACAAAATTAAAAAAAGTAGAAAAAGTACCAAAAATAATTGTTGTTTATTTTTCTTAATAGGCAATAATTAACCTATCCTTGTAGCTCCCCATTATTTGGCACTCTATACTTATTCATTATATACATATTTTTTAGAGTTAAAGTAAAAATAAATTTTGAATCAGACATTTTCATACTTAGATTGTGGGTTGATTGTTTGTTTGAGTGATTGTCCACGTTCTGAGTACTGTGAGAGCGACCGACACAACGATTGTTGGACCCGATTTGTTGGGCACCGTAGGCCCTCTAAGACTAGATGGTAGGAACCCGTGCTCAACACTCACAATAAAATGGCATCGTTGTCGGGAAGAAACGCTTAGGATATGTTTTTAATGTACATATTTATATGCATACTTTCCATCTTTTATTTCTTCTTAATAATTGTTTACTTGTGCCTGATCATCTTCTTTGGTGAATTTCTTTTGAGGGACCATGTGGCGAAAGTGACTTCTTAGGAAATCGGTGCACCTTAGCTACGAGGAGATCAACCTTTTGTTTATAGGTTGATTGGAGAGAGCAAGATAGAGAGACATAGAGAGAGAAGAGCAAATATTAGTGTAGACTTTTTCTTTTATTTCTGTGTGTGTGCGAGAGAGAGAGAGAGAGAGATTTCTTTTTATTATTAATTTGTAATAATACAGCTACCTGGACATTTTTGGACATTATCACACTTCGTCATCCATTGCTCGGGTGATTGTTCATCTAGGGCCTCGTCGATTTTTATTGTATTTTTCTCGCATTCTCACTTTTTATCCTCCCTATTTTCCTCTGTATTTTCTTTGCTTCCCGCTCTTTGAGTTGTCCACCTTTTTTCCTTTGTTTTCTGTGAATGAGCCCTTAGATTTAAGGAGTGGCTTGCTCGAGTAAAATAGGTCCAAAAACTTAATATCTACATGGACCTATTAGATTCTATGTTGGAACTATTAATCCAGTGCTTCACGATAATAGAAATTCCTATTCAGGGTGATTTCCTCACCTTTGCATTGCATGTGGAATAAATTTAAATTTTTGTCCTGCATCTCGCATGGAGATAGCTGGGTAGCATTATAAGTCCTCTTACTTAGCATGCATCATTTGATACAAGGATGAGATTTCCATCTTCGAGTCCACTTGCATGATTTCTCTGTCTTCTCTCCCACTTTTCTATCTCTTAGGAATTAAAGAAAATGCAAAAAAATCATTGGGCATATTATTTTGAAAAATACTTAAAAAAAGAGAAACCCTAAAAATTAAAACAAGGGGACTGCTAATAACACTTTGACCTTAATTAAAATTTGTAATAGATATCATTATTTTTGGTTCATAAAGCCCTCATTGTTTTTAGGTACACTTGAGACAGAGAAAGGCGCAACCCTTAAGGAATAGAGCCAAAATCTCGATCTGTAGCTGTCTCGATTATCACTTGGGTCAAGCGAAGTATTGGTGCTTTTATCTGACATAGGCGAATTGGGCCTTATCAATGGTGGTGTTCTCTTCTTTTGTAGAACAGATGACCTAGTTTGAAGTATTGAGCATAGTTCATGCCCTCATGGGTGTGTCTGTCTCATCGCCTTGCATTCGAGTATCTCATTTTTGGAGGAAGTAATAGTTTCACCTATCGACTTCCTCTCTTATTCTTTGGTTGAGTAGCCTCCCAGGACTGATATCGAGGATTTCAAAAAGTGCAGATCATAGGTTCTGGCAATACTCACTCTCCTATAGGGCTAGCCTCTAAGGACTTGCTAAAAGATTTTCCTGAATTACAACAATAAAATTGAAAAGTAAAAATAGTTGATCCTTTACACCTTCACTCGTGTTGAGTTGGTGAACCCATTATTGTTTGTTGTTTGTTTGGATCTACATTAAGTTTAAAGATCTGTCCCACATACTTGTGCGATTTTTTTCTTTTCATCTGTTTTACCCTCTTTGACCCTTGCTCATTTTCATCCTTCTATTGTTTCACACTCCTTTTATTCCTTATTATCATTGTATTTTTCATCCTTCCCCATCTCCCTTTTTTACTTTCAATATGTTGACTTGTGGATTGTTTAGTGGGGACCCCGCCTACACCCGCATCGATTCCATGTAGCCGACATCTCAAATAATTCAGGGTGATTTTCGAGAACCCAGTTCGGACTTTGCGAACCACACTCCAGACTCCATGCATTCTTGTCCTTCAATATTCTGGGATCACTCTTGTTTCGAGCTTTGTCTATTTTGGATGGAGACAAACTTCACTCGTTACACTTCTCCATCCTTGATAAAGTGTTGTATTGACCTTAACACTGAATACTTCTCTACATCAGGTGCTTTTGTACAGATTGAGCTGGGCATTATTTCCTTTGTAGACCAAGAACATGATCTAGAGCCTGAGATATTATCAAATTCTGAATCAGAGATGGCTCCTTCATGACGAGGGAAGGGACCTCAACAGGAACTACGGCCAGATCAGGGCCCACAAGCAGACTAGAATGTCATGAATGCCTATTTGCTCACATCGATTCAAGCCATCCAGCAACAGCTGACAGGCCAAGCCTTGGCCCAAGTTTCCTTCTGGTACATGCTTAATGATCTGAGGAGAGAGAGAGTAGAAGGGGAGGAAGAGGAGATGGTGATGAATAGGAAGATGGACACCATGGAGGGCACGTTGATGAGCCTAGGAGAGAGGCTCACAAGCCTACTCTCAAAGAAACCTATAATCTTGGTGTTGGGCATATGACAGAGTCGATACAGATCCCTGTAGTGGCTCTTCTTTCCTCCTTCCATAGGAACACCAACGAAGAGCATACATCCATCTTCAGCAATTCTCTCACATTTGTCGCACCACTCACTACCCTAACATCCCATTAGGTGTAGTCAAAATGACCACATTTCCCGTCAGCCATCAAGACAAGGCTGTTTATTGCATAAATCATCTGGGGAAGGTCGTGCTGACCTGGGAGGAGCTCAAGTCTGCAATCCTCCACAGATTCTACCCTCTTGGTCGTCTTACTTAGATGCGAGCCATAATTAGTAACTTCTCTCAGGGATTGCACGAGCCCATTCACGAAGCCTAGGAGAGATTAAAAGATTTGCATGAGAAGTTCCCACACCGCAGTATTCCTTGGACCAACCTGGTCTGACATTTCTTCGAGGGACTTACAATAGAGAGCTAGAGGATAGTTGATACCGCTTGTGACGGATCATATTTCAATAAGAACGAATATGTTGAATGGTAGATTTTTGAAGAGATGGATGAAGGAGAGGCTACCTTGTCTTTGGCATGCACTTATTAGTGTCGGAAACAGATCCTGCAAAAGCTTGTTCATATGTTGGCAGCTCATGAACATGATAGAGATGAGAACTCTAACCTTAGCATCATTGGGAGCCACTTGTCTAAAGTAGACATCATAGAAAGTGATTACAAGACCAGGAGAAATTATCTGTGATCAAATAGAGGACACAAATCCTGGATAAACTGGATTAAATCACCAAGCAATTGGAGAAGCTAGTTAGCACAATTATTTCATGCCAGTTAGTAATGCCATCATCTACGACTCATGCCAAGATAAATGAGCCAGCATCGCCTGAACCTCCTTAGCAGTGTCTAGGGAAGCTGACGGTCCAACACGTGTACTATATGAAAGCCCCCGAGCAAATACCGCCCCAGCAACCGCAGTTGTAGTTAGTCATCTACCAACTTATTACTGATAAGTGTTTCCCACCTCCTCCCCTCATACAAGAGGTGAATGGCATATGGACCAATGATGCACAACTGGCTTATCCATGTGGACATCAGCAGGGCCAGTCTTTAGATACTCAGCCATATCACCCATACCAAGGTGGGAAGTTTGTCTAGAGCACCCATCCTCAACACCAACACTCTTCACCATACCCTATCAACTTGAGACAAAGTTCTTATTAGCAGTCGACGTACACTCAACATCAATAATATCAACATTGTGCGACTGCTCCATATCAGCAGTATCCTCCTCCGCAACAATATCAGCATCAACTTTCTCCTCAGTATAACTCTCAATATTCCTACTAGAATCCTCCACACCATTCCCAATCTCAGCGTGGCCAGCCGCTGAACCATCCAAGGCTGCTCTGATGAACCCAATCCTTGACTTCTTGGCTCAGCTGGTGAAGACCTTAGCATAAATGAGCAGAAGCTTGATGACCTCACCGCCGCCAAAATGCCTATCCTAGCAGAGGTTGGGGCAGATCCCAACAATTTCAGGAAGAGAGAGCATGTAGTTTGTGATGTCCCGTCTGGTCTCATGGAGTCAGATGTTCTTGATATTTTCTTATCTAATGTTATCACTCTCAGGAGTGGTAGGAACTTTGCAGCCTTCTATTACAACAAAGGGGAATAATAAAGCATCTTATAGCGAATCATCATCTTCTACATCAGCCAATCCAACAGCCGGGACGGGTGAGAAAGAAGAAGACGGAGGAGCAGCACTAGACCCCAAAATCAAAAAATGAACGAAATCAAAAATATCAAAAAGAAAGCATAAGCTAAAGCAGCACTGTGTCAGCAATGGAGGTAACCACACCCACAATTGATCCAGTGATCGTCGATGGAGTCAAGCCTACTGCTTTCATGAAGACATCAAAACCAAAATCGATCAAATGCTTGAAGTGAATTTTTGGGGTATCCCATATACATAGAATACCTAGATTTTTGGGTTTTCTATTTTTTTGTCATTTTTAAACTAGATAAAAGTTCGGAAAAAATATGGAAAAATAAAAGATAAATAAAGACACCTTAATCTATTTTTTTGGAATTTTATTAATTAAGAAAATATGTACATAAAATATCAGGTAAAAACCGCTAAAATACACAATGTACAAAAGAGGCTCAAAACCCAACTTTCACATACGAGCTCTGATTCACTAGAACTTGTTCTTGATCTATCCGAATACGGAAAATCGAATAAAAATTTTCTAAGACAAGAATCTAAGTTGTTTGCCTCCCCGGCAACGACGCCATCTGACGAGTCCGAAAATGCACTCGTTAAAAATGTGTTTATTTATTGTTCATGTTAAAATGATATGTTGTCATTCGTTATAGGCGGCAATCGGAATCGATCAAGAAAATAACCACAAAAAATATTCGTCAATTTTAATCAATGCGGTTTTATGTTTATTTTACTTGGACAAGTCCCAAGGTCGAATACAAGGAGGCAAAGGAACAACCTAGATTTATGTCTATCAAAATTCGTACGTGGTTTTCGAAGCGGTCTTTTTTTGTAATTTTTAATGCAATAAGGGATGCAAAATGCACTTTTGGCCTATTTTTGGGACTAAAATATAAATTTCGATCAAATGATGTCCGAAAAATATGAAACTTGGCCACGATGTAAAATATGATGAAATGAATGCATTGTAATTTTTTTTGGAATTTTTGGATGCAAAATGAATTTTTTTATGAATTTTTAAATGCAAACGAAATGAATTTCAACATTTAATTATAATAAATATTAAACCTAATTACTTTCAAGGAACAAAATTATCTAAGATCTACCACTAGGTGATCGATCTCAAAAAAATACTAAACCTTCAAATTATGAGATATAATACCTATTAAAAATTAAATACTAAAATATGTAAAATGATTTCTACAGAGTAAACTATGTATGCAAATGCAATTCTTTTTGGGCACAATGTCAAGAACAATTAATTCTACAATATATGATTTTTCGAGGATTTTTAGAGCAATGGTTAATCAACTATAAAATTAAGAGCACAGACTGGGCAAAATATGCAAATTTTCACCGAATAATTAATTATTAATTAACCATCGTTCACAAAAAATATCCACAATAGGTCAAAATGTAGAGAATTGCATCAGGAACACAATGCTATTTTTGGATAAATAAAATGATGAAATATAGAGGTTCAAAACTGAAGGGAAAGACATGGGTACAGATGCAATATAATAAAATAAATAAACAATGGAGAGGGACTTATATGTAATTACCGCTAATTGGGGGTGTTTTATGCAAAATACCCAAGGGGCATGTGCTGCGCACGTGCCCTTAGGATGGAGATACTGAACTGCAAATCAGATGTTGGCCGGGGGTATCTTTGTAAATTACCCTGAGGTCACGTGCGTAGCACGTGACCTGGGATGACGTTATGCTGAGGTCATCCCCCTACGCACGTATGGATCACGTGCGGGGGGTCTCGGGCCTGGAGCCCAGCCCGGCACGGCTGAGCGATGCGGCGGAGGGAGGCCCGACCACTGGAGGGGCAGGCGGAGCTCCCTGATGAGGAGGAGATGCGAGGTGTCGGTGCTGGGTGACGTCGTGGTGCGGAGGAGGCGGAGGGCCGGCGTTAGCTTCTGGAGGGCCCAAGCGGAGGAGGCGGTCGCGTGCTGCGATGCGGTTGGTGGCCGGCGGAGGTGTTGCGCAGGTGAAGTCAAAGTCGCAAGGCGGAGTTGGTGGTCGTCGATGTCGTGGACGTAGGCAGAGTGGCTGAAGGTCGATGAAGTCGATGGGGGCTCGATGCCAAGGTGGAGCAAAAGGCAGGTGCGGTGGAGAAGAGGTGCCGTGGGCTGCAGCGAAGTCGGGGAGGACGCCGGATTTTGCTGGGGAAGATGGAGCCCCGGTCTGTGACCCCGGAGCTCGTTGAAGTGCGATATCGGTGGATAAAGACATAGTCGGGGGCTGCGACGTTTAAATAGGAGGAGAGGATTGTCGTCTATGGAATGAGGAGATTGGAAAGGCGGCGGGATGACGGAGATCTCGATGGGGAGTTTGACTGGCAGCGGCGAGATCCCACGGATTTGATGAGATTGGGGATGATCGAGGAAGGTGGCAGCGATGGGCGAAATCGTCGGGATCGTGGGCGGTGGTGCGCCAAAAGGGCAATGGAGGCGGAGGAGGAAGACGCACAGCGGCCGTCCGATCGGCCGCGATAGGACCTCGTGGCACGCAAGGGGGGCGAGAGAGGAAGGCACGTGCGGAGCACTTGCCTGAGAGGCACGTGGGACCCACGTGCATAATAAATTTTTTTTCATTTATTTTTTTTATAAAAACGAGTTTAAACTGTTGTCAAAAATGGCTGACACGTGGCGGCACTAGGTGCGGCCACGTGTCAGCACCACAAAATTCGAAAATAGAAGATTTTGTAAAATCAAAAAAAAATAAATGACCTCGGATCAAAAATGTTTATTCATGAAAATTACTCGTATCGATGAGATCTACAACTTTTATTAGGACATCAAAATCAAAATCGATCAAATGTACAAAGTGAATTTTTGGGGTACCCCATGTACATAGAAGACCTTGATTTTTAGGTTTTGTAATTTTTTTGTCATTTTTAAACCAGATAAAAATACAAAAAAATGATAAAATCAAAGATAAGTAATTAAACATTAATCTATTTTTTATATTTTTTAATTAAGAAAAATAAGAAATAAAATAAAATAAGTAAAAGACCAATTTTGTACAAGTGGTTAATGAAGACTCGGACCCAATTTGTTTCTTTGATTTCAAGCTCAATTTGGATTTCAATTTTTGTGCATTTTAATAAAACTTTTATCAAAGAAGACAAATCAAAAAGAAAAGAACTAAAATAGATTAATTATGTACATAAAATAATAGCTAAAAATACAAAATGTACAAAAGAGGCCCAAAACCCAACTTTCACATATGAGCTCCGATTCACTTGATCTTGGTCTTGTTTTGAAGGTAATTGAATGTACATTAGTTCAAAAATGAGTAGGATCAAAACGGACACTGGATGGGGAAGATATGGGGCTTTTACTCCGGAAATCCTGAAACTAGGGTTTGGGTTTTTGGTCCATTTATTTGGGTTATGATTTTTTTTGTTTTTTTCATTTATTCTTGTTAGTGATATGTACACAGTGGACGTGGTTTTGTGTCATTCGTAGTTAGCATGAATGAGTTAAAAATCTGGGAAGTTAGGCTATTTTACAGGTCATTTTGGCTTGGATTTTTGGCTTCTTATTTTGTGCAGAAATTAGTGCTAAAATGCAATTCTTATGAAAACATGCATGAATGCTAATTATGCAGAATAGATGCCTACATGCTTTTGATATTGAGGGATTTGAGCTTAATAAATAAGATTTAGAGTGATAAATGTGAGATTCATCATCCCCCTATACTTAAACCATGCTCGTCCCTGAGCATCAAAAAGAAATGCCATGAGGTGAAATGAGATTGGGTTCCATACCAAGACCATGAACTGAAGATGAAAGTGAAACTAAACTTGACCTTTAGATTATTTGTGTGTCGGAACTTCTGTGAGACTTAGAATTTTGAAATCAACAGCCTTCAAGTTCTACACATCATTGTTACAGTTTCAGCTCAGAAGTCATCATAGATCAATCCTCTTCCCAAAGTATACCCTATGAACATTGAACAACAGACTCATGTGTGTGAAAGGTTTTAGCTCTTCCCACCCAGAATGCCGGACTACCGCGCAAACCTCCTCTCCAGTAACTCGTCCTCGGGGAGTCAGGTATTTCCTTCTAAGGTCTGTCGCGCTGTGTTCACAATAGAATTGGGCGAGAAGATAGAAGAAGTGGAAAAGAACTGGAGGGTGGCCAGTGTAGTCACCTCTCCTTGTGAAGATGGCCAGTGTAGCCGAGTCTCCACCAAGATCTGCAGGTTTCTTGAAGCTTGGACCTTTTTGGTCAGATTTTATTTGGTAGTTGCTTCTTTGTATTTGTAATTTTTGGTGATTCTGCTTGGATCTTGTTATGCCCCTACGGATATAGAATCTTTTTGTTTCCGTACATTTTTTGGGGTCTTAGAAAAAATTGTGCCCAGCTGTCCATCTCTTTTCCAAAGCTTTATTTCAACCCGTACTCCGGTCTTTAGATTTCCGCGCTATTAGAAAAGAAACTCACACAGTCTTCCAATATCCCGTCTGAGTTGAGCTAAGTGCATAGTGCGAGATTACAAATTAATTCCTTATTCCAGAGTTGTACCCAGAATGAAGAGACCAGGTTAGACATTAAGAGACAAACGCTGCACATTGTCATGTGGAACTCAAAGAATTAAGTCAAAGACCTGAATACTCTAAAATCCTATTTCTCGGTGAAGTTCCTCTGAAAATTAGGTGGATTAAGGTCAAGTCCAGACCACTCTCAGTTTCGTCTCATAACTCGGTTCAGAACCCAAAGACTTTTCACATAAGAAAATGCGATGCTGGATGAAGTGCAGGTGTGTGAAATGCAGACACTTTTTTTTCTTTTTTTTAATGCAAGGGATTTTTATTTCAAAAATGAATAAGAAGCCATTTATTTTCAAAACTTTTGGGAATAGTTAGTATTAGTAGCAAAACTCTTTTTCCCCTTTTTGTCTTCTTTTTTTTTGTTATTTTGTTTTTTTAAAGATTACCCACCCCGTAAATACATATAGACTTACATGCAAGTACGAGATATGGATAAATTATATACAAAGTATATATACAGTCTCCCCTATACTTAGCGAGTCTTGTGTCCTCAGAGCACAAGAAGCGTAAAGAAGACATAGCTCGGGCTAAGCGTAAGAGGGTGAAAAAGAAAAAAAATAAGATTTACAGAACCACCCCCTATACTTAGATTGTGAACAGTCTAAGTATAGAAGAAGAGCGGGAAAAATGAAGTGATCGAGGTATGTGAATGAGGAGAGTATAAACATATGGGCATCGGTTCCCCCTATACTTAGGCTCTGGTCAGCCTAAGTATAGAAGAAGGGTGGAAGTGAGGCGATCTGGAGGAGTGTCATGGGGAAAATGGTATATACAGATGGCATCAACCCCCCCTATACTTAAGCCTTGGCCTAAGTAGAGGAAGAAGTTGGACAAGGAGACCGATGTGGTTGGGAGGGAGGGTGGGTAGCCGATGATTAAGGCGGTTTTTGACTAATCTTCTTGTGCGCCTACGGTAGGAGATCGTAATGACGAGTTGGAGATGAAGCATATGATTCCCAACTATTATCAGTGTCATCCTCAGAAAAGTCATGATGGATAGTAGATGAAATATTTGAGTCAGATAAAAGGTAGCCATCATCAGAGTTATCCTCAGAGGAATAGTATTTGAAAGTGGACACACTCCAGATATTCGTGTTTTTTTGTTTCTTCGATTGTTTCCTCAAGATTCGTTCCTTTTTAAGATTAATCGATTTGTCCTCAGATGAATATTCAGAAGCTCCAGTCTCAGTCAGCTCATAAGAAATAGTTCCAGTGTACTTGTGGAAGGTAGGAGCATCAGCTTTGGATGAGTAATAATTAGGAACGGGAGTTGTCCAACGAGAATCGAATTTTGGATCCTTGCGAAGATATGGCTTTAGAGCTGCCGAACAGACTTCACTCATGTAGACCATCTTTTCTGGACCTGATGAGGGATCATTAGCTGATTACTCTTCCAAAAGGTTAAATCTGACTTTCTTTTTCTTGTTTCAAGAAGTTGTCGGTTCACATGAGTATCCAGAGGAGCAGCCATTAGAATTCTTTTCCTTGGTCGATTTTCGGGCTACGTGTTTGTTATTAGTCTCCTGAATGTTGGTGCACTCTCGATTTGGGAGGATTTGGTCAAGATAATCAGAGTAGGTTGCTCCAGGGTGCGACCATGCATATGTCTCAAGATCGTAGTAGAAGGATTTGTCTATTTTGAGATCCGCAGGAATTGAAATACCGGGGAGAGTCTTTGCATGTTCATTCTCAATTGATTTGACATTGGAGCATTCCTGTGTCAAGTTGATGTAATCCATGTAGTCAGCATAGGTTGACCCATGGTGTGACCACGCATAAGTCTCCGGATCATAAGATTCATATGCTCGATTTTCCATGGTGAGAGCAGCTGGGAATGGAGCAAGGGGGAGATTCTCTAAACCAATAGTCTTATCAACAACCGCTATCTCAGGTGTAGCTACGGGGTAGGGCTCTTCTACCTCTCCATGGTTGCGATTGTCAGGGACTTTGTGGTTTTCCTCATAAGATCGTGATTCTTCAAAGACAATGTCCGATCTAAGTGCTTCCAATGCTGTGAAATTGATTTCATGGGTCTCACAATTGATAATTGCCTTAGACAATGCTAAGAATGGCTTTCCGAGAATAATTGGAGACTGGATGAATTCTCCTTGATGCTCAATATCGATGATCGTGAATTCCATTTTGAGCGGAGCACCATGGAATATCATGATGACAGAAATGATTCCTCTCGGTCGTTTTATTAATCAGTCCGCCAATTGAACAATCTCCTGTATTTTCCTGATAGGTCTGAGTTTATGTTCGTGAAACACAGAGGTCAGGAGGATATTGATTGGTGAATCATCATCAATTCGAGCATGGGTGAAGACTGTGTCTTTGATCTCACGGTCAAATATGGGCAACCGCTTCACTATGCGGCTTTTGGTTTTTCTCCTCAACACCAAGGAGGAGGCCATTGACAAGATATGTCTTTCAGTTTTTGTTTTAATCCTTCCCGACTTTTTGACCATTACTTTGTCCATTAAAAATTTTTTAAGGCCGGGGAAGTGTTCAATGGCCTTTATAAAGGGAAGTTCAAAAATCAAGCATTTTTCTAGTGCTTCCCGTATAGTAGGATCCAAATTCCTTAGATCTTCTTCAGTCTCAATTTTTATGAAATTTTTTGGATTTTCGATTTTTTGTAGCTTTCAAATATTTCATTTTTGGGTATTTTCTGTGTGGTGTGGCGATGTGGTGTCTTCCATAGATTAGAAGGGGCCTTGATATTCAGAGTAAGGGTTAGGGGCATAATCATTTCTATGGGAATAATGAGCAGAAGTATTGATGTTAAAATCATCCCTAGGTCTATGAATATCCTCAAAATTTTCATCAGGAGATTCAATCTTTTCCTCATTCATTTTTATATCCGAGCCACCATAGAATGATATTACTCGGTCGGCAAATTTTTGAAATCTATCCTCCATCAATTCAAATCTTGTTTTTATCCTTGAAACCTTGAAGATAAGCAGTATGGGCGGATGCAGGAGTCGATTGCGGTGGTGGAAGCTTTATAGGAAGATTGGTCGCCGACTATGGAAAGGGGGCGGCGGGGATTTGACGGAGATCTCGAGGGGACAGATCTGGGAGGATCTTGGAACGGTGCGCGATTTGCGGAGGAGATCGAAGGGGCGGTCGGCCGGGATTTGATTGGGGATCGGGGGGATAAGCGGGCGGCGAGATCTGGCCACGAGATTCGCAGAGGAGATTGGAGGGGCGGTGGAGAAAATCGCGGAGGCGGCACCGAAAGGGGAAAGGAGGCGGAGGTTGAAGATGGACAGGGGCCGTCCGATCAGCCGAGATCGGACGGCCCAGCATCCGCCACATGGCGGCCGAAGGGGGCAAGTGGAGGGGAGCGCACAGGTGGAGGACGTGCCTGAGAGGCACATACGACACACGCGCGTCCTTTTTAATTTTATTTAAATAATTCTTTTTTATAAAAATGAGTTTAAAATGTTGTCAAAATGGCTGACACGTGGCAGCACCAGGTGCTGCCACGTGTCAGCACCAGGTGCTGCCACGTGTCAGCACCACAAAATTCTAAAATAAAAGATTTTGTAAAATCGATAAAAAATAGTAAATGACCTCGGATCAAAAAAGTTTCTTTATGAAAATTTCTCGTCTCGATGAGATCTAAAACTTTCATGAAGACATCAAAACCAAAATCGATCAAATTCACAAAGTGAATTTTTAGGGTATCCAATGTATATAGAATACCTTGATTTTTAGGTTTTGTAATTTTTTTATCATTTTTAATCCAGATAAAAATCCGAAAAAAATACGATAAAATCAGAGATAAGTAATTAAACATTAATCTATTTTTTTGGTTTTTTATTAATTAAGAAAAAGAAGAAATAAAATAAAATAAGAAAAAGACCCATTTTGTAGAAGTGGTTATGAAGACTCGGACCCAATTTGCTTTTTTGATTTCAAGCTCAATTTAGATTTGGATTTTTGTGCATTTTAATAAAACTTTTATCAAAGAAGACAAATAAAAAAGAAAAGAACTAAAATAGGTTAATTATGTACATAAAAAAATAGGTCAATATTAGCTAAAATACAAAATGTACAAAAGAGGCCCAAAACCCAACTTTCACATATGAGCTCCGATTCACTTGGACTTGGTCCTGTTTTGAAGGTAATTGAATGTACATTAGTTCAAAAGTGAGTAGGATCAAAACGGACACTGGATGGGGAAGATATGAGGCTTTTAGTCCGAAAATCCTGAAACTAGGGTTTGGTTTTTTGGTCCGTTTATTTGGGTTAGTGATTTTTTTTGTATTTTTCATTTATTCTTGTTAGTGATATGTACACAATGAGAGTGGTTTTGTGTCATTCGGAGTTAGCATGAATGAGTTAAAAATCTGGGAAGTTAGGCTATTTTACAGTTCATTTTGGCTTGGATTTTTGGCTTCTTATTTTGTGCGGAAATTAGTGCTAAAATGCAATTCTTATGAAAACATGCATGAGTGCTAATTATGCAGAATAGATGCGGAAATGATGTTGATTTTGAGGAATTTGAGCTTAATAAATGATATTTAGAGTGATAAATTCGAGATTCATCATCCCCCTATACTTATAGCATGCTCATCCCTGAGCATCAAAAAGAAATGCCATGAGGTGGAATGAGATTGGGTTCCATACCAAGACCATGAACTGAAGATGAAAGTGAAACTAAACTTGACCTTTGGATTATTTGTGTGTCGGAACTTCTGTGAGACTTAGAATTTTGAAATCAACAGCCTTCAAGTTCTACACATCATTATTACAGTTTCGGCTCAGAAGACATCTTAGATCAATCCTCTTCCCAAAGTATACCCTATGAACATTGAACAACCGACTCATGTGTGTGAAAGGTTTTAGCTCTTCCCACCCAGAATGTCGGACTACCGCGCAAACCTCCTCTCCAGTAACTCGTTCTCGGGGAGTCAGGTATTTCCTTCTAAGGTCTGTCGCGTTGTGTTCATAATCGAATTGGGGGAGAAGATAGAAGAAGGGAAAAAGAACTGGAGGGTGGCCAGTGTAGTCTCCTCTCCTTGTGAAGATGGCCAGTGTAGCCGAGTCTCCACCAAGATCTGCAGGTTTCTTGAAGCTTGGACTTTTTTGGTCAGATGTTTATTTGGTAGAATGCTTCTTTGTATTTGGAATTTTTGGTGGTTCTGCTTGGATCTTGTTGTGCCCCTACAGATATAGAATCTTTTTGTTCCGTACATTTTTTGAGGTCTTAAAAAAAATTGTGCCCAGTCATCCATCCCTTTTCCGACGCTTTATTTCAACCCGTACTCCAGTCTTTAGATTTCCATGCTACCAGAAAAGAAACTCACACAGTCTTCCAACAACCCGTCTGAGTTGAGCTAAGTGCATAGTGCGAGAGTTCAAATTAATTCCTTATTCCATAGTTGTACCCAGAATGAAGAGACCAGGTTAAACACTAAGAGTCAAACTCTGCACATTGTCATGTGGAACTTAAAGAGTTAAGTCAATGACCTGAAGTTTCTAAAATCCTAATTCTCGATGAAGTTCCTCTGAAAATTAGGTGGATTCAGGTCAAGTCCAGATCACTCTCGGTTTCGGCTCATAACTCGGTTCAAAACCCAATGACTTTTCACAGATGCAAATGAATGCGATGCTGGATGAAGTGCAGGAGTGTGGAATGCAGACACATTTTTTTCGAATTTTTTTATGCAAGGGATTTTTTATGCAAAATGAATAAGAAGCCAAAAATTTTGGGCACAGTCAGTGTTAGTAGCAAATCACTTTTTCTTTTCTTTTGTTTGTTTTTTTTGTTTTTTTTTGTTATTTTGTTTTTTTTAAATTACCCACCCTGTAAATATATATAGACTTACGCGCAAGTACGAGATATGGATAAAATATATACAAAGTATATATATACAGACCCTCCTATACTTAGTGAGTGTTGTGTCCTCAGAGCACAAGAAGCGTAAAGAAGACATAGCTCGGGCTAAGCGTAAGAGAGTGAAAAAGTAAAAAACAAGATTTACAGAACCAGCCCCTATACTTAGACTGTGAACAGTCTAAGTAAAGAAGAAGAGAGGGAAAAATGAAGTGATCGGGGTATGTGAATGAGGAGAGTATAAACATATGGGCATCGGTTCCCCCTATACTTAGGCTCTGGTCAGCCTAAGTATAGAAGAAGGGTGGAAGTGAGGCGATCTGGAGGAGTGTGATGGGGAAAATGGTATATACAGATGGCATCGCCCCCCCCCATACTTAGGCCTTGGCGTAAGTAGAGGAAGATGTTGGACAAGGAGACTGATGTGGTTGGGAGGGAGGGTGGGTAGCCGATGATTAAGGCGGTTTTCGGCTAATCTTCTTGTGCGCATGCGGTGGGAGATCGTAATGACGAGTTGGAGATGAAGCATATGATTCCCAACTATTATCAGTATCATCCTCAGAAAAGTCATGATGGATAGTAGATAAAATATTGGGTCAGATAAAAGATAGCCATCATCAGAGTTATCCTCAGAGGAATAGTATTTGAAAGTGGACACACTCCAGATATTCATGTTTTTTTGTTTCTTCAATTGTTTCCTCATAATTCGTTCCTTTTTAAGATTAATCGGTTTGTCCTCAGATGAATATTCAGAAGCTCCGGTCTCAGTCAGCTCATAAGAAAAAATTCCAGTGTACTTGTGGAAGGTAGGAGCATCAGCTTTGGATGAGTAATAATTAGGAACGGGAGTTATCCAACGAGAATCGAATTTTGGATCCTTGCGAAGATATGGCTTTAGAGCTGCCGAACAGACCTTCACTCATGTAGACTATCTTTTCTAGACCTGATGAGGGATCATTAGCTTTTTCCTCTTCCGAAAGGTTAAATCTGACTTTCTTTTTCTTGTTTCGTGAAGTTGCCGGTTCACTTGAGTATCCAGAGGAGTAGCCATTGGAATTCTTTTCCTTGGTCGGTTTTCGGGCTGCGTGTTTGTTATTAGTAACCTAAATGTTGGTGCACTCTCAATTTGGGAGTATTTGGTCAAGATAATCAGAGTAGGTTGCTCTAGGGTGCGACCATGCATATGTCTCAAGATCGTAGTAGAAGGATTTATCTATTTTGAGATCCACAGGAATTGAAATACCGGGGAGAGTCTCTGCATGTTCATTCTCAATTGATTTGACATTGGAGCATTCCTGTGTCAAGTTGATGTAATCCATGTAGTCAGCATAGGTTGACCCAGGGTGTGACCACGCATAAGTCTCCGGATCATAACATTCATATGCTCGATTTTTAATGGTGAGAGCAACTAGGAATGGAGCATGGGGAAGATTCTCTAAACCAATAGGCTTATCAACAACCGCTATTACAGGTGTAGCTGCAGGGTAGGACTCTTCTACCTCTCCATGGTTGCGGTTGTCAAAGACTTCGTGGGTTTCCTTAGAAGATCATGGTTCTTCAAAGACAATGTCCGATCTAAGTGCTTCCAATGCTATGAAAATGATTTCTCGGGTCTCACAATTGATAATTGCCTTAGACAATGATAAGAATGGATTTCCGAGAATAATTGGAGACTAGGTGAATTCTCCTTGATGCTCAATATCAATGATCGTGAATTCCATTTTGAGCAGAGCACCTTGGAATATCATAATGACAGAAATGATTCCTCTCGGTCGTTTTATTGATCGGTCCGCCAATTGAACAATCTCTCGTATTTTCATGATCGGTCCGAGTTTAAGTTCGTGAAACACATAGGTCGGGAGGATATTGATTGGTGAATCGTCATCAATTCGAGCATGGATGAAGATTGTGTCTTTGATCTCACAGTCAAATCTGGGCAATCGTTTCACTATGCGGCTTTTGGTTTTTCTCCTCAACACCAAGGAGGAGGCCATTGACAAGATATGTCTTTCAGTTTTTGTTCTAATCTTTCCCGACTTTTTGACCATTAATTTGTCCATTAAAATTTTTTTAAGGTCGGGGAAGTGTTCAATGGCCTTTCTAAAGGGAAGTTAAAAAATCAAGCATTTTTTTCAGTGCTTCCCGTATAGTAGGATCCAAATTCCTTAGATCTTCTTCAGTCTCAATTTTTATGAAATTTTCTGGATTCTCGATTTTTTGTAGTTTTCAAATATTCCAATTTTTTTGGTATTTTCTGTGTGGTGTGGCGATGTGGTGTCTTCCATAGATGAGAAGGGGCCTTGATATTCAGAGTAAGGGTTAGGGGCATAATCATTTCTAGGGGAATAATGAGCAGAAGTATTAATGTTAAAATCATCCCTAGGTCTATGAATATCCTCAAAATTTTCATCACGAGATCCAATCCTTTCCTCATTCATTTTTATATTCGAGCCACCATAGAATGATATTACTCGGTCGGCAAATTTTTGAAATCTATCCTCCATCAATTCAAATCTTGTTTTTATCCTCGAAACATTATCCTCAAAATTCTGTTCATGATCAATCCTGGGAGCAGTTGGTATGTGTTCAATAATTTCGTCTTCCATTTTCCTGTATATGGTAGGAGGAGAGTTTCTTGGAATATCCATTATATGATCATTATTTTCTGAAGATTTTTCATCATAAACTATGGAAGGAGGTTGCTCATATGGTCCAGGCTTGTGTATTTGATTTGAGTAGAGTTCAATCCTTTGATCATGATTAGTCAGACCTTGATATTGTGGAGTCAGTATACATGGTTTATGTGTTTTTAGGAGGTCAGTCCTGTCCTCTGTATGAGTATCCTATCTGAAGAGGGGTCTGTCGTGGTCAATCCAACGCTGATGATCATTAAGTGCATGTCTTTCCATCTGGGGTTGGTTTCTCAGCCAGTCATGAGGCTCACAGGTATTTTGATCTTGAAATGTTTCATTAGCGAGAAATTGAGAAAAAGATGATTCAGTCCAAGATGGTAGGTGGTCATGTGTGGTCGGATGATTTGAGTAAGGATTTAATGAGGGGGGCGAATTCATCCGCGGGTGAAAGTTTTCTGCAAATGTTGAAGGATTATTGAAAGAAGAGGATGTAGTTGATTTGGGCCTAACCGAGACAGATTTATTTTCATAGTATAGCTCTGATGGATTTTTAGATAGATGTTCGGTTATTTTTGAAGGAGTTGAAAGAAATGATGGGTTGGATCTGAAATTTGGAAAAAGTTACATGATGAGATTGAAATCAAGAGATGAGAGAGATGATTGCATGGAATAGTCAAGAGAATTTTATCAAGTGTGCAGCTTTTGATCTTCGAAAGCGGTTCACGCACACCAATGCAAACACAAATCAAACCCCGGGTTTCACCAACTCCCACAATGAAGCCGTAAGAGTTCGGCTATTATCTTTTCAATTTTAGGTTGGTGATAAATCAATCTTGGAAAAAGTTTAGCGAGTTGCTAGGTGCCGAAACTTCCTTAAAGACTATCCTGAGTCCGTACGACTGGTTGCATCTACTTTCATCCAGTATACGTGTATGTAGGGACCGTAAAACGGCTACCCGTGTTACTAAAGGACGAAGCCTTACGCGGTGTCCTTTAAACCACCCACTCTGCTAAGGAAGTCCGGACCAATTACCGGCTACCCGTATTCCTCAATGACAAGTAGCTAATCATTTTTAAAATCAGTAGTCTGAATGAAAATATCGGAGCTTGGTTCTAACCTTAAGTGTCGTCTCTCGCTCACTCGAAAAAAAATCCAAGGTTGGGGTTACTCTCCCACAAAAATTCTTGATTTTATGCGTTAACTTGAAATCGGCTATATTTAGTAGTCCCAATTTTAGTTAGGCAGTCACTGAAGATTTTAAGTGAGCAGAAATATACATCTACCGTCCAGTCCCAATTTCCTTTTAAAATTATGTGACAAAACAAGAGGGAGAAATTCGGGAAAAGCCGATGCACGCGAAAACAATGATGTTTGCTCAGTTAGAAGACTTACAGTGAATCCTCGCAATCTCCATGTGGGATGCTAGACAGAAATTGAAAATTTATTCTAGATTAAATGCAAGCCGATAAAAACCGCACCTAAGCAGAAAGTTCTATTAGCGGAGAAGAATTGGGTTAATATTTTTGGCTAAATTGAACGATCTATGTGCGTCTCAATTAATATTGTATTATGGCTTAAGATCCTACGAGCACATCCAAGAATTAAAAATTGCTCTGAGAGCCGTATGTGCAGGTCTAACCTAATCGCCACTCAAGTCGGTCCCCACCCTCACCGGAGAGTGAAACCGGCCACGACACACCACAGAGTAAAGTTAGAGGTCTTTTTACACACGCGAGAGTCCAAGCGGACACCGCTGTAAATGTACAATTAATTACAGAAATTAAAGTTTAGAAGAATAAATCCTAGACTCTACGCTCTCTCACGACTCGACTCGATCTTAATTTTAATTGAGGCTTTTGCGAAAGTCGGTGAAGTTGCGTCAATTATAGAAAAACCGCTGCTCGTACCGGGTACCTCACAAGAAAAATAAGAGAAATAGTGTAAGAGAGTGATTCGAAAATATATGAAGAATAAATGCTGAAAATAAATTGCAGGAAAAAAATGGAATTTACAATGAGAATTTCAGGGGTCAGACTACTCGAATACGGAAAACCGAACAAAAATTTTCTAAGGCAAGAATCTAAGCTGTTTGCCTCCACGGCAACAGCGCCATCTGACGAGTCCAAAAATGCAATTCTTAAAAATGTGTTTACTTATTATTCATGTTAAAATGATGTGTTGTCGTTCGTTTTAGGCGGCAATCGAAATCGATCAAGAAAATAACCACACAAAATATTCGTCAATTTTAATCAATGCGGTTTTATGTTTATTTTACTTGGGCAAGTCCCAAGGTCGAATACAAGGAGGCAAAGGAACAACCTAGAGTTATGTCTATCAAAATTCGTGCGTGGTTTTCGAAGCTGTCTTTATTTGTAATTTTTGATGCAATTAGGGATGCAAAATGCACTTTTGGCCTATTTTCGAGACTTAAATATAAATTTCGATCAAATGATGTCCGAAAAATATGAAACGACCACGATGGAAAATATGAGGAAATGAATGCACTGTAATTTTTTTTGAATTTTTGGATGCAATATGAATTTTTTATGAATTTTTTAAATGCAAACAAAATGAATTTCAATATTTAATTATAATAAATATTAAAGCTAATTATTTTCAAGGAACAAAATTATCTAATATCTACCACTAGGTGATCGATCTCAGAAAAATCCTAAACCTCGAAAATATGAAATCTAATACGTATTAAAAATTAAATACTGAAATATGCAAAATGATTTTTACAGAGCAAATTATGTATGCAATATGCAAATGCAATTCTTTTTGTGCAAAATGTCAAGAACAATTAATTCTACAATATATGATTTTTTGGGGAATTTTAGAGCTATGATTAATCAACTATAAATTTAAGAGCACAGACTGGGCAAAATATGCAAATTTCCACCGAATAATTAATTATTAATTAACCGTCGTTCACAAAAAATATCCACAATATGTCAAAATGTAGAGAATTGCATCAGGACACAATGCTATTTTTAGATAAATAAAATGATGAAATATAGAGGTTCAAAACTGAAGGGAAAAACAGGGGTACAAATGCAATATAAATAAAATAAATAAACAAAGGTGGGGGGACTTATATGTAATTATCACTAATTGGGGGGTATTTTCTGCAAAATACTGGCCTGGGGTGTCTTTGTAAATTGCCCCGAGGTCACGTGCGTAGCACGTGACCTGGCTGACGTTATGTTGAGGTTGTCCCCCCCCCACGTACGTGCGGATCACGTGCGGGGGGTCTCAGGCCTGGAGCCCGGCCCGGCACGGCTGAGCGATGCGGCGGAGGGAGGCCCGACCACTGGAGGTGCAGGCGGAGCTCCCTGGTGAGGAGGAGATGCCAGGTGTCAGTGTCGGGTGACGTCGTGGTGCGGAGGAGGCGGAGGGCCGGCGTTAGCTTCTGGAGGGCCCAGGCGGAGGAGGCGGTCGCGTGCTGCGATGCGGTTGGTGGCCGGCGGAGGTGTTGCGCAGGTGAAGTCGAAGTCGCAAGGTGGAGTTGGTGGTCGCCGATGTCGTGGACGTAGGCGGAGTGGCTGAAGGTCGATAAAGTCGGTGGGGGCTCGACGCCAAGGCGGAGAAAAAGGCAGGTGCGGCGGAGAAGAGGTGTCGTGGGTTGCAGCGGCCTCGGGGAGGATGTCGGATCTCGCCGGGGAAAATGGAGCCCCTGTCTGTCACCTCGAAGCTCGTTGAAGTGCGATATCGGCGGGATAAAGACATGGTCGAGGGTTGCGGCGTTTAAATAGGAGAAGAGGATTGTCATCTATGGAATGAGGAGATTGGAAAGGCGGCGGGATGACGGAGATCTCGATGGGGAGTTTGACTGGCGGCGGCGAGATCCCCGGGATTTGATTGGGGATCGGGGGGATACGCGGGCGGTGAGATCTGGCTGCGAGATTCGTGGAGGAGATCGGAGGGGAGGCAGAGAAAATCGTGGAGGCGGCGTCGAAAGAGGAAAGGAGGCGGAGGTTGAAGATGGACAGGGGTTGTCCGATCGGCCGAGATCGGACGGCCCAGCATCCGCAACATGGCGGCCGAAGGGGGCAAGTGGAGGGGAGCGCACGTGCGGAGCATGTGCCTGAGAGGCACGTGCGACTCACGTGCGTCCTTTTTAATTTTTTTAGTTAATTTTTTAATAAAAATGAGTTTAAAATGTTGTCAAAATGGTTGACACATGGCGGCACCAGGTGTCGCCACGTGTCAGCACCACAAAATTAGAAAATAAAAGTTTTTGTAAAATTGATAAAAAATAGTAAATGACCTCGGATCAAAAAAGTTTCTTTACAAAAATTGCTCATCTCGATGAGATCTATGACATTCATTAAGACATCAAACCAAAATCGATCAAATGCCTAAAGTGAATTTTTGGGGTATCCCATGTACATAGAATACCTTGATTTTTAGATTTTGTAATTTTTTTGTCATTTTTAAACCAGATAAAAATCCGAAAAAAATATGATAAAATTAGAGATAAGTATATAAACATTAATCTATTTTTTTTGGATTTTTATTAATTAAGAAAAAGAATAAATAAAATAAAATAAAAAAGACCAATTTTGTAGAAGTGGTAAATGAAGACTCGAACCCAATTTGCTTCTTTGATTTCAATCTCAATTTAGATTTGTATTTTTGTGCATTTTAATAAAACTTTTATCAAAGAAGACAAATAAAAAAGAAAAGAGCTAAAATAAATTAATTATGTACATAAAATAATAGGTCAAAATTAGCTAAAATACAAAATGTACTAAAGAGGCCCAAAATCCAACTTTCACATATGAGCTCCGATTCATTTGGACTTGGTCCTGTTTTGAAGGTAATTGAATGTATATTAGTTCAAAAGTGAGTAGGATCAAAACGGACACTGGATGGGGAAGATATGGGGCTTTTAGTCCGAAAATCCTGAAACTAGGGTTTGGGTTTTTGGTTCATTTATTTGGGTTAGTGATTTTTTTTGTATTTTTCATTTATTCTTGTTAGTGGTATGTACACAGTAGAGGTGGTTTTGTGTTATTCGGAGTTAGCATGAATGAGTTAAAAATCTGGGAAGTTAGGCTATTTTACAGGTCATTTTGGCTTGGACTTTTGGCTTCTTATTTTGTGCGGAAATTAGTGCTAAAATGCAATTCTTATGAAAACATGTATGAATGCTAATTATGCAGAATAGATGTGGAAATGATGTTGATTTTGAGGGATTTGAGCTTAATAAATGAGATATAGAGTGATGAATTCGAGATTCATCATCTGTCTCATCCCTTCTGCTCGCATTCTTGACTGTTGGATCATCATCCAATGGTCCTCGTTCACTCATTCACGCCTCATATGCACCTGTTGCATCATTATATCCAACGAGTCTATTTGCTTTTGACTTTTGTCGACCGGCCTCACCTAAGCCATTGGATTTCCAAATCCAGCAGTAAATGCTCGTTATCAACATCCATGCTTCCCTCTCTCCCACATTCTCCATGCCTGACATGATTGTTCCCCAATTTCTCCTCAACAACACATGTGTTCTCTCCATGTCGCACCCATAATTGTCAATGTCTTGTTTTTCCATCTCCCTAGCTAACCATCTGGTCCACATCCACGATCACTCACCAGCTAGCCCACTTGCTCTGAAACATCTACCCCGTTCACTACCATTGCCTTAAAAACCCCTTGCCCACTACCCTACATCGGTTATATGCCTTCATGTGAGAGTAGGTCTAGCCCCCTTCCCTTCCAAACAACAGTTGTGGGCCCTATGGTTGAGCAAAGATGGCCTCCACCTCCAGCAAGATCCATAAGTTTTCCCCTCCATTGCAGCACCTATCCAGAAGTTGCTCGATCTCATCACTTTGTTGGTGACTCAATTAAGGACAAACGAGCTCTCTTCAAGCTCCAAGCCTAGGCGACCTCCTCTACCTTTGTTCTAAGTAGTCGATATTCTTCTGCATTTTGTTTTCCTCTATTTTCTCTCTTTTTATTCGTGTCTATGATCACTCTCTGGTCCCTTGAATCTATGTAACACTTTCACATCACATATCTCACCTTCCTGCATTCCTCGTTGACCATCTATTCTCTTCATAGAACCCCCTCCACTCTTCTCCATTTCCTAGTCTTGAACAAACATGGAACCCATCGACCCTACACCTTCTTTAGTTGACTAGGATCTAGACTATCCCTAGTCACTTGTTTCATGTTTCTAACCCTGCAGGTACACAGTCCCTTCATTGATCGAAATTTGTGACCCATCTCTGGTCACCTTCTTTACCTTTGATGAGCCTGCACCGTCGAGGAGCTTTAATCACCTCAATAGCTCCTCCATACTTCCATTGTGATCCCTACCCGCTCTCCTAGCTCCAAAACCATTCAACATCGATGCAACATTAAAGTGGATCTCGAGGAGCATCGTAGAAGTTCCACTCCACCACCTACGATGGAAGATCTCAAGCGGCTCACGTAGTAACTACCGTAGGATTGTCTCGAATCCAATGGTCTCTAGGAGCCAGTCACTGACACCGCCCAATCCATCTCCCTTCACATCGCAACCACCCATCTATGAAGGGGTCAATGCTAGTCCATCAGTCTCCAGGGTACCATCGCATACGTCCGCTCTAGGCCATTGATCATCCTGATCTAATGGTAATATAGCCCCCATCGAGCCTCCACCTGCACCACAAGCTCGTACATTCCATGCCTCCTTCTGAGGCATCTCCATACGCCATGTAGCGCCTTGGGTCTTGAGGCTCCATCTGAGCCTAGCTGACATGGCTCGCTTGAGGGCAAATTGTAGCCAAGCCTAGTTGGTTCTTAATATATGCATGACCCCCATTCACTTGGAAATTTATAGAGGACTTCCTTTGGGTCTTATTATTTGTAGATAAGCCCTTTGTTTAATGTGCTAACTATATAGACTGAGTGACTCATAAATTGATTCTTAATTACATAGGCATGTTTCTTATCGACAACTGTGACGTTAGTCCCCCTAGGATCCAGGTACCCAGCAAACCGATTCCACTCACATACATTCCACATTCGAGATACATAATAAAATAAAACAAGAGAAAATAACATGGAAGACTGGAATAAAATTTTCCATTCATTCATAACATGTCAATCATTGCGCTTCATTATAGTCCCATCCATGTCCACAATAATGTTTACATGTATGCATTCAAAAAAAATGTTCCATACATACAATGTACATTTCATGCCTCCCAAAAATTACAAGTAAAGTAAAGCAGTAAAAGCTACAACAAGTATTGTATCACAAATGGATGCCGTGTAATTGCACAAAAAGAGAAGTAGCTCCAACTAACAAGTGTCGCTCACTGTTGTGGCTTCTGCTGAGAACCTGCAGATACACACACAAGTACGTAATGAGCAAAGTTGCTCAATACGATATAAAAATATACAACAATAAGCAAGATATAAATAAATGGGTGCAAAAGAAACAAGTTGGTAAACTAATCTCACAAATAACTACATTCTAATTATTATTATTATTATTATTATTATTTGATATGGATATGAGTTATCCAAACTTCGTAGATAGTTTGTGGTCTTGGTATGTATGAGACCTCACACTATGATTCTAAGGCAAAAAGAATACCTTAGGGTTGGGTTGCCTCCGTAGGCATGCGGTGGGGTACAATGCATCCTAACCAAGTTCCCAACACGTCCACTTAGCCCCATTCATAATTGTACTTCCAATTCATAATTAAGATTCCAACCTGTGAATCATCGTGACTAACCCAATCCTCCTTATGCGCAAGAGAATTATATCTCATTCACAACTTCATTAACCATATTTCTCGGAACTCCCCTCTTAGTGTTCCTACTCGGAATACTAACCAATGTGGCCTACACCAGCCAGTACATGAGTGTTAACTCTAAGTGAACAAGCGAAATACTAGACCACCAACTATGCCTACTTGACCTGCACTTGAAGCACCTGGCTAAAGGCGTGCAAGTGTTGAGACTGAACAAGTGTGGTGACTCCTTGGTGTACCAAGCAACATGTCCTCCACAGTCGTAGCTACGTAGTGCACTTGGAATTGCTGCTCTCTAGGCTTCTACATGGACCCCCAAGGGTGCATGCCCCTCCCTTGACAGTAACTACTCCTCTACCCAATCACGATGACATCTCACCCATTTGAAAGAACCAATATGATAGCTGATGCGGAGTAATATGATGAAATAGGACCGGACACTACAACAAAAAAGGCTTTAGGCGACGGAGTTTTGGTGACGGAATTTTGCTTTTTCACGACGGAAAATCTTCACGCGACAGAAATTCGGTCACCATAGTGACGTCATCAAAACCCTCATCGCCAAAGACTTAAGCGACAGATTTCTGTCATAATAAGATTATCTGACAGAAATCTGTCACCATAGGTTGTCCGCATTGGCCACAATCAGTGGTCGCTATAGCTACCAATTATGAAGCATTTTTAAAGCACCATATATCCAAACAATGTATTATGTCCAACACAATTACATTTGTATTAATATACTGATGTTACAGATTCAAAGGGAATGAAAAGTTCTCCCGTACACTTGTACAGAACATGCAATAGAAAATACAAAAAAATGCATTTGCTCAGAAGACCATCACTTTTCTGGTGCACACAATGTAATCCTACAATGCCCATGAACAAGTTCATCAAAAGTGCACCAGAGACCATCATAACTCCAATCACACTAAAATTGGGCGAGTGAGCGTTAGCTGGAGTGAACAAGATCATGCCTATCACCACATGCTCTGCGGAGACGTATTCGTGAGCTAGATAGTTCATCATAAATCCATGGATGAATGCCTCCATCATCATAATAGGAAGAACCTGGTAAGCAAAGGGTTAAATTTTAGTTTTTTTACAGTAATCAAGAGTGGAGAAAATATTATAAACAGTAATATATCTCATAAACATTAATAAACTATAGTTGGGTGATTTACACCATTTTTCTCCACTGTTTGCAAAATCTATCAGGAATACCAATTATATACCTTTGTTACATCTACCTTACTTTGTCTTTCTCGATTCATGTGATGTTCTTCTGTCCTTCCCTTGGATAAGGAGAATATATTCTATTCACAGATACATCTTTGCTTCTTGTCCTTGCAGAAAATCCCACTCTTAGCTGAGATCTAGGCTTCCCCATTGCAGGATCACTGCCAACATCCCCTGGAAGGCAGCAACCTTGATAGCAATTGGAGAAGAAAAGGAAACGAAAGTCTGGTCTACTACCATTAGATAGTCCAAAACTAATTTAATTACTAGAAATTCAAGTAATGGAGACTTCAATACCTACTTATTCTCTCATTTCAGGTAAATGGAAGGGGCATAAATGTCCTACAAAATACATCAATCATAGCATGCACTTTAAATAGTTTAGAATAGGCAATAATTTTTAAAATGAAATCGTCACAACTTTTTCCTTTCTAGTTACTTTAGTATTCAACTGGGAAAATATTAATTCAAAAAGATTTCACTTAAACAAAGTACTTAGCTTTGTATATGCATTGCGATTTGATCGATACCTTTGATTCAGCAACATGCCTCTTCTCTTGCACAATGCACGACAAGTGTTGTTGTCAGAACTGCTTTCAATAAGTTGGAAAGAAACATCTACCAGCTCAACAAACACCATTATTGAAGTCGCCAAGGCTTTTGCCAGACTAGAATGTCAGCATCTTAAGAGTCCAATCACTATTATTTAAGTAGCAACATGCTATCCTCTAATGAACAAAACTCAGTCACCAAAATTGGATAGCAGCATGCTATACCCTCCAGTGAAGAACATGCTATGCCCATCTCATTCTTGTTGGTTCAATAGCACCATTTTTGTAATTATGCTTCTTTATCCAGAAAATGTGCCATATATACAGTCAAGAAGCTCTATGCCTTTGCTTCAGTCCAGTAGCCCTTAAAAACAACTACATCAGAATCTCATTTCCTGCAAAAATGCAAAGAAAGCTAAATTACAGTGAAATATAATGAGGTTTAGATGCTTCCGAAGTCATCCAAAATAGAGCCCATTGCATGCATAGCAATGTTTTTACAAACAGAATATGCTATATATACAAGAATGGAATCACCAATTCTGGATCTATGTTACAACATCTTGCTTTCAAAATAATAGAATTCCTTGCATCGGTCCTCTCCATAAAAAAATATGGTAATGCAAGCAAAACAACTGTTAAATAAAAACAACATCAGAAAGTATCCAGCAGAACAACATAATAAAATGACAAAACATTTTAAAGATGGAGGAAATAGTTATCGTGCACACATCAGAAGATGTGTGCGCTTCCCCAATCTCCAGTTAAAGCTTTGTAGCTCAATCTGCACGCAAGAGCACAAAATGACCATTCTGTTGCAGCAATCAGCAGGTCTTGATGCACTTTAAACACATCAATCATAGCATACACTCTAAAGAAGGTGGATAAGAAGTTGCAAGTACGGAGAGGGAATTTGTTGTTGTGAGATCATCTTGCTTGTCTAATCCAAAAGCAACAAGTTCTTGATACATCAGTTGCATTGAGGGAGAAGATTAACCATTATGCTAGTGTTATTACCACTGTTGAATATATTTATCAATATAATAATACTAAATTACTTATTATATCATTACGATTTCACAAGCTTTATGTGCAGCAATTATCTGTTATAGTTAGCAAGCCATTGATGTCATGAATATTTCTTAAGAAGCGTAAACATAGTGATCTAGAAAAGGAAATAATTTTGAGAATGTGGAACAAAAGTAGCTGGACTGCAATAAAGAACCTCACCATCAGCCTTAACTGCATATGTCTCAAGATCGACCTCTATCTTCGGAAGGGCATCATTGAACTTCATGTCTAACTTGGTAAGGCCATGCACATTACTAACAACCTCTACCATCTTCTGAAGCCCATACTCTCTTCAAATTCCAACTTATTTGGCTGCCTGCAATCAGAAAAAAAAGCAGAAGAAAACCAGGTATTTAAAAAGGTAGCATTCCAGAGGAGAGCATCGACTAGAATTCAAGTTGCCTTGCTCACAAATGCAATGGAACTAGAGCTTCCGGCCTTGCCAAATGGACCAAATAGGCCTCATAAACACAAAAACATCAAGAAAGTGAGGTTTATATATTTCCAACTACACGATGCACTATTATTCTCTTCAAGCGTTCAATGTGTGGCCTAGAAAAAGTCCATCTTCTTTAGAAGATAAAGGAACAATCATCCTTCGATACAATATAACTGCTCAAAACCTGGAGTTTATCAGTTCTGGAGTAGGAATGTTAGCATTTGGACCACCCATCTTGGCCCATGCAATGGCACCACCTTGATGACCATCTATGGCTTTGCCCCAAAAAAAGAATGTTTCCGTAAAAAGATCCACAAGCTTCCCATCCTGCAAGGACAAGAGGATTAATGCTACACAAAAGCCTAACCGTATAGAAGGCTGCCACTCCAATCAATAATTAAATTAATATATGGAAAAACATCAAATTACAGTCTAGCCGGCAACTCAAGATCCAAGGATGCAGAACATAATCAAGGCCTGTGTGATTCTCTTATCAATTATAACAGGAAAGTATAAACCTTGTTTGCCCAACATCCACCACCGGTGAGTACTTCCCACCATCATCTAGCATTTGCCACCACCCTCAGGCACCTTTACTCTCCATCGACATCCTACTCTTCAATATCGCCTTACCATAATCATCGCCCTCTGTACTCCACTTTCTGCCTATCGTCCTTAGACATCGTCGTCCGTACTCCACCCTATACCTATCGCCCTAGGACATCACCATCGCTCCCGGTACACCACCCTCAGCCTCACAAGCACCATCCCCCACCCTCTCCGTCTGCCATCGTCCTTAGCCTCTGCCGACGTTGGTGCCACCACCACTGCCTTCGCTCGTGACATCGAGCCCTACCATGCCATGTTGAGAAGGGAGAAGTGGTGGAGAGAGGTGAATGAGAGAGGAACGAGATAGAAGATTGAGAGTTAGCTTTTATAGGGTTAGGGTTTTCTCCGGGACCACGCCGTATGATTTTATGCCCTATGCCATAACGGGGTAAATTTATAGAATGGTCTCACAGAAACCTATATTAGGATTTATACTATTTTTTGGTATAAGTCTGGACTTTCGACGACGGATTTAAGTGACAAATATCCGTCACAGTCGAGTCCTTCACCTAAATTCCATCGTCGAAACTTAATTCTGTTGTAGTGGAAATAACTCGCTTGTTGGCAGCTGATGCCCCTGCATATACCAATACTTAGAGAATCAACAAATACGATAAGGAATACATTAAATCGTGAAGAAACAGTGAAACAGACACAACATGCATCGTCGCAGATCAAATATTGGCATCCATAGTCCAGAAAGATGATATGATAATATAAACAATATCATACATATCTAAACACCCACATCAGCATAAAAAGGGAAACGTATAGAACATCTTGAAGTGGACGTGACTTATTCTAACAAAATGGGTGATTTGCTTTCTAGAAGTTGATAAGTGACACCCCCAGCCATAGAAGCTCAACCAAGCAATAAATATGGCAAGCAAGCCATTAAGTCATGAAAATGTACAGCAAGAATCTTTTACCCGTGTCACTGCATACTATAATATTGGGAAGCAATAAATTTTGAACTACATGATCCAATTTTCCATTTTTTTGGTAGCAACTACTTATATTTATAGCAGTTCGATGATTTGTATAGCATAATCATCAAAGCACATGGAAGGGAACCATAGTAAAACACAAAGGCACCACAAGGATCTTGAAATAACACACAAAACCCATGACACATTAGTCCCCGGAAGCACTAAGTTCTTCTTTGCATTTTTTGCAGTAAAAGGAATGTCCTCTCCTGTGCAAATTACTAAAATGATAGACTTATTTAGTATTATAACATCCTGGACTTATTTAGTTTCTTGGCATAGAGTGGATTCAAGAGCTATCCGAGCCAATTAGTTGACAAGGAGTTCTTGAATTACAAATAAAGAATGGATATGCTCACAGTACCGGATAAACAATAATAAAAGGGATTTTTACCCAGCAGACCTTAAAAACTTTGTCAATCACCTCCACGACCTTTTGCGTAACGTAATTACCCTATCGACCCTATAAATTACCCCAAGAACCCTCGCGAGCTTCAAACAGGGTATCCACAAGGTTCATAGAGTAAGAGTTGACAAGTGTACGGGGTCGAGGGGAGAATTATGTTGTTTCAAAGGTCGTGGAGGCAATTGACAAAGTTTATAGGGTCTGTCGGGTAAAAATCCCATAATAAAATAATGAAAGGCTAAGGAAAGATCAAAACAGAAAAGGGATTTGCTAAGACCAATGGAAGGAATATTCTCAATCCTACGACAACTACTTGAATAATAAGAATGTCATTTTTTGGCTACTTAACAAGCTAGACAATATCCTTTTCAATGGATAATACGTTGGATAACCAGCAAGTCAGAAAGAAGCAAAACAAAAACGCTGGCGAAGACATGGACATCACATATTAACATATTATAAGGGAACCTCAACCAGGTTAAATATACAACATCAAGCAGGACTGTAGTGGATTGTGTGTAGATCAATAGCAGAATTTAAACAAAATAGTCACACAGCATGACCAAAATCAATTAGGAACGGATGTACAACTTGATGCAAAGATCACCCAAACATCCTCTCTCTCTCTCATTTGCACATTTAGTAATTCTTAATTAATAAATCTAATATTCTTCGTGCAACAACGCATGTTGATTTGGAAGTATTCTGGATTTTGATTTATAAATTAAAAATACAACCAAAGGATAGTATGTATATCTCCTGAATCAAAAATTTATGAAGCGGCCTCTGTTCGATGTGTTAACAACACCAATACCCAAACGATGACGACAATGCCCATGTTATAACTCCAGCTGATTATGTTTATAGATGCAAATGATTTCTATTTGATGATGATGATGATGATGATAACGGTGATGGAGTAAAATAAATACACCTTTTACAGTGTAATATCAACAATCACCTTAATACAATAGATCCTTAAGGATATCATAAGCATACTAGATCGAAAATCGCGTGGAATGCACAACAAGGAGGAAGGGAAAATCATACCTCAAAAGGTTCTCGTTCCGTAGTTTCTTAAATGGAATCTTGTCTTGATGTTGAAGACAAGATCAAAGAACAAGAAGATCAACACCAAGATTTACGTGGAAAACCCTACGATGAGGGAAAAACCACGAGGGCACGTACAAAACCTAATCTCCCTCACAAGATATTAGGGATCTCTCTTCACTTGGTTATCTTTCAATAATGGGGTGATGAGTACAACATAAGATGATGGGTAAATGGTCCCTCATCTCTAGATCCATTTACCCATTAAACCACTCAACACTCCCCTTCAAGTTGGGCATACATGTTCATCATGCCCAACTTGCCTACATTCATCTTGCACAGTAGGCAACCCCATCATGAAAAGATCAGCAACCTGATCGACAGACTTCAAGTAAGGAAGGCACAACAGACTAGCATCAATCTTCTCACGGATGAAATGTTTGTCTATCTCCACATGCTTTGTTCTATCATGCATTACATGATTGTTGGCCAAGTTTATTCCAGCTTTGTTGTCATAAAACATCTTCATCGGCATACTCACCTTGATGCTCAAGTCATGTAACAGAATTTTTAGCCATAAAATTTCAGTGACATCATTTGCAAGAGCACAATACTCAGCTTCAACACTCGATCTTGAAACCACATTCTGCTTTTTTACTTCTCCAAATAACTAAATTTCCACACAAATATATCGCATAGCCTGAAGTGGATCATCTGTTATCCATAGAACCAGCCCAGTCAGCATCAGTGTATACATCAATTGTAACTTCATGATTTTTCTTGAACATAACCCCTTTTCCTGGTGATCCTTTTATGTAGCTTAGAATTCCATTCACCGCATTATCATGAGAGGTGATTGGAGCATGCATGAATTGGCTTACCATGTTTCCCGCGTAGGTAATATCTAGTCTTGTGAGGGTAAGATAAATCAACTTTCCCACTAATCTTTGATATCTTCATTTTTCTACATCATTAAGGAGCTCACCATCATCTTTAGCAAGTTTATGATTTGCCTCAATAGGGATAGTAGTAGGTCTACATCCCAACATACCACATTCCTTTAGCAAATCAAGAGAGTATTTTCTTTGACTTAGACACATACCTCCTGAAGATCAAGCCATCTCAATACCTAGAAAGTACTTTAGCTTCCTCAAGTCTTTCAATTCAAATTCAGTTGCAAGTGTTTTCTTTATCTTAAGAAGTTCCACAACGTCATCACCTGTAAGAATCATGTCATCCACATACACTAAAATAATACATCTTCTGTCATCGTTCCTTCTTACAAACAGAACGTGGTCTCCATTCACTTGGTATATCCATTTCTTATCATGACCACGCGTAGACGTTCAAACCATGCTCTTGGAGATTGTTTCAGCCCATACAACGATCTCTTTAGTTTGCAACACTTACCATCATTCTCAAACCCATGCGGTATTTTCATATATACTTCTTCTTTGAGATCACCGTTCAAGAAAGCATTTTTCTCATCTAGTTGGAGCATTTTCCATGAAAAATGAGCTTCTAGGCAAATAACAACCCTAACTGTATTCATTTTAGCAACATGAGCAAAGGTCTCAAGGTAGTCAATACCACATTTCTGACTGTATCATTTAGCCACAAGACGAGCCTTGAATTGATCAACATTCCCATAAGTATCATATTTAATTGTATATACCCATTTAGACCCAAGAAGGTAAGCACCCTTAGGGACATCGACAATATCCCAAGTATCATTCTTTACAAAGTCTTCCGTTTCTTCTTCCATTGCATTGACCCATTCTGATCATTTTAGACATCATTAATATTTTAAGGAATATGTTGAGCATATAGAGAGGTGATAAAGCATCTGTAGCTTGGACTCATCTTGGTGTATGCAACAAAGCCTTCTACAAGATAACGAGTAGAAGCTCGAATATTTCTAGCAGCTTTTCTCACAGCAATTGGACGATCATCCATAAAGGCTCGGAATTGTCAACGGGAATATCAAGAGTAAGAGTACTACTTACAGAGTCTTCGTGTGCTAAATTTGAGGAGATATTGAAATCATGGCTATGTATGATTTCTCCTTCAGTCTCTGCCACGGGCAAATCATGGCTTTGTATCATTTTTTCTTCAGTCTCCACCATATTATCCACTTCCTTTCATCTGCTATAAGTCTGACCAAATCGGCCTCTATCATTGTTTTCTTCTTTTCTATATCGCTCACTGTCATCTCTTACATGGATATTCTCCTGTATATCACCAAGAAAGTAAATTCCCTTCACATGTTTCTCAAAATCTATATTGACATACTCCCCCTGAGAAAAATTCTTATGAAAGTAGGGTTCATCTTCAAAGAAGGTGACATCCTTACTCACATGAAGGCAACAAAACACTGGATCATAACATTTATACACTATTTTGTCCAGAATAACTAAGGAAGATGCATTTCGTAGCTGGATCTAACATTTGTACACTAGGTCCAGAGTTATCGAGAAAGAATACACATCCAAAGACCCGAGGGTCCAAACTGAAAGGAGAGTTATCGGGATGAATAATAGAGTAGGGAGTTCTCTTTGTTATCACACCAGAAGGTGTCTTGTTTATCACATAGGCTACAGTTAAGACAGTTTCTCCCCAAAACATCTTTGGCACACTTCGCTGAAGTAAGAGTGCTCTGGTAACATTCAACAGATAACAATTTTTTCTTTCAGTTATTCCATTCTGTTGTGGTGTATAACTGTACGAGGTTTCATGAATGATGCCCCCTCTCATCAAGAAAAGTAGATAGAGATTCTTCTAAGTATTCCCTTGCATTATCCGTCCTTAACTTCTTAATTCTGGCTCCATATTGAGTGTCAACCATATTAGTGAAACTTTTGATTGCTTTAGAAACTTCACTCCTATTTTTCAAGAGGTATACAAAGGTACTCCGTGATAAATCATCAACAAAAATGATATAATAGATATGACCACCAGCACCCCTTATATTTAAAGGTTCCCACACATCAGAAGGAACAAGCTCAAAGGCACGAGTAGATTTACTAGTAGAAATGGGATAAGTGCTGTGAGTTGGTTTTGCAAATTGGCATACATCACATTGCAAATCACCTTCAGATAACCTTGAAAAAATATCAGGCATCAACTCTCATAGAGAAGAAAAATTGATATGACCAATATGCTCATGCCATCGTTTTATTTTCATCGAACAATCCTTCTCAACTCGAACCTTTATTGCGGAAGTAAGAGCTTGACCAACCCGAGCAGGAAGATTATATAATCCACTTTCAACTCAACCAATTCCAATCCTCTTTCCTGTCTCCAAGTCTTCTAGAATACACGAGTTCTGGTCAAAAATTAATTTGCAGTTCAATTCTTTTGTGATCTTGCTAACAAACAGAAGATTTAAAGGAAAGTCAGGCACATGAAGAGCATCATGAAGGAGGAACTGATCAACAATAGATATGGTACCTTTCCCAGCGACGGTAGTAAGAGATCCATCTGCAACAGTAACTTTCTCTCTTCCTGAGGATAATTTATAGTCATGAAACATTCGCGGATCATCTGTCATATGGTCAGAAGCCCCACTATCAATGATCCACTCAGTAATGTCTAGATTATTTATATCCGCTCGCCTTGTGTTAATGGAGAAGTTTATTTCAGGAGAATGCTTAGAGCCATGATTGTGAACCATTAATCTCATTATCAACAATTCCAATTCGCTAATAACAACTATTCAAACTAAGCACATGTGCAATGGCTAGCCACACATGTAGACCTCTTTTCAAGAAGTTTCTCCACGGCTTAGTCTTAATCACGATCTCAAGAAGCAAAAGTTCCACAAGCAGCAGAATCACAAAAAAGAGAAAAAAACGGCACAATCGAACTGATCAATCACCACGACCACACAACAAATGATAATGGAGAGAAAGAACTCACAGACCGATAGCTTTGCATCATCACCAATATGCACAATATAAGGTGGTGACGCTCGATGGCTGATGACGGAAGCAGCTGCAACTCAACTTAGAAGAAAGGATGGTTGATGACGCATTGGCAGGTTTTTTTCTTTTGCAAGATCAGAAACTTCAAGGGGCGAAGTTGCAATCCCCCCCAAAAAAAATAAGGGGCAGGGGGCTTTTTTTGTTTATAAGCAAATGCAAAAGGGAGCCTGATTTAGCCAAAATTCACGGAGCCTAAAAGTGGTGTCTCACACAAGGCGGAGACAACCGTCGCTGTGACGACTCACGATAAACTCTGGACTAAAGTCAACAATTAACCCACACTAAAGATCAATAAATTAGAAATAATGTGGAGTTAAAATTTATTTTTAACTCTGCACAAATGATGTAAAGTGCAAGTATGCATAGAGTTCGAACACAGGGAGCAAGCAGGGCAGTTCAAACAAGTGTGCACAAGTGAATGTGTGTGATGTCTACACTAAGCAGGCAAGCAAAGAAGTTTTTGTGGGTTTTAATTTTTTTCTTAAATTTTTTTTTAATTTTTAATTTTGTATTTTGATTTTTAATTTTCTGATATTTATATTTTATATTTTATATATTTTTTTGTATCTTTTTTCACTATTGGAAAATATAAGCAAAGTAATAAAAGTCAAGATAAAGTATTTATAAAAATGTGCAAAAATAGCCAAAAATTCTGAAATAAAATGTTTTTGATATTTTTAGGATTTTTTTACTGTTTTTGTGATTTTTGGGTATTTTTCTAGGTGTTTTTGGTATTTTTAATTAGCAAAATTAATCAAATCAGTGCAAAAGGGACTGGCTGGAGATAAAATGGGAATTAAAAGTAAACAATAGCCACAAAATATTTTCACACTGATTTTCAAATCAGTGCATTTATTTTTAAGGTTTTTCTTTTGAGATTTTTAGTGGTTTTTGGATTGACACTAAAATAGGATAAAATAGACAAAATATAATATTTTTGGAATTTTTCAAAACTTTTTTATAATTTTTATGGGTTTTCTAATGCAGACAGTGAAATAAATGCATGTTTTTAATTTTTAATAAATATGAAAATGCAATAAAAATGCAATGCAAAAATATGGCGTGCAAGTACAAGTAAACAGGAGCTTAAGCCTATTTTTGTGGAATTTTTGGACTTAAAATGATAATTTAAATAATTACAACAAGCATCCAAAAGTTAAACAAACCTGGCAGGGGTATATATGCAAAATGCGAACTATCCAGGGGCATACATGCAAAATCTCCACAAATTTTAAACTTAAACTTGCATTTACTGGACTAAACACAAATTACAGAACCCGGAGGGGCCTTAGTACAAAATGTCCAAGATAAACACGTGTGAAACACACGCCGGCAGGGACCTAAAGGCAATATCAGAAAATATCAGGGGTTTGTATGCAAAATCTCCAAATATTTAACGCTTAATACGAAAGTTCTGGGAGAAGAATGAAATACCCTAACCCTGGGGGGTCCCTTCACAAAATGCCCACACCTCACGTGAACTTGTCACGTGAGGTGACGTGGCAGGGGACCTATATGCAAATAAGTAAACTACGGGGATGTTTTTGCAAATATTACAAAAATATTACACTTCAGAAAAAAAAAAGTTTTAAAACTAAAATATAAATACAAAAGGCGCGAGGGTGTAGATGCAAAATACCCTCAGCGCGCGATCCAACGGCAAGGAAGATGCCACTTGACACGTGGCGCAATCTGAACGGCCGATGATGCTTCGCTGGTGGACGTCTAAGATTAGATCTCGGGTGAGATCGACGGTGGCTGGGTGCTGATGATCGAACGGTCCACGTTAAATCTGGAGGAGCCCCCTTGATCGGATGGTGGCGAAGGCGACTGGAAGAACACGGAGGAGCTCCGGCTGGGCAAAGTTCTCCGAGCTCCTCCGGCCTGCTCCGGTGGCTTTTGAGCTTCAAAATCGGGCTGCGGCCCCCTCAAGTCCTCCTCTATCTCCTGGATGCGGCAAAAGGGCACGGCGAAGGACGTGACGCTCGCTGGCAACTGGCGGAGCTGCGGGGGCTTCAAGAGCTCCGGTGAGCTTCAAAACTCGCCTCCAGGCACGATTGGTCGTGCTTTGACCTGCAAGAAGGTTAATGAGGCCCAGGGCAAACTGCCTGGACCTCAGGATGGAAGTGGGGGTGCGTGGATCGACGGGGAGATGATCGGCCGGAGGAATGCTCCGGCCAAGTGGTTGAATCAAGTGACTCAGGCAATGAAACTCTAAATTTTCTGAAGGGTTTTCATCCTAAAGCCAACAGGAACTGATTGCATGAAAGAAATGAGCGGGGGGGGATGCCCTCAATGGCCGGAGCCAGAGGAAATATGGTACCTCGACGCCGGCATTTGGCGGAGGTGCAGGGAGCTTCTCCGACCTCGATCACCTAGGCTGAAGAGCTTGATCTGGAGCTGTCACCTCCAGGAAGGTCTGGAGCGCAAGAAGATGGAGAGGGGTGGTCCGAAGGAAGTCCAACCGAGGATGGAAGTGGCGGAGCACTATTTGAAGAAGGTTGGATGCGTGAATTCGAGGAGAAGTCACGGGCGGGACATGAAGATCTAAGGAGAACTGGGAGGTCGGTGATGGAGGTGATTGTTCAAGGAACAAGTTTCGTGAAGGAGGCGGCAGCAAAGGACGAATGGCGCAGCCTCGAAAAATCCGCAAAAGCGGGGGAAAAACGAGGCACGCACAGAGCTGCAAGGACGAAGGATGGACTGTTGACCCGCCGGTCAACAGTCGGAGGCTCCTGGTTGGTCCACGTGGACCAACCAGGGAAAAGATAAAAAAAATTATTTTTTTAATTCGTTTAAAAATAGAAAACGGTCGAATTAATTTTTGGTTAAAAAATAAAAAATGTTTAAAATTTTATGTAGTATTTTATTATGATTTTTAGTTTATTTTATGAAGTATATTTTTACAAGTTGCTTTTATACCCCTATATAGGTATATTATCTACATATTTGAGTATTTTATTTTTATTTTTGTATTTTTAATTTATTTATTTTTGTTTATTATTTTCTAAAATTATAAAATATTTTTATATACACAAATATATTTTTATTTTATTTTTCTGATTTATTTTGTATAATTAATAAATTATAAACAGGTATATATAGGTATGTACATAGGTATTGTATCTATGTTTTGTCTATATAAGTATTTTTATTTTAATCTTTATTTACATTATTATTCTGATTTTAATATTCACAATTATTATAAGTAATATTTACAAAATTATAAAAATATAAAATTATAAAAATAATAAATAAATAATAAATTGAATATTTTACTCTGTACAATGTACAATGAGGGTCCAAAACTCAACTTTCAAACCGTAGCTCCGCCAAATGCAAAACCACCACCAATAATTAGCTTATTTTCTTCTATATACAATTAAAGGTGAGTATGCTGCATTTGGAGTTGTCAGTTGTGAGATACGGGTCTGGGAAGTTGGCATTCTGGATTTTTATTCAGACCATAACTTTTTATCTGTACATTATTTTTCTGTGAAATCATTTTTGTATTTTTCTATATAAAATTATCTACAACTTTCATGTACAAAGTTTCTTTATTTAATGTATAAAAAGTGGAACCAAAAATAGGTCACAAAATGAATAAAGAATGAATAGAATGTATAGGTATTTTATCTGTATTTCTGACCTTATCTCCCCCTACTTTATTACTTGTCGACCTATTCATCAAGATGCCTAGGTCTCGGGGTTGCGGGTCATAAAATATTTACAATATTTTATTTTTTTCTTTTCTTATTTATTCTATAATTTTGGCCTTAAATACAGTATTTTATACACTAATATGATGCACATGCATGAATGTTAAGATGATGATATTAATGATATCTACAGGCATTTGCTAGGGTTTTAGGTGCCAAAATGATAGAATAAAGATGATGAAATGTGGATTCATCATCCCCCTATACTTTACCTTTGCTAGTCCCTAGCAAACACTTATGCAATAAGTGCAAAAAGAAAAAGAAAGAAAAGAAAAAGAAGAACTTGGATTTTATTTGATTATCAAACTTGTCTTCACAAAATCAAAGTTTGGAGCTTAAGTCGTACCTTTGGAATTTTAGTACAGGCGAAACCTCATTGAGAACCGTGTTTGAAATCTAACAGTCCCTGAGAATCCCAAAACTCTGTCCAAGTTTCCTCAATAGCCAGGTCAGAAATACTTCAACTCATACGTAAACTCTTACGACTATGAATCTGACTCGTACAGTGTAAGTGATGGTGGCTCTCCCCAACTAGAATGACAAAGAGACTGACTTCTCCAGCATGACAACCCAATGATTCCCCAATCCAATGACTCCATCCTCGAGGAGCGGGGTATTCCCTTCTAAGTTCAAGTAGCAACCAGCTCAAGAGGAGAGGGTGAAGAGAAGAATGGACGGTAGCCAGTGTAGCTACCTATCCTGGGATGCAAGACCAGTGTAGTCAAGTCATCCTGCTGCAGGCTCACATATTTGACTTTGGAACTTAAGCTTGCTTATTGACTTTGTACATACTTGCAGGCTTTTTATTTTTGTACATGCCTGAACTTTTTTTTTTGAATACTGTATACAACAGCATTTACATAAGGAGTTTTTCCTCTTGAGCTAGTAGACTATCCCTCTTTTGAAGCTTTATTGCAACCCACAGCCTCCTGTCTTTAGACTTCCTAATCACTGGACAGGTTGGGTGCACTTCCCTCCCTAGAGGAGGACAAATGTTTCCACTTGTGTGCGTCTCATACCGGCAAATCCAATCCCCTCACCACTCCAACTGAGTTGAGCCATGTGAAAGGTGCAGGTGTCCAAGTTAGGTCATTATCAACAAGAGTCGTGCGTGTGCTCCGAAATACTCTACTTAGGCAGTCAAGAATCCATTGAACTAAGTCTCGTAATCCTCAAAGAATTAAGTCAACTAGACCTGAAGTACCTCAAACCCAGTTCCTATAAGGTTCCTGTTATTAGGTAGATTTTAAGGTCCAATCAAGCTCCAATCTCCGCATTTTACTTAGACTCGTTCAACTATCAAACTCAATCCCAAAAATGCGAATGCTATGCAATGCAATGCAGAAAATATTTTTGTGATGCAATTTTCAAAGATTTTGAACTTTATATGGATTTTTTTGAAAAGATGATGAAGAATATGCAGATGCATTTTTTTGTATTTTTCAAAAAGATTTTTCAAATGTTTTTGGATTTTAATTTTGCAAATGTTTTTGGGATTTTTGAAAACAAAAAGTTTTTGGCTGAAGACTAGGTGAAAATATGTACACGGGAGTGCTTCTTATATATACAAGAATTGGATTTTAAGAATTTACAGGGTGCGTGATCCATTTTATACATATATATAGGTAGTGGATTTTGGTGTGATGTAAATATTCCTCAAACTTATTTGAAAACAATTTTACACATAATTTTTGAAAACTATAGTCCAAGATAGTTTTTACAAACATTTTTGCAAACATGTACACACATTTGAAAATCATTTTGCAAAGGTTTTTCAAACATATATATAGGTTTTTCAAAATATTTTTGCAACCATTTTTCAAACCATTTGCAAATCATTTTTCAAACATTTTATTTCACACAAAGAAAAGAAATTTTACAAACCACATATTTTTACAAAGGTTGAAAACATGTAACAAAATATTTTCAAAATAGTTTTCAATAGATGTTCACACAGTTTTTCAAACTATTTTTCAAACATTTTGCAAAAAACAACATTTTCACCTGATTTATTTATCAATAAATATACAAAAGAATTTGAGGAACAAAACACCTTTTTATTAAAGATTTTTAATGAATTTTAAAGAATTATTAGCCATATTATTAAGAAAATACAAAAGTACGAGTTATGGCTAAAGTATATACACAGTATATACGACCCCCCTATACTTAGATTGAGCTATGTCCTCATAGATCGGAGAGAAAAGAGAAGACATAACTCGTACTGAGTATAGGCAAGTCTAAAGAATTAATGAATCAATGAATGAGAAGTTGACCGTCCCCCCTATACTTAGGATCAAATAATCCTAAGTATAGCAGACTATACACAACGCAGGGAGGGTCAAGGGTGGGAATGAACAGATCGTACTCAGATTGTCTCCCCCTATACTTAGGGTAAGATATCCCTAAGTATAGACAAGAAGAGGAGACAATGGAGAGGATCAAAATGAAAATGAAAGAAACTCGGGGTGCCAACCCCCCTATACTTAGGACAAAGTACGTCCTAAGTATGGAAAACTGTCAGCAAGGGCGGCACCATTTTGATAGATAAAGAAAATAGGAAAGGAAAAGAAGAAAAGAAGAAAAGAAGAAAATCAATCAATAGATGAAAGTGATATGAACAGATGGATCTGTACAGCGGAAGATGGAATTGATCACCATGTATGAGATGCAGATGATGAGAGTCAAAGGACACATCTCATACCAGAAGAATGGGGGCAACGTCAATGGTCGGCGGATCATGATCTAGATATAGCTTCAGGCGTTGACCATTGACGCGGAAGGTAGAGGAAGATGACGGTTCGGATATGTCGATGCTGCCATTGTCATGTACCTTCCTGACCACATACGGACCTTTCCACTTGCTCTACAACTTCCCTGGGAATAATTTCAGCCTGGAATCAAACAACCATACTCTCTGATCTGGCTCAAACTGTTTATGGCTGATATGTGAATCGTGCCATGTCTTCACTTTCTCTTTGTACTGTAGGCTGTTCGAAAAGGCTGTGTCCCTTAGTTCTTCCAGGGCTGCCAATTCTGCTCTTCTCTGGTCTCCTATACTCTCTGGATCTAAAAGCAACTCAGTGACTGTCCAAAAAGATTTGTGCTTGATCTCCACTGGCAAATGGCATGGCTTGCCATAGACAAGACGAAAGGGAGACGTCCCCAATGGATTCTTGAAAGAAGTCCGATAAGCCCACAAGACCGAGTTCAAAAGCTGTGACCAATCCTTTCGGTCTGTGCGGACAACTTTCTGCAAGATTGTCTTTATCTCCCGATTCGAAACTTCAGCAAGACCATTAGTCTGAGGGTGATACGGTGTGGCAACCCGATGGTCAATGCCGAACTCGTCTGCAAGGGCCCTAACCTTGTCATTGATGAAGTGAGACCCCTCGTCTGAAATCAAGACTCTAGGTACCCCGAACCGTGAAATGATATTTTTCCTCAAGAATTTGCAAACGGTTTTAGCATCTGCGGCTCGGGCGGGGATGGCCTCAACCCATCGGCTGACATAATCAACAGCGAGCAGGATATGCTCGAATCCTTGACTCTTAGGAAATGGGCCCATGAAATCAATCCCCCATGCATCAAAAACCTCACAAAAGTGAATGGGTTGCATGGGCATCATGTCTCTCTGTCCGCAGGTTCCCATTTTCTGACAGTCAGTACATCTCATCACGAACTCATCAGAGTCCTTGAAGAGAGTAGGCCACAATAGTCCGGATTGAAGCACCTTCTGTGCTGTTCTTTTTCCAGAATGATGTCCTCCTGCCTCAAGCTTGTGGCAGTATGTGAGGACGCTATGATGCTCTTCTTGAGGAATGCACCTCCTCCAGATACTATCCCCTCATTCATGATAAAGGACGGGATCCTCCCAATGGTAAAACTTGGCCTTCGCCAGGAAGGTCTCAAGTTTCTGCCTGGGCCAACCTTGTGGAACCGTCTTGGCAACAAGATAGTTCACAATGTCAGCGTACCACGGGAGCGAGGTGATAGCCAAGATCGCCTCATCTGGAAAAGTCTCTGAGATAGGTGCGCTGGGCTCAGATTCCTCAAGATTCTCCAATCTGGAGAGATGATCTGCCACCACATTCTTAACTCCAGGCTTGTCCTTAATCTCAATATCAAATTCCTGGAGTAGAAGGATCCATCTGGTGAGACGTGCTTTGGCATCCTTCTTAGCCATTAAGTACCAGATGGCGGTATGATCAGTGTAGATGGTTACTCTAGATCCAAGAATGTAAGATCGCTACTTATCAAGAGCAAAAACTACGGCCAGCATCTCTTTCTCAGTCACAGTGTGATTCCGCTACGTGGCATCCAAAGTCCGGCTGGCGTAGTGAATGGCAAACGGTAATCCATCCCTCCTCTGTCCAAGCACAGCCCCAACGGCAAAATCTGAACCATCCGTCATGATCTCGAATGGGAGAGACCAATCGGGTGGCTGAAGGACAGGAGCTGAAACAACCATATTTTAGAGTCTCAAACGACTCAAGACACTTATCATTGACAATAAACTCGGTGTCTTTCGTCAGCAAGTCAGTAAGCGGTCGGGCAATTCGACTGAAGTCCTGAATGAACCGTCGGTAGAAACCGACATGCCCCAAAAAAGACAGCAACTGACGCAAGTTGGACGGCAGATTGAGTTTTCTGATGATATCTACCTTAGCCGGATCGACCTCCATGCCCCTGTTGGAGATGATATGACCAAGGACCGTCCCCTGAGTCACCATAAAGTGGCTCTTCTCCCAAGATAAAACAAGATTGACCTCTATGCAGCGCTGAAGCACACGGTCTAGGCAGTCAAGACAAGCATCGAACCCATCGCCATAGACCGAGAAGTCATCCATGAAGACCTCTAGACAGTCACCCACCATGTCCGAGAAGATGGATAACATGCACCTTTGCAATGTCGCCGGAGCGTTACATAGACCAAAGGGCATCCGTCTAAAAGCATACGTCCCAAACGGACAGGTGAATGTCATTTTCTCCTGGTATTCGGGCGCAATGGCCACCTGACTGTATCCAGAGTACCCATCAAGAAAACAATAATGACTCTTCCCGGCTAGCCGCTCGATAATCTGATAAATGAAGGGTAGCGGGAAGTGATCCTTCTTGGTGGCCTCATTCAATCGTCTGTAGTCCACACAAACCCTCCAAGAAGTTGGTACTTTGGTAGCGATCTCCTCTCCAGACTCATTGACAACTATAGTGATACCCGTCTTCTTGGGTATCACATGTAGTGGACTAACCCATTTGGAGTCGGAGATGGGGTAGATAAAATCGGCGCTCCACCACTTGGAAATTTCTTTCATGACTACGTCTCGAAGATTCGGGTTCAGCCGTCGTTGGAACTCACGCGACGGCCTAGCGTCATCCTCAAGATAGATGTGGTGAGAGCACAGAGCCGGACTAATCCCCTGGAGATCAGCTATACTCCAACCTATCGCCTTGCGGTTTCTTTCAAGAACCTCCATCAGACGAGATTCTTGTTCTCCAGTCAAACCTGCTGAGATAATGACTGGGTGCATATCTGGCTCACCCGCAAGGAATCTGTACTTCAACGACTGCGGTAGAGGCTTCAGTTCTGGACAACTGGGAGGCGGCAGATCTGGCTTCTGATATGTCTGTGTGAAGGCGACCAGGTCTGCATGGGAGAACTCTCACTCTGCATGAATCTCTGACAAAGGGCGGTTTGCGGAATCATCAATGAACTGCACTGGCTCGCACTCTGTCATGGCTGTCGGCTCAGAAGGAATCAGACAAGGCAAATAATCATTAAAATCATCCCAATCAATGTCCGAATCCGAGGGATCAGAAGAAGATGAACATGATTGAAACTCATCAGCACCACTCATCACAACACTGTCAGCCTCAAGTATATCCTCATCCAGGGGTGTGCTCTCCCGGCTCTCAACTGCCATGAGCTGTAGATACAGTGAATCTGTAGGCAAGGCGAGGGTTGGTGCTACAGGATCTGCCCAGTTGGATTCATCATCAGTCATCACAAAATCACACACCTGGTGGATGTCTAGCTCTTCCTCTGTCAAATGTGCTGCTTCACTGGACTGCTCCGAGCATTCTAACTCTCTGGCTCTGGTTTCCTCGATCGTCTCTATTTGTATGGTTTCGCCCTCTACGCGAAAGCATACCTTCCCACTATCATGGTCGGTCACCACCTTGGCTGTGGCCAAGAATGGATGTCCGAGAATGATGGGGGCATCAGTTACCGACTCAGGGATCTCCATGTCCAACACAACGAAGTCCACGGGGAATTTCAGGCCCTGAATGGTAACGACCACGTCTTTCAATAACCCCTTCGGCCTCTTAGTCGACCTATCAGCAAACTGAAGGACTGTCCTACTCCTAAGAAGAGGACCAAACTCGAATCGGTCGAGTAAGGCTGCCGGAAGAAGGTTAATTGAAGAGTCGCTGTCTAATAGAGTACGATCAAACTGCTGCTCCAGAATCTCGCATCTGACATAGGGAGCTCCTGCATCTGGTGGCTTAGCTGGCAGCATGTTCTGGATGGTACAGCAAGTGGAATGAGTGAGCACATGGATTTGATCTCTGTGATTCCTCCTCTTCCTGCGGACGGTAGTCTTCTCTTTCAGATTTTTCTTGAAGAGGGGGATGTGCTCAAGTGCTTCTTGTAGAGTCAGCTGAATGTGGAATCTGTCTATCATCTGATTGCCGAACTCTACCTGTTGCTCTTTTTTGGGATTTTCTCTTTTATTCCCCTTCGCTCGGTAGAGTGCCTCAGGGAAGGGGATGGTAGGGGCCTCCTCAGATGGAGGACTAGGAATCGGTCCCTGTGCCTGTGAAGAAGGAGACTCCATACAATAATCATCATTCACCACATATGTATCCGCAATTTGAACAGAAACCTTTCCTTTATTCATATTTTTGTTTTTCTGTTTGTTCCCACAGTCCTTAGGTACAAAATGTGGCAACATTACAGATGGTGGCTCAACAAAAGTAGATATGGTGGCCTCAGCACCACCACTAGCACCGGTCTTCGTGGCATCAGCACTGCTCTCTGGTTCATCATTCAAAATGGTGGCTTCAGCACCACCGTCTGCAACTGGTATCACGACGGCATCAGCACCGTCGTCCTGGACTCCATCATGGGTGGCATCAGCACCACCGTCTTCAACATCATCATTAGCGGCATCAGCACCGCTCCTCTACTCTTCTGGCGCTCCTGGTTCTGCATCTGGTTGTCGCTCAGAAGAGGCGCTGCCGGCTGGCATCCTACCGCTCCTAGTAGTCACAAAATCAGCATCATTCAAAGAATAAGACATATCATTCAAATCGTCACTAGGAGAAGTATCCTCTGTAAACTCTACCTGCTCAGACTTCCTTTTCAGATTGTTCGGGTTAGGTTCAATCTGAGCGGGTATGGCGGCCTTGCCTTTGATTATTTCTCTCATTTCCTGCCAGAATTCATCCATTTCTTGCCTGAAAGATGCTTGCTGTTCAGATAGCAAGCGGTCAAGATCATCGAGCGCTGGGTTCTCAAAGGTGGGACCCTGAGAATCGGATGGTTCTCGTTGCTGGAAATGGGGCTGCTACTGCTGATGTTGCTGGTACGGATAATTCTGGGTCGGCTGGGCATATGATTGCTGAGGCTGCTGTCGCTGCCTCCACTGCTGTCCCTGATAGGAGGGACGAGGACCACTCTGATATTGCTGTTGATGGGCATACTGGGGCTGCTGGTGTTGCTGCTGTGGCTGGCTGTTCTGATGTCCTTGGGCAGGGTTCTGTTGTTGGGATGAGGATCCACCGTTCCCCCAACAGAATCCGGGGTGATCACGACGAATCCCGGGCTGAGGGTACCAGTCGTACCAAATCCCATTGACTTCCATCAATGGTTCCTGCTCAAAGGATGGTGGAGGAAGAATGGCCAGTGGTTTCTCCGGCTGATACACCACCATCTGAGTATCTGTAGATGGCGGCTAGGATGGATAGTATGGTAACAATGGAACCGGCTCTGCCTGGATATGGTTCACCTGACGGTACAAGGTAGAGGGCTGGCTGGCATTGCTACTGCTCGGATCAGCATGTGATCTGGGAGGCTGTTGTGACTGAGTTTGTGCCTCCTGGACGCACAAGATCTGCGTCTTCAGATCACTCATGGTCTTGGCAATTTGGTCTATCTGGGCCATGCCTTGCATCTGCTTCTTCTCGAGGATCTCGAGGCGGTCTAGCTTCTCACTGATTATGCCCATGTCGGCTGTGGCTGATTCAGCTTGGGCTGCGGCAGCTGACACTGTATTGGGACCGGCATCGATGCGGGCGATCCTCTGGAATGATCCCGCTCCTTGCGGAGGCTTCTGTTGTGTGTAGACTCGAGCTTGGGCCATCACTGTGGAGTTTTCTGCCATGCCTTCGTAGATGGCCCAGACGTCGTCTTCTCCCTTAGAGAAATAAGACCCACCACAAGAGGCGTTCACTGACCCCTGCAGCTCTGGTGTCAGCCCACAGAAGAAACTCTGCACGAGATTGGGCTTGGAAATGTCATGACGTGGACATCGGTCTATGAGCTCTCGAAAGCGATCCCAAGCTTCATGGAACTGTTCATTTGGGATCATGACGAAGTTACTGATCATGGCTCTAGCTGCGTTGGTCCGGCTGAGAGGGTAGTACTTCTTCAGGTACGCGGTCCGGAGAACTGCCCATGTGTCGACGAATCGCCCAAGGTGTTTGAGCCAGTAGGCGGCTCTGTCAACCAAAGAGAATGGAAAGGCGATCACCTTTATGGTGTCCTCGGACATCAACCGATCATGGATGGTGCTGCATATCATCTCGAATTCCTGGAGGTGGAGGTGCGGCTCTTCGATCGGCAACCCATGGAACTTGGGTAGAAGCTGGATAGTGTGGGGCCGAAGCTCGAAATCTCCGTGAATGGGCGGGAGTCGGATCCAACGATGAGTGAGGGATGCAACTGGGTTGTGCAATTCCCTCATGATGGTCTATGGTGGTCTCTCAGCGTCTGGATCGCCTCCTCCTGCATCAGGTCCTCCTCCTCCTCCACCTCCACCGCCCCCAGGTCGGTTCTCTCTCATCTGTGCTATCTCTCTCATCAGATCACCCATGAATGTTCCCTGGTCACGGATCTGTCTCTGCATGATCTCCAGGGATGCTAACAAGGAGTTCTTGATGGCCACCTGATCAATTATGAACGGAGGGTGATCATGGTCATCTGGGTGCTCGCCTCTGTCTGCCATCACTGGATTTTCTGAAAAAGCAAAAGAGGCCATCTCAGGTGCTGTTGAATGAGCAGAACTCTGTGATGCACTGAATTCTGAAACAATTGGACTGAGAGAAGGAGAATGGGAAGGGTGGTCGAGGGGGAACAGGGTGGATGTAAACTCAGGCTCGGAGAGCGGACTCTCCGAGGTATTCCTAGATGAATGAGGAGGAGTGCTGGATAGCGGTGCCGACAAGGTCGGCCTAAGAGATCTCTGTCCCATCATCTTGATTATTTGGGAAGAGCAGGGAAAATGCAAAAGAAGAAGAAGAATGAGATGCAACAAAATCGCGCACAATTGTGCTGTGTTTTTTATCTTGACCTAAACAAATCTAGCAATCAAACACAAAGTAGGGGTAAGTTCACCAACTCAACACGTGAAGCCGTGAAGGTTCGGCTTTTATCTTGTCAATTTTATCTTGATTCAGGAATTTATCTTTTCACGAGTCCTTAGAACGCTACGCCTAAAGGAGAGAGAGTACTGCCGGGAAAGTATCCCCGTACTTGTCCTCCTCCTGTGTAATCTGTAACTTGCACTTTTTGAGGTCCTTGTAACCCTTCCTGGATCCCTACTCAGCCAAAGAAATAGAGGGAGGAAGCCGATAGGCGAAACCGATACTTCGGACCTCACTCGCAACGGAATCACCCGTGAGCGTACAAGGTCCTACTCGGACGCAGCCGGTGAGACAGACACACCCGTGAAGGCGTGGCCTAAGCTCGGTACTTCGGACAAGGTCGGCGCTCACACAATAGTGAGTCACCAATGGCGACCAAGCCCTACTCGACTACGTACGATAGTAGCGCCAATACTTCAGAAATTCAGGCGATACACAAGGCAGCCACAAGTTGGGTTTTTGGCTCTAATCCTTACGAAGCGCTCACCTCACTTGGAAGGAGACCTTCCCATGCAACCTGAAAACAAGTGAGGGTATTACTCTCCCCAAGCAATGAATCCATTTACCGATTTTATTTTTGGTCAAGTTTTCTTAGCAGTCCCTTTTTTAATTTTTTTGGTGTTATCGCTTCCTTTGAGTAGATTCAAACAAGCGCCTAACGGTTTTTGTATTTTCTTGATCCTACTTTGTTCCAAAAACAGAGGGAGAATAGAGTCGGAAAAGCCGTGCAAGTCGACACCAAGGTGGAAATCTCACCTTTGTGCCTAAATGATACATGCAAAGTAACAAGACTTACAGCGAATCCCAGCTCTCTCCATGCGGGATGCAAAGCAGAATTGGTAAACCTATGCTATATGGTGATATGCAAAGTAGAAATCATCCTAGAATAGGCAACTGCTAGCGTGAAGAACCACGAGTTAACCGCTAACTCTCAATCCTAGTGTCTGGTCTAGGCTCACTCCTCCTCTGCTCAACACATTTGAGTTAGGAGAAAGCGCTGGTGTGGAGTGAGCTCGCGGCGCGCGGATCGAAAGCCAATGATCAACTACTTAATTAGTCTAAGTCCAACAACGAACTATAGGAGCATGCAAAGGTAATTAGTGTGTTTGGACCTATTCTAATCGAATCAAGCAGGACCTACGATCTAAGGGCTCAATCCACAAAAGAAAGGAAAAAGGAAAACAAAACCGGCAAATGACAGGCGATAAAAACGCGAGAAAAACCGCGGTGAGCCTCCAAGTGTACAAGCACTTGGAAATTGGGCCCGGTAGTGTCTAAGAGTCCAAGTGTCCGATGTACCTGTATTATTACAAATTATCAAGTCACTCTCTCACGAAAATAAAATGCAAGCTAAACTACCACTCTCTCACTCCTCCTGCTCTCTCCTGCCGGCTTGGCTAAAGAATAGCCGGCTCCGCTTCCCAAGGATGCTCCGGGTCACCTAAGCGATCCGCCTCGCTCCGCGGTCCCTCGCAAGAAGTCAAGAGAAAAGTGGTCAGAACAGCTCAACAAGATATATCAAAAATGTAAGAGATGGAAAATAAATCTATGGTAAACAATCACACAATCAAACAAAATGTGAACTACTCACTGTTGCTCCCCGGCAACGGCACCATTTGATTTAGCCAAAATTCACGGAGCCTAAAAGTGGTGTCTCACACAAGGCGGAGACAATCGTCGCTGTGACGACTCATGATAAACTCTGGACTAAAGTCAACAATTAACCCACACTAAAGATCAATAAATTAGAAATAATGTGGAGTTAAAATTTATTTTTAACTCTGAACAAATGATGTAAAGGGCAAGTATGCAGAGAGTTCGAACACAGGGAGCAAGCAGGGCAGTTCAAACAAGTGTGCACAAGTGAATGTGTGTGATGTCTACACTAAGCAGGCAAGCAAAGAAGTTTTTGTGGGTTTTAATTTTTTTTTTATTTTTTTTTAATTTTTAATTTTGTATTTTGATTTTTAATTTTCTGATTTTTATATTTTATATTTTATATATTTTTTTGTTTCTTTTTTCACTATTGGAAAATATAAGCAAAGTAATAAAAGTCAAGATAAAGTATTTATAAAAATGTGCAAAAATAGCCAAAAATTCTGAAATAAAATGTTTTTGATATTTTTAGGATTTTTTTACTGTTTTTGTGATTTTTGGGGATTTTTATAGGTGTTTTTGGTATTTTAATTAGCAAAATAAATCAAATCAGTGCAAAAGGGACTGGCTGGAGATAAAATGGGAATTAAAAGTAAACAATAGCCACAAAATATTTTCACACTAATTTTCAAATAAAATGGTTGAAATATAAAACACACAGGAGCTGAATTTGTAATTTTTGGAGTTTTCTTTGATTTTATAGATTTTTTTGAAGTTTTGGAGTCTTTTTGAATTTTTAAGGTTTTTCTTTTGAGATTTTTAGTGGTTTTTGGATTGACACTAAAATAGGATAAAATAGACAAAATATAATTTTTTTGGAATTTTTCAAAACATTTTTATAATTTTTATGGGTTTTCTAATGCAGACAGTGAAATAAATGCATGTTTTTGATTTTTAATAAATATGAAAATGCAATAAAAATGCAATGCAAAAATATAGCGTGCAAGTACAAGTAAACAGGAGCTTAAGCCTATTTTTGTGGAATTTTTGGACTGAAAATGATAATTTAAATAATTACAACAATCATCCAAAAGTTAAACAAACCTAGCAGGGGTATATATGCAAAATGCAAACTATCCAGGGGCATACATGCAAAATCTCCACAAATTTTAAACTGAAACTTGCATTTACTGGACTAAACACAAATTACAGAACCCGGAGGGGCCTTAGTACAAAATGTCCAAGCCAAACACGTGCGAAACACGCGCCTGGCAGGGACCTAAAGGCAATATCAGAAAATAGCAGGGACTTGTCTGCAAAATCTCCAAATATTTAATGCTTAATACAAAAGTTCTGGGAGCAGAACGAAATACCCTAACCCTGGGGGATCCCTTCACAAAATTCCCACACCTCACGCGAACTTGTCACGTGAGGTGACGTGGCAGGGGACCTATATGCAAATAAGTAAACTACGGGGATGTTTTTGCAAATATTACAAAAATATTACACTTCAGAAAAAAAGTTTTAAAACTAAAATTTAAATACAAAAGGCACGAGGGTGTAGATGCAAAATACCCTCGGCGCGCGATCCAACGGTGAGGAAGATGCCACTTAACACGTGGCGCAATCTGAACGGCCGATGACGCTTCGCTGGTGGACGTCTAAGATTAGATCTCAGGTGAGATCGACGGTGATTGGGTGCTGATGATCGAACGGTCCTCGTTAAATCTGGAGGGGCCCCCTTGATCGGATGGTGGCGAAGGCGACTGGAAGAACACGGAGGAGCTCCGGCTGGGCGAAGTTCTCCGAGCTCCTCCGGCCTGCTCCGGTGGCTTTTGAGCTTCAAAATCGGGCTGTGGCCCCCTCAAGTCCTCCTCTATCTCCTGGATGCGACAAAAGGGCACGGCGAAGGACGTGACGCTCGCTGGCAACTGGCGGAGCTGCGGGGGCTTCAAGAGCTCCGGTGAGCTTCAAAACTCGCCTCCAGGCACGATTGGTCGTGCTTTGACCTGCAAGAAGGTTAATGAGGCCCAGGGCAAACTGCCTGGACCTCAGGATGGAAGTGGGGGTGCATGGATCGACGGGGAGATGATCGGCCGGAGGAACGCTCCGGCCAAGTGGTTGAATCAAGTGACTCAGGCGATGAAACTCTAAATTTTCTGTGGGTTTTTCATCCTAAAGCGAACAGGAACTGATTGCATGAAAGAAATGAGCGGGGGGGATGCCCTCAATGGCCGGAGCCAGAGGAAATATGGTACCTCGACGTCGACGTTTGGCGGAGGTGCGGGGAGTTTCTTCGACCTCGATCACCTAGGCTGAAGAGCTTGATCTGGAGCTCTCACCTCCAGGAAGGTCTGGAGCGCAAGAAGGTGGAGAGGGGTGGTCCGAAGGAAGTCCAACCGAGGATGGAAGTGGCGGAGCTCTATTTGAAGAAGGTTGGATGCGTGCATTCGAGGAGAAGTCACGGGCGGGACATGAAGATCTAAGGAGATCTGGGAGGTCGACGATGGAGGTGATTGTTCAAGGAACAAGTTTCGTGAAGGAGGCGGCAGCAAAGGACGAATGGCGCGACCTCGAAAAATCCGCAAAAGCGGGGGAAAAACGAGGCGCGCACAGAGCTGCAAGGACGAACGATGGACTGTTGACCCGCCGGTCAACAGTCGGAGGCTCCTGGTTGGTCCACGTGGACCAACCAGGGAAAAGATAAAAAAATTATTTTATTAATTCGTTTAAAAATAGAAAAAGGCCGAATTAATTTTTGGTTCAAAAATAAAAAAATGTTTAAAATTTTATGTAGTATTTTATTATGATTTTTAATTTATTTTATGAAGTATATTTTTACAAGTTGCTTTTATACCCCTATATAAGTATATTATCTACATATTTGAGTATTTTATTTTTATTTTTGTATTTTTAATTTATTTATTTTTGTTTATTATTTTCTAAAATTATAAAATACTTTTATATACACAAATATATTTTTATTTTATTTTTCTGATTTATTTTGTATAATTAATAAATTATAAACAGGTATATATTGGTATGTACATAGGTATTGTATCTATGTTTTGTGTATATAAGTATTTTTGCTTTAATCTTTATTTACATTTTTATTCTGATTTTAATATTCACAATTATTATAAGTAATATTTACAACATTGTAAAAATATAAAATTCTAAAAATAGTAAATAAATAATAAATTGAATATTTTACTCTATACAATGTACAATGAGGGTCCAAAACTCAACTTTCAAACCGTAGCTCCGCCAAATGCGAAACAACCACCAATAATTAGCTTATTTTCTTCTATATACAATTAAAGGTGAGTATGTTGCATTTGGAGTTGTCAGTTGTGAGATACGGGTCTGGGAAGTTGGCATTCTGGATTTTTATTCAGACCATAACTTTTTATCTGTACATTATTTTTTGTAAAATCAATTTTGTATTTTTCTATATAAAATTATCTACAACTTTCATGTACAAAGTTTCTTTATTTAATGTATAAAAAGTAAAACCAAAAATAGGTCCCAAAATGAATAAAGAATGAATAGAATGTATAGGTATTTTATCTGTATTTCTGACCTTATCTCCCTCTACTTTATTCCTTGTCGACCTATTCATCAAGATGCCTAGGTCTCGGGGTTGCGGGTCATAAAATATTTACAATAATTTATTCTTTTTCTTTTCTTATTTATTCTATAATTTTGGCCTTAAATACAGTATTTTATACACTAATATGATGCACATGCATGAATGTTAAGATGATGATATTAATGATATCTACATGCATTTACTAGGGTTTTAGGTGCCAAAATGATAGAATAAAGATGATGAAATGTGGATTCATCAGAGCCCACCCCTTCTTCTCCAAGCAAAAAGGGGTGGCGGCGGACGGGGTCGACTTCAGACACGCATGGTCTGTTGCGGGCACTGGGCGCATGTGGCTGGGTGGCACAGGCATGCAGGGGTGGGTTGGGCTGCTCAAACGCATGCTGAGCTGGGCTGCACAGGCGCATGCACAGGACATGACAAGCGTAGCCAATGGCGCACAGGGTGGCGCACAGACGTGCAGGCGTGGACAACGGTGCACAGGCACATAGGGTGGCGCACAGGCACACAGGCGCATGCACGGGATGGGAGTGATTGCACAGGGGCATGCTTGCCGCTACAGGGTCACACGCTCAGGGACTGTGCCTGAGGGGATCGCATAGGGGCACGCGTTGAGGGGATTGCATAGGGAGAGGGACGGTGTCATTGCAGGAGCGCTCGTGGTACACCTGGTAGGGCTGGCACACCTCTCGAGAAGGATCCAAGAATGACGAAAAGCACCTCTCAATTAGCCTATGATACCATGTTGAAGACAATATCAAAGAACAAGAAGATCAACACCAAGATAAGTGGAAAACCCTTTTTCTTTCAATAATGGGGGGATGAGTACAGTATATAGACGATGGGTTAATGGTCCCTCATCCCGAGATCCATTTACCCATTAAACCACTCAACAATAAGCATACTAGGTCGAAAATCGCATGGAATCCACAGCAAGGAGGAAGGGAAAATCATACCTCAAAAAGTTCACGATCCGCAGTTTCTCCACCTGCAAAGAACATCGCGATTGGTGCTCCAATGACGATGCAAGACCGCTCACGAGGGTGACTTGGACCACCTCTACACAGGGATGGTCTTGGATCGTCGACCTGAAGTGCTCCGACGAGCTCTAGCGGCGCTCCGACGAGGGAGAGGGAGGAGGAAGGGAGGAGGGAGGGTTCAAAATGAGTTTGGCCATTTTTGGGCAGAGGGGGATTGGTTTTATGGGTCTTAAGATCCAGGTTCGAATTTGAATAAGACTTGGACCCCTCTTTACTAAAATAGCTGTAACTCGAGCTCCCAAATTCAGATTTTCATGTTCTTAGACTCGTTGGAAAGATCTCGACGAGAAATACGTGATGGGATACTCAAATAATTTTTTTAGGCATAGGATAAATACAGAATTTACAATTAAGTCCTGATCCAGTTTTGGGGGTTTCACATTAGAAAAATCTCAAATGAAGTCTCGTCCCCGAGACTTAAGGTTATTCTAGTTGGTTTCTACATCCGAACTTGTCGTGTCAAGGCCTCACAGAGGAATGAGCCCATAAAAATCTCGAAGAGAGCGAAACCCATAAAAATCTCAGATGGAGTTTGACTACGGTTTGACTCCATACCTGTGAACAAATGGAGGTACTTCTCCATCATGTCCGCCTCAGGTACCCACATTGCCTCATCGACTTCTTGGCTTTACCACAGGACTTTGACTAGAGGTATCTCCTTCAGCCTCAGCCTCTTGATCGCATGGTCCAGTATTTGGACCAGCTCCTCAGTGAATGAGAGGTTTGGCTCCACCATCAAGTCTTCGTAGCTGATTACGTGCCGGGGATCTCGGATGTACTTCCAAAGATTAGACACATGGAACATGTCGTGGATGCCCTCAAGGTATGGAAGAAGGGACACTTTGTAAGCCACCTTCCCAATACGGGGTAAGATCTCGAACGATCCCACAAAGCACGGTGACAACTTGCCTTTGGTACCGAAACATTGTACGCCTCTCTTTGGGGATACTCACAAGAACACGAAATCTCCAACATGTGCTGATGAGAAATATTTTAGACACACAGGATCGGTTATAACTCATATCATTTAAGCATGAATGTATGATACTAAATCTGAAACTCTAGGTCTCGACACCACTAGTCGGTGTAACTTTTTCTAAGGGCTCTACACGATCGACAATCTCTTCCTGATCGTCTCCACTACTCCAGATGTCTTCTCTATGATTTGCGGGATGAACAGGGTGTTGCCACCCACCTGCTACTGACACAAGGGAGTGGTGCATCGCCTTCCATACAAGGCCTCAAACGGTGCCATGCCTATGCTGACGTGGTAGCTGTTATTTTATGTGAATTCGACTAATGAAAGGTGATCCTTCCAGGATCCCTTCCATTCCAAAATACAAGCCTGCAACAAATCCTACAAAGTTCGAATGATCCTCTCGGACTGCCCATATGTATGTGGGTGATAAGATGAACTCATGTGTAGCTCGATCCTTAAGGCTCTCATAAATTCTCCCCAGTAGTGTGAAGTGAAGCATGAATCTATGTCTAACACTACCTCCTGGGGTATCCCGTGCAGCCGAATGACATGCTGGATGTATAATCTGTCTAGCTCAATTGGTGTGCATGTCATGTTGACCGAAATAAAATTGGCTGACTTGGTCAACCAATCAACTATCACTCATATCTTGTCATGTCCGCTTGGGGTGCATGGCAATGATGTGACAAAATCCATGCAAATGCTCTCCCATTTCCACAATGGGATGGAAAGAGGTTGTAGTAAAGCAAGGGGTCTCTGGTGTTAAGCCTTCACCATCTGACAAGTAATGCATCGGTTGATGTGCCCTGTTATGTCCTTCTCCATGCCCTCTCCCTGAACGTGTTGGTGGAAGTCTCGGTACATCTTGGTGCCACATGGATGTATAGAGAGCCTCGAACTGTGCACCTCGTCCATGATATCTCTCCTTAACACCTCATCGTCTGGGATACACACACGAGCCCCCTTCCATAGGATGAATCCACAGACTCGAAATCCGTCGAACTCATCCTTCAAACATCTATGGTACAAGTCCTGGATCCTCTGATCTATCTGTTGCCCTTGGACGATCTTGTCCCACATGCTACTATCTTTTGCTTGCACAATCACTACATCAGATGTATTCTCGAATGGATGCCACTTACTACAAAGTGTAGTGAGCACATCCCAAGTCTGCAACCAAGCTGTTGAACCCTCAACGTGTGATCGCCTACTAAAAGCATCTGCCACCACATTCCCCTTACCAGGATGGTAGGAGATGGTACAATCATAGTCCTTCGGCAGCTCCATCCACCGCCTTTGTCTCATCTTCAGCTCCTTCTGATCAAAAATGTATGTGAGTCTTTTTTGGTCAGTGAAGATCTCAAATGTCACTCCATATAAATAGTGGTTCCATATCTTCAATGCAAATATGACGGCTGCCAACTCCAAGTCATGAGTGGGGTAGTTGCGCTTGTGGTTCTTCAATTGTGGTGACGCATAAGCCACAACTTGTCCTTGTTCCATCAGCATAGCACCCAACCCTTCCTTGGAAGTATCGGTGTAAACCGTGTAGTCTAAGGTACCAGACGGAAGGGTGAGGATAGGCGTGGAAGTCAACCACTCCTTGAGCGTACAGAAGCTCAACTCACATTTGTCACTCCAGACAAAGGGAACGTCCTTCTACATCAATCGCGTGAGGGGTAGGGCCAACTGAGAGAATCCTCTGACAAATATCATGTAGTACCCGGTGAGGTCAAGGAAACTACACATCTCGATAACCTTCTTAGGCTATTCCCAAGACACCACTACCTCAATCTTAGTTGGGTCAACTGACATCCCCACCTCGGAAACCACATGGCCCAGAAATGCCACCTCAAAAAGCCAAAACTTGCACTTATTGTATTTGGCATACAACTGGTGCTCTTGGAGTATCTCTAGCAGAATGCGCAGATGGGACTCGTGCTCGTACTCATCATGGGAATAGACTATAACATCATCGATGAATACTATCACGAACCTATCCAAGTACGGATATAAGACTCGGTTCATTAAATCCATGAATGTGGTAGGTGCATTCATGAGCCCAAAAGGCATCACTAGGAACTCATAGTGACTGCATCTAGCATGAAATGCAAACTTCATCACGTCTACATCATTTATCTTCAATTGGTGGTATCTTGACCACATGTCAATCTTGGAGAACATTGCTACTCCATGTAACAGATCAAAAGATCATCAATCCATGGGAGTGGGTAACGATTCTTGACCGTTCTCTTGTTTAGCTTTCTTGTAGTCTATGCATAGCCTCAGGGATCCATCCTTCTTCTTCACAAAGAGAACGGGTGCTCCCCATGGTGATGTACTGGGGTGGATGAATCCCTTCTCCAATAGTTCCTGCGACCGTACTTTGAGCACATTGAGCTCAGTTGGTGCCAACCTGTAGGAGGGATAGAGATCAATTGTGTGTCTAGCAATTACGTAATCTCGAACTCTATCTCCCTCACTGGTGGTAGTCCAGGTAAGTCATTTGGAAACACACCAGGAAACTCACGCACAACTCTAATGTCCTCGATCATCCAATCCTATGCTGCTGAGTCTACAACATAGGCAAGGTAGCCTACACAATCATGGTTGAGAAACTACTGTGCCCTCAAGGTGCAGATTCACTCGATCCCACCCTCGGAAGTATGTCTGTCAAGACCACCGTCTTCCCAAAATAGTCCAAGCATGTGTGGTGCCTTTCCAACCAATCCATGCCTAAGATGACGTCGAAGTCATCTAACTGGATCAACAGTAGGAAAGCATGCATCTCATGCCCAACTAGTTGCACGACCACATCCTCCACTGCTTGGCAGATGATGGCCTCCTTAGCCCTTGATGTAGTATGGGGAAGCGACCTCCATCATAGACTTGCCCAATGTGGGCACCATACGATGTACAAAGAAGGAATATGTAGCCCAGGAATCAAACAATGCATGTAAGGAAATCCCATGGGCTTAAATCATACCTATGACAACCGGTCCAAAAGCATGAGCATGCTCATGTGTCACTGCATTTAGCTGTCCTCATGGTGGTGCACTAGAACCAGTAATATTGATTGTCTGTTGTGAGGCTTTTTGAACATCACGGCCTCAGCGATAGGATCCTGATCCCTGAAACTATCCGAAAGACCTGATCTTCCACTCTGCTATTGTTGTGCGCCCAAGCTGCTAGCACGCAAAGGGAATTGGGCCTTGAAGTGGCCCGACTGTCTACAAAGGTAACAAGTATGGCTATCTGCCTGTGACAAACTCCCTCTAGAAGCCAAACTGCTAGCCCTAGGCCTACGGCTCTGTGTCTGCATAGGGGGTGAGAAGAAACTGAACCGCATCATGCCAAATCCTGCCCCAAGGTAGGGGATGGTTTGAACCTGCTAGTGGATTTGTTGTCGTAGTCGGGTGGTGGTGACGATCCCTACGGAATCGAGAGAAGTCTCGACGTGCAACTCTGTCAGGCTATAGTGGAGGTAACTGTGACTGACCTCCCTGTAATCGGCATTGTGTAGCCTCCCACTTCATCACCTTCGCAGTAAGCTCCTTGATGGAGGTAAGGTTGACAGTAAAGATTTTGTCATGAACCTCCTCGCACATCCCCCGGATGAACTTCTGCAAGTTCTTCTGTGGGTAAGCTGTTGTAGCAAGGGAATGGTGAGACAACTCTATTTATCGGATCAGGTACTCTTGGGCCATCATCGACCTCTGTGTCAGCTTGGCAAACTCTCTCCTTTGATCCCCTACCCAATGGTCCGGGTAGGAATATGCACAAAACTCATCAAAGATGACCTCTCAAGTGATGGTCTCGGTCAGGTTCTCCTTGGTGGCATTCCACCACCGCTTTGCATACCCAGCAAGAGAGTGCTCTACAAAAGATACCCAAGTGTCATCGGGTGCATGTATCATCCTCAAAACTTTGGCCACATGTGTCATCCACAGCTCTGCATCATCAGGGGTGGTGCTACCAAAGAACAGTGGTACCATCGCCCGCTGGTATACTTCATATGTGCTTTGATGCCTCTGCAAGGCATCGGTATCCTCCATCTACTCATGCTCCATAGAGAATGACAGGTCTATGCTCTCCTCCTTGTCATGAGAGGGACGGTAAGAGGAGTCGTCATGTTGCTGGAGTCGGTGCCCAGCCGCCTCTTGGTGCTGCTGGATGCACTACACAACCGGAATAAGAAGGCCAGTTGTTGCGCCACATCTGGATCTACACGAGACGGCATGGTTTTTCATAAAGAGCCACAATATAAATACTTGATTTACTTAAGAGATATATATGGACATGGGTATAAAATATGCAATTCTCCTTTTGATTCATTTTGGGTCAAAAGACTATGAACACTATCATGTATTTCGAACACCAATGAGGAATGATATGCGTGGAATGGAATGAGTACCACTGCTCTGATACCAAACTGTGACGTCAGCCCCCCCAGGATCCAGGTACTCAGAAAAGTGATTCCACGCACATACATTCCACATTCGAGATACACAATAAAATAAAGCAGGAGAAAATACCATGAAAGACTGGAATAAAATTTTCCATCCATTCATAACATGTCTATCATTGCACTTCATTACGATCTCATCTATGTACACAATAATGTATTACATGTATGCATTCAAAAATTTGTTCCATACATACAATGTACATTTCATGTCTACCAAAACTACAAGTAAAGTAAAGCAGTAAAAGCTACAACAAGTATTGTACCACAAATGGAAGCCGTGTAGCTGCACAAAAAGAGAAGTAGCTCCAACTAACAAGTGTCTCTCACTGTTGCGGCTTCTGCTGAGAACCTGTAGATACACAAGCAGGTACGTTATGAGCAAAGTTGCTCAATACGATATAACATATACAACAATAAGTAAAATATAAATAAAAAGGTGCAAAAGAAACAACTGGGTAAACTGATTTCACAAAGAATTAACTTCTAATTAATATTATTTGATATGGATATGAGTAACCAGGCTTCATGGATAGTTTATGTTTTGGTCTGTATGAGACCTCACATTATGACTCTAAGCAAAAATAATACATTAGGGTCAGGGTGCCTCTCTAGGCTTCTACTCGGGCCCCCAAAGGTGCATGCCCCTCCCTTGACGGCAACTATTCTTCTATCCTATCACCATGACATCTCACCCATATGAAAGAACCAATATGCCAACTGATGTGGAGTAATATGGTGAAATAGGAATGGAAATAACTCGCATGTTGGTGGTTGATGCCCCTGTGTATACCGATACTTAAAGAATCAACAAAATGATAACGAAGACATTAATCCATGAACAAACAGTGAAACAAACACAACATACATAGGCGCAGATCAAATAGATGATAACATACAGAGCCCAATTATTCTTTCTCACTCTTTTTCTACACTGATGATAACTTACATAAATTAAGAAATGTAGGAAAAGGATCGTTAGTCTAAGATTTGCTTTCACATGGAGTTGGCACTTAGATATTGGTTGGTGTTGGCCACATTAATTGATGTTATGAGTATTAGTCGTGCGTGGGGAGCTCTAGAAAATGGAAAACAATGAGTCAGTGAGGTCATCATGCCTATTCATTTTTTTCTATGAAACCCTGAGTCTATTTTTTCATTTAACCTGATTTCTTACGTAATTACATTTTATAACTTTCATGAGCATTACATACAAAAACCTCTTAAATGCGTAACATTTCTTGTAAAATAAATCTCCATTTTTTAACTTCATTCCTTTTCTTATTTTATTAATTTTTTATCAAAAAATATGGTCATCAAGCCCATAGTATGTTTCTAAGATTTCTCTTTATTTTTCATTAACAGTTATTTTTATTTTCTAGGTTCGTTTTTGAAGAAGTCCATTTGTGATTTCTTCTCTTCTTATATCTCAATACAAAAGTTTTAAAAGATGCAAAATGACAAAATAAAAAACGTTAATATAGTAAGGGCTGACATCAATCTTCTTTTAAACAAGGGATTTTTACACCCATAACCCTGAGTAATTCTGCAATTACAATCATAACCCTGCAAATCGTGAATTACACAACAAACCCCAAATAATCACTTTGTCTCACACCTATAACCCTCCGTTAATTTTTCTGTTAATCTAACCATATCAGTGGGTTAATTTAACCCATAATCTTCCAACTGCTTTCAGATAAATAAAAAAAACAGTAACATCTACGGCAGGAGGCAGGGCTTCCGAGCAGACAACACAGGGAGGAGGGGCGCTTCAGGCGAGACAAGGAGAGGAGGGTTGCAGGCTTGAAGTGTTGTCGCATACTCAAAAGGGAGGGAGGAGGGGAGGCGGACTCGGGGCGGCGAGGGCTTTGGGTGAGGCGCTGGAAGACGGGGCCTTTGCGTGAGGCGCCAGGCTGGAGCCTGGAGGGATCAGCGGCGAGAGGACTGTTGGATTGCAGGGATCGAAAGGGATGGAGGAGGGGAGGCAGACTCGACGCGGTGGGGCTTTGCATCAGACGACGGAGGAATGGAGGACTCGAAGGGAGGGAGGAGGGGGGAGGCAGACTGGCTTTACGTGAGGTAGAAGGTGGGGGGTCGATGGCTGAAGGAGGGGGAGTTCTGGAGATCACTAGCGGGGGGGTCCTGAAGGGCGGGGGAGGTGGGCTCAATGCCGGGGGGGTGTCACTGGGGGTCTTCGCTACTAGCAGGGGGTGCCGGAGGTTGGCTGGGGAGCTCGACGGGGTAAGGTCCGACCTGGGCTGTAGCAGGTGGCCAGGGGTGGGGGGAAGGTCCGGTCTGGGCTGGAGGAGGTGGACGAGGGAGGCCTGATTTGGGGGGGGGGGGCTCGATGGAGGCTGCTTCGGCAGTGACGAGGTTCATCCAGGAGGAGGTGATGGTTGACGGAGCGGAGGAGGAGGTGGTGGATGGGGAGGAAGAGGAGAAGGGGTGGTTGTCGAAGAAGAGGAGGGGGAGGAGGAGGAGGTAGGGGGAGTGTACTAATTTGTAAATAATATAACTTAAAGGGTAGAAAATGTAAATTGTTTGATGGATACCGTCATAGTTAATGGAATATTGGATGGAAGTTAACTTGGAGGTTATGGGTGTGAGAGTTAAGACTATTGAGGGTTCTGGATGTAATTCACGATTATGCAGGGTTATGATTGTTATTGCATAATTACTCAGGGTTATGGGTGTAAAAATCCCTTTAAACAAAGAGGGATGGCGTACACCCCTTCCTCTCTCTGATCTTGCAAATTGTCGCAAGGGGGCAGTTGGCCTCAATCCCATTGCCAACCGTCTCATCCCTTTGACTCCAGCAATGTTTTCCCTCTCTCCCTCCCATGTTTCCATTATAAAATTGAGGTGTAGCTCGAAAAGAAGGTCAATCGATGAAGCCACTATCTCATGGAACCCATCTCTACTACATCTACTCTCCTCACCTCTAAAGCTCCAATGTACCCCCTCCTCGCCTTTATAGATCCAGTGCTCCTCCAAGTCTCTATCATGAGCTCCCAACACATTCACCATGCTTCACCTTCTAGGGCCAAGCACATCCTGCATTACTAGTCCATGATCTCAAAGATCATGGGTATTTTTGCAATCAGATTTTGTTTTAGCAATTTTTATTTATCTTGGACCTATGTGCAATTTACAAAAAATTCATTATAATTTCCACAATATTCTCATTTTTATCTTGTTTTATTCTATGACAATTGCCCTTGTTATATTCAAGTTTATTTTTTTACGTTATGGTTATCTACGGTCCTTTTTATAATTTCTAAAACTTAGTTTTCCTTCTTTGTGCAATTTCACCATATCCTTATTATTAAAATATAAAAATTCTTGGACGAATTTGATGAATCGATTTCTACCTCTCTTAAAAATTTTGAATTATCTTAGTATAGCGAGATAGAAAATGAGTGATAAAAAATCACAATTTTGAATAAGTGACAAATTTTACGTGGTAAGTGTATGAAGGTCAATGGTACTTTAGTTGATTGATTAAATTAGTTTGTGTGTTTAATTAATTGTAATGCTAATTTTTATGTCAGAAAATAAAGCTAAGATGAACTATATTCAATGATAAATAAACAAATAAAAGAGAAAGAGAGAGAGAGAAGTAGAGAGAGAAATATCTTGTGAATATGTATTTTAATCATCAATACTATGATCAATCAAATCTTTTAAATAATTCACATATCTAAGGTAGAATCTAAGAAATATTTTTCAATTAAATCTCAAGTTTGCAGGGGATTAAATCAATAAATCAGAATAAGAGAAATCAATTAAATAAATATACAAATATTAATATTAAATTTTTGTAGCTCTAGTCTCGCTGTAATTTTACTCTCAATGAATAATGTTGGATCATCATATCATGGAGATAAAAATGAATTCACCCTCCTCAATTGTATCTTTGCAAGAAGAGATCAATTTCTCCTAATTTAGCTCTTATAAACTATCGCTATATAGCCTACAATTGAGATTAAGATCCGCAAAGAACAATCAAGTTCTGATTTGCTCACAAAATATATAGAATAATAGAACATAAAACAATCTTTAAAATGACATAAAATTCTCAAAAATTAGATTGAGGAAAATATTCAATGTAGAAGTTCAGTGACTAAATTGCAAGAAACTATGAATTCTTATAGCAAAAAGGTCCAAAACATGGGCATATCTTTGAATACCAAAACCTGCTAGGGTTTCCTTCATTATTTGTACAGGTGGGGGTGTATCTATTATTTCTAGAAGGTAGAGGAGAGCATGTGTAAAATACCGATCTCACGTACGTGAAGCACGTGGTGGGTTTCTTTATAGATACTAGAAGAATTAGGGACGTAGTTGCAAAAAGACCAACCCCACGTACGGGGTATGTGAGGCTTGGATATTTGGTTTGCGGCTTGGAAATCAAGCCTCCACATGGCGCTCTACTGTGCGCTAAGGACCACCTGAGACTGGGAGGCTCGGGTGGGATGATCTGATGGCCGAGGCGGCTTCTTGATCGAGATCAAACTGCTCGAAGAGATATAATCAAGGGTTGTAGGATCGAGGTGATCTGATGACACGTCTATAGTGGGAAGGATGGGTGTCTTCATATTCCTTTAGCTTCTCGATGAAGCGAGGGAGGAAAAGGTCTGAACAAAGCTTCACCTCAGTTCTTACAGGTGGAGCGAGAAGGAATGATGTAGATTCTCCAGTTAAGTGTAGGGTTGTTGTGGAGTGGAGGATCCGGGTGACTGGGGCTGGCAATCGAAGAAGCTCGAAGAAGGAGGTGCCCTTGCTATGGGTCTTGGGAGTACATATCGGAGCTCAAGCTATGGCCTCGTATGAAATCTCGGCTCCAGAGAAGCCCTCAAATAGAAGCTCGAAGCTCCTGTATTTGTAGTCGGGAGAGGTTGCTCTTATACGAGCTCCAGATGGTTTGGTCTGCGTATGTTAGCGAAAGAAAGAAAGAAAAAAGTGGGGCCATGGAACTCCAACAGAGGCGTAAGATTGGACCTTATGCTTCGACCTTTAGCGAAAGAAAGAAAGAAAAAAGTGAGGCCATGGAACTCCAACAGAGGCGTAAGATTGGACCTTGTGCTTCAACCTTTGCAAGGCTGGAGGTGGGGGAGGACTTAGAAGTGGAAGAAGAGAATCAAAGAGGATGAAGACAAGGATTGCAATGTTCAGATGGGTAAAAGTCTATGGAGTGAGTGATCAAGTTATAGAAGAGAAATAAAAACAGAAAGAAGAAGAAGAACAAGTATTAGAAGTCACCTAGAGATATAGTGAGGGAATCTAGTTGCCCGAGGGAGGAGATGAATCTCTTGTGCCCTTGCTCAAGTTGCTCTAACTAGGAGGAGCTTGAGCTATGCAGCTCAGGAGAGTTTGACACAGCCGCAAAAAAGGAGGTCATGGATCACACGCACCACTTCCCCTCATCGTAGTCTGGTTAAGAAGACCCTCTCTGCTTATGTTACAAGGGAGAGGAACGGAGCTGAAGGAGGAAGCTATGAAAAGGTGGATAGATGGTATGGAGGGGTCTGGCTGGTTTTATAGGAGGAGCAGAGTAATGGTCGAGGGTGGGGGAAGAATCCAAGGGGAGGAGATGGGTGTGAAGGCATCAGTGGAGGAATGAGGGGTTGAAGTCTTGCATGCAGGAGTTGATGGAGTGGCTTACACATGAGGTGATGAAGGGGATCCGAGGTGAAGGTGGTATCGATTGAAGGGAAATGGTTGAGGGTCAACGTTAGAGTTTTATTGGTTAGGTGGAGATGCTGAGTGATGGAGGTGGTGTCCTAAGGAGGTGTGATGATCAGAGGGAAGTTGAGTGGTGGCGGAGATTGGATTAGAGGGGAGATGGGCTCGATGGAGGCTGGAGGTAAATGAAGAGCATAGAGATGTCCTTGGATCTTTTGATATCCAAAGGTTGAGAATGCATACGTGGTAAGTATGTGGGGGGGGTGGTGCATGAGGAGCACGTGTCGGAGTGTAGGCGGGAGTGGCGATGTCCGTTGGATCAAGAGTGATCCAACAGCCCATAATGGAGGCGCACGTGGACCAGGGCCGCTATCAATGTCATGGGATGGGCTGAGCATTAAGTGGCCCAATGAGGTGTGGCCACGTGGGTACAAGGGTTAACTTCCAGCAAATCCCAACCATCTCGGTAAATACAACAATCATGTACCATTGAAAAGTATCAGGGGGCATTACAAAACCCAAAAGTCATGCGCCTAAATGTGTAAGTGCTGAACGAACAAGTAAATGTTATCTTTTCTTAGTCCTTGGGTGTGATGGCTACTTGATTGTAACCTGAGTACCCATCCAAAAAGCAAAAGTAATCCCTCCCAACCATTCTCTCTAAGATCTGATCAATAAATGATAATGTGAAGTATTCCTTTTTGTCATGGCATTCAAGCACATGTAATCCACATAGATGTATCATGACATGGGTACGTGTAGTGATCTCCTCTCCCACCTCATTGGTGAAGATATGAAGAACTGACTTCTTTGGGACTACATGTAAAGGTGCCACCCACTTGGAGTCCGAGATGGGATAAATGATGTTTCTCCACACCATTTCTTTATTTCAATCTTCACCACTTCTTGTAAATTTAGATTCAGCCTGTAATGGAATTCATGGGTGGGCTTGGCAACTCTTCAAGGTAAATATGGTGTGAACATAAAGTACGGTTAATCCCTTGGATATTCGACAATCTCCAGCCAATGGCCTTGCGGTATTTCTCTAACATCTCTAGCAGACGAAGTTTTTGTTCTTCAATCAGATGTGAACTGATGATGAGTGAAAACTTTCCCTTAGGTCTTGCAAGGAAGGAGTATTTTTAAGTAGGGGTTGAGCTCATGTAGTTCTATGTCATCCAAGAAATCTAGATCTATCATTGTTGAATCTAATCGTGTTGCGGACGTGGATGGATCTTGCATGGTATCTGCTACCACCAACTAACTTACTTCGTGGTCGGATAGCCAAAGATGGGTCTGATTTCGGCAAAAGCCATGTTCGACATGTCATCCTCACCTATGAATTGTCCCAAGAGATATGGGACCGACGGGTCAAGAGAGACCTTTAAGTCTCTGAGGGAGTAGGGAGGAGCATATAAGGTATGATCTTGAAGGAGCTGGAAAACTACAGTGCCGACAATGTCCTTTCCGGATAAGAGGGATTCTTCAACTGCTAACGAGTGATAAATCCATTATTCATCTACTCTATATGAAGTCCTTAGCAAAATCACCTCAACAAATCACTAATTAAAATCCCTAAAATGTATTAATTAACATTAACTAATTGTACAATAAATATGGGTTAAAATATGTGAATAAATAACCCTGATTTTTGCCTAATCTGATCTTATTATTTTATGTGTAAAATGTCACCTTTTTAACTTGATTCTTCTTCTATTATATTATTTAATTCATTAACTAACTTGTCATAAAGAATCAAGAACCCACGAAAAGCATAAAATCTGAAGAAAACACAAAGATCTGACCTTGCATATTGTGTACATTTTTTTATCTTTGTTAATTATATTTCATCTTTTTCTTAACATGTAAAAATACTTAAAGTTAGATTAATTGTTTATATTTTCTAATATGACATAGTTAAAAATATAAAAAATACAAAACATAAAAATATAGGGGTTAATTGGCAATTTAATACCTATATAAAAATGTATTTTGTACATATGACTTTATTTGCTTTTTGGTCCTTCATGAAAGTTGTAGATCTTATTGAGAACAACAACTTTCATGTTGACCATTTTTTGATTTGATATTTCCTTTTATTTTATTTATTATTTTCTTCATTTTCTATCATCTAGTCAATGCACTGGTCAACACATGATGCCACATGGCTCTCAGCCATTCACCTGCCTTAGCGCCCAGTTATCTCTCATGGATGACCCAGTCCACCCTCTTTGTTTTGTAGTGCTCCCACTCTTGGAACCTTGGATCAATCTCGATCCAATGATCATCATCGTACCCACCTCAACCAGTCCTCGTCACATTCATATAGCGTGCACTAGTCAAAAGTGCCTCATGTGACTCCCCTTAGCTTCCCTCAGCCATTGGATCTCAGATGATCCAACGGTACTTGTACCATCACTTACCTCTAGCCGACCTTCGCCCTTTCTCCTCTATGCCTTGACCATGCCACGCACCTTCCTCTCTGCACGCCCTCACCTTCTTCGAGCACCTTTGATCGCACCTCCTCCGCATCTCCACCTCACCGTCAAGAGCAAACCCTAACCCAATTAAACCTTCAGTCGTTACCCATCTCCTCCTCGTCGGATCCCCTCATTACCACATGTGCATGTAATGTCGCCATCACCTCATTAATCCCATTTCCGCCCTCCGATGACTGCCCTTTAAATGCCTCTCCTTCCAGTTGTTGCCCCCTTTCTTCTATAAAGCCAAGCCTCGAGCCCCCTTCTTGATCCATCCGCCAAATCTTCTGACAGAGTGAGCGAGCCTAGGAAGGGGTGGTGACAATGCCTTTGTTTCCATGGCGATGACCTCCACAAATGCGTGATCCACGATGATTCATCCCCATGATTCTACTCATCCCTGACCAGCTACGCTTCAAGAAGCATCGCTGCTCCTTTGTAGGAAAGAACCGAAGTTAAAGACCTATTCTTCCTCCATATACATGCGTTGATTCTACACCTTCACCATCTTCCTTCATCTTATTCTCAGATTTAGACACATGATTTCCTCCATGTTCCTTTAATTCCACTATACAAAATCCGATTCCCCCTCGACCGATCCCCCTCATTAGATCTCCCCTTTATTTTTCCTCTTCTTTCTGATCTTCCATCTCATGCTTCACACGAGCAAGAGAATTGAGCTCCATTCCTCCGCCCATCTATGGAGCTCCCCACCCCCCTTCTTTTTATTTGCTAGCATCTGCAGGACCAAGGCAATGCCTAGAGCATCTACGCACTTCCCCTTCTGATCACCGTCGAAGGCGGTGCTACGCATGAGCACCATCTTCTCTGATAATCTTCACTAGCTACAAGAGGAGCTATCGAAGCTTCACTCAACCTCCAGGAGTTAAACACCAGATCCTCAGGAGCTCGGCATCGAAATTCTATCGCATGTGCTTGTCTCTTCACCATCGCTCGAGGAAGAAGGAGCTTCATCCCCACTTTGTACAAGTGTCGTTGGATGACGTTTATCTGATAGCCCTCGATTAAAGGCACTCCAGTCCGTGAATCATCTCAGGAACCCCTTCTGCACCATCAGATCTGGCCATCACCCGAGCCTTCAGCCTTGGGTGACCCAAACCGCGTCAGAGCGTGCCACAATAAGACCATACCGAGCCCCGGCCCAAGCCTCGTCGCTTCAGCCTTGGGCACATGTAGGAGGCGTCTGACCTAGGTTGTTTGCAAAAAACCCTCCCGAGTATTGATATATACATAAATGCCCCCTCCCAGGGCATATTGCAATAGAGGCCCATCCGGCTACAAATAATTGTAGATAAGCCCCCTGAAGGACCATTTAAAGCTAAAAACTTTGTTTTATTTGCAATATGGTCCATGAAACTTCATTTTTGCATAACTTTCTCATTTTTAATCCATGTATTGTGTATTTTATGTCATTTTGAAGCATGTTCTATCCTCTATAGTTTTAGATATTTTGTGAACATATGAGAGGATCATTGAACTCAAATATTATCTCAGGAGTTCATTGTTCTATACAGGTTTGATTTGACTTAATTATACCATTTCGCTTTCGAGATAATTAATCTATTTATGCAAGGTTTAAATGGAGGATGTTTAAATCATATTTATTGTCTCCCTCATCTTTGTGATTAGAATATTATTTCTTGAGGGACTAAATATTGCAAGGAATTGATGCCACGAATTTAAGGATATCTATGGGTGATCTTCATGAATAATTGATTGATTTAACTTGAATTTTTAAGCTCTCACTATTGGATTTTTATCAATCAAATCTACTTGATTCTGTGAATTATTTGGGAGCTTATTGATTAGTTTATTAAGGATGCTATATAAATTCACATATCATTTTACTTACTTCTTTCTCTATTTTATTAAATTTTCTTTACGCTTTTACTCTTTCTTTTATGTTCTATTTTCTGACATAGAAATGAGTATTCCAAATGAGTAAATTATTCAGATTAATTTATACCACATAACTAAAAATTATCATTCCCTGTGTTCAACCTTTGTACACTTACCAAGTTAAAAATGCTCCACATGATCAAAAGTATGGTTTTTGGCAATCTGATTTTTATCTCCTATATTGCAATACATTATTCTTAAAGAGGTGAAAATTAGGCTCATCAAATATTACAGTTGATGGGGAGATGCATATTTTTAGGGTTTTAGATTAATTTTTGTAATTAATTATTGTGAATATTGAGTTTTATGTCAAATTTGTTTCGCATTTATTTATTACTTCATATACTAACCACATTTTCTCTCTTTGTAGATCTATCTCAGAACATTCTAAAGAAAAATAGAAGGACCCACAAGGAGAATTCTAATTTTTATGAGAGAGAGCTTAGTTTATGTCTGCAATTTTTCATAGGTTTCTCTGAACCCTAATCTCTGTAATAACCAGAACTGAACTCTCTGTGGTGCATCAGGCATGTTTCAAGTACTTTCAACCCCTTCTATGTGGATGGGACCCGACCTGAGTGGCATAGATATTTTGTGCACACGTGCTAGGCTTAGATATTTATTTTTTATTGTGATCATAATTTCTGAACCACACAGTTTCACTAACAAAATGCACTAGTAGAACATTAAGACTTAGCTAAAAATCAAACTCAATTTCTTCACGCTAATAGAACTATATGTCTAGGGTGGTTTTTCTCTATGCATAATAATTTAGTGTAAATTTTAAATTCATTGTATCGCACGTGAAGACCATGAGGAATTACTGTAAGTCTTCTTCTTAGCATGCATCATTGATTTCATGCTTGCATCAGCTTTTTTAATCCTCTCATCCCTCAGTTTTATAACTTAGGATTTCGAAAGGAATCGGGACTGCTCATTAGGAATGTGATTTTCTAATACTAAGGGCTCTCCCACTGAAAATATGTAGTCTATTTATCTTATGGAGATTATTGCAACAATTGCATCAACATCCATGTGGATGACTATTAAACCTTAAGATCAAATTTTCTAGTCTTCTAAAACATATGCAACCAAATGCAAGTGTTATTAGAAGAATGAGATATAATTATTAGACTTTGATCTTATCTAATAAGCAAGTCAATTTCAATGGTTATATGTAGATGTATAATATGTCGGTGCACTATCCGAGTCCTTCTCTAAGGATCCTAGATATTTAAGATAGTCATACCATAAATACATCATCTTATTACAATATTGCCATTCATCCAACTCTTTGGATGTCATATGTGTGAAAATTACAGAAGTACAGTCAACTCTTTGGCTTTCCTTCTCACTTGGGTCAGACCCATGCTTCCATTGCGCTTCCTTCATCTATAAACAACAATTGATTAAAAGGATCTCTTATGTTGAGCTCAAAAGATATCAGTATAAGAATATTTCAACATTTATATATGCTTCATTTAATTTGTCAATATGAATCTTCTGAAGCTTCATGAATATCTTGAGTACAGACAGTAGAATGATAACATTCATCGTATCTATATCTATTTAAACTCTAAAAAGACTTTGATTGAGGTAGGTACTCAAACATTTTGTGTACATCTTTTCTTATCGAGCCACCATTTTGCACAATGCAATAAACCATGTCATTCATGATTAGATATCGAGAGCACATATGTATGCCAAATCAACTTCTTATCTTTTATAAGGATTTTCGATAATTATGATCATCATCAACATGATGCTTCCAAAGTACATTCGATGAGAGATTAAGACTATAGAGACTTACAAACCCATGGTTGTTGTCCTATTATCTATGAAGTCATCATTCCTCATTATTATGAGGAAACTTGCATATTGCAACCACATACATTATGTGTCCAACTGTAAGTACAATATCTTGATTATGGATCCAATCCATGATATTTTACTGGTTATTATTGAGTATAGTTATGAGTGGATTTAATATAGGACATCTGAAATAAGAAATATTTGCATAAATATATATATATTACTTTTTTTAAGGATTTTATATCAAAGTTGTCTTGCCTTGTCAATTCTGAAAGTTCATTCCCTTATTCACTTTCAAAGTAAGAGGCATACTTACCATTATGTCTCAAGCAAGATCTGGAATCTTCTTTCTTACCTTTGTTACATCCCAATAATATGAGAAACTGTAACTCATATAAAAATAAGAGGAAACTCATTCCTCCTTGCATGTCCAACTTGCATTTTCCAATTCGATCTTTAACACACTGGCCCACCACCCCTAAGGTGATGTTGATCTGTCGTTAATTGAACCAACCATCAATGGGATTAGAACTCGCTATGCGCAATCCAATATCGCCCCAGTAATATGAGAACCGATTTTGGGGACACTACACATACTCCTTCAAGAAGTAAAGAGTCTGATCCATGTGCGCATGTATGCAGGAGCTATCACTTCAGACAAGCATCTCCTCCATACAATCCATGGTGATGGAACCATTCGCCTTGACGGGAAACCATGGATGTCACTTATGATCCTCCCTATCATGTTCAAATTTTAAATTAATTACTATGCATTATATTGACATAATTAATTCTTCCAAGGAAAATTACAGCTCTATTCATAATAGAGTGTTTATTTTAACTGAATCTAATTTATTTAATTATATTAAATCAATTATCAATACAATTAATCAACTGACAAACAATTAGGGTTTGTTTGATATTAATATAAAAGTATATACCCTTACATGTACATATTATTTTGTATATTAATAATTAGAATACAACTTGACTTACTCATATTATTCTTTCATCAAAAATGGATACGGTTGTCATGACCCCAACTCCGGGCTGTCGGATCCTCCCATATCTGAATCTGATTACTCAACAATAATTTATTCAGCAATCACAACTAACATTCAGAAACTGACTGCAATTAAAAATACCCAGAAGAAAGTATTTTAACACTTTTCCATTCACAAAATAAAGTTCACATAATACATTGTTCTATTATAACCATTTACATGTACATCAGCTTGAAAGGAAAATACACAAAAGATTACTAACTACCTTACAGAGAAAAGCTACTATGGCTGGTTGGATGACTATGTTAACTGGCTGGATTACTAAAATCCTTGCGATTGCTCACCGACACCTGTTGGGTTTTCTATAAATCATAGGATAAAAATTAGCGAATGCTAAGTAACAAAGAAGAGAATGCAAACAAATTGTGTAATTTTTTCAAAACTTGTTATCACAAAAGGTTTCTTTCCTTCTCCTTAATTTAAGTCATATTCCTTTCTATTCCATGTCAAGGATTAGTCAAGGGGAACCCCACCATTCTTGGACTCCAAAGCTGTGGACACTTTGGGATTGGAGATTGTGTTGATCTTGGTAAGCTTATGCCGCCGCACGTCGCCTCAACCAATCCTATAATACTACCCTGATAATTTCCTTTTCTTTTATTAATCAGGGTCTCAAACCTTCAGCTTGGAAAACAAATGAGCACACCATCCTCGAGGACTCGATTGCTTAGAACCTCAGGCTAACATTATAACCTAGCAGCTTAAATACATGTTGTCGTGACCCAGCCGCTATTGAACCACCCGTGCCTCCACATGGCACTACCACATCTTCTGTCATTCAACCCAAATATATTGGCACCCGATACCACGCGTTGCAAATCATTCATTTCATGTGCATTTATCAAAACAAGGCAACCGTTTACCACCTAGGGTCACACCAATACGGGTTCCTTCCGACAAACCTAAAGGTCACATGCCCGACCTATAGTTCTACTCCCAATCATTTCTTAACGTAACACATGATCTTTTTCACGATCCACACCAGCAAATATCAATTCCCATGATGTAATTCCTCTGTTAAGCCTTAGATTTGCATAACCATAAAATACTGAATATATACTTACACATATATTAATTCATATATTTATATACTCATAATTATGCTCATTTTAACTTCCAAACCCTAACTTTCCAAGCCATTGCATCAATTTGATGCTTAGATCTTATTTTAGTTGAAATCACAAAGCAACTTTTCATATTTTCTCAAAAATAGCCAGATTAGGGTTCTTCATAGCAAAGAACATAAAATCAGAAATTTCAACGATCTCATATGAAAACCCAACAGCAAAAGGAAGGATTTCATTACCTAATCGAGCTCTCTCTCACGTATGCAATGCTTTATCATGTTTCATTTTCAGAAAGGATGATTTAAGGCTCCTGAAACGATCGAATTTCATTTTCTTATAAAAAATGCTAAGAATGTGCCAAGAACGTAAAGAACGAACGAAGAACGCGAAGAGCAAACAAAGAACACGAAGAACGCGAAGAATGCGAAGAACACGAAGAACGCGAAGAATATATTTTCTCTTGAAATTTCAGCAGAGCTTCCCCTTATATCGGGACATATTTCTCAGAAAATTTCGGTAGAGTTTCCCCTTATATCGGGACATATTTCTCGAAAATTTTTGCCAGTGTTTCCCTTTATATCAGAAAATATTTCAAAATAAAAATGAAAAGAGTTTCCTCTATAAAATCAATCAAGAGGAAAAAGACAGTGAAATTGAAAGAATATAATCAAGCTGCAAGCGATGGAGAATCAGTAGACACCATGCATCTTAGGTGAGTGAATGTGTGACGAATCACAGGGATCACTGACGTGCATAGCCGCTCGTACCTAAGTAGGGTATTACACAGATTTCTCCATCAAAATAACTATAAAAGCATAAAAGAAAGAACAATAAGCAATGGAGAATCGGTAGACACCACGCATCTTAGGTGAGTGAATGTGTGACGAATCACAACGTTCACTGACGTGCATAGCTGCCCGTACCTAAGTAGGATGTTATACAGATTTCTCCTCGAACCACAATAGGAAACAAATCGGAAAGAAAGATGAATCAACAACAAAACTTGTAAGAAAAGAGGATGAATTTGAAGTCTATCTTACGAAGCAAACTAAGAGAGGATCATGCCTTCCTCCTCCTCGTTCTCCCGGGAGCACTTCGCTAGCACTCTTTCCCTGCCTCCCACTCATCCTCCCGACCTCGCAACCCCAGCCCTTGGGATGGTGGTGGTAGTGGATATCGTAGAGAATGAATGGGTGGGGGTATTTATAGGCTCCAGAAAACCGCTAACCATGGTTAGAAAACCATGGTTTAGATCTTAACCGTGGTTAGCAGCCCATGGTTTTCGCCAAAACTTATCCGAAACTTAGGGCTTAAGTTAGAACATTCCAAAGGATTCTAGATTCTCTAATGATGCTTATTTAACACTAGTGATTAACTTTCACTAATCACGTTTCGTGGCTTACGCTTATCTTTTGCTAACTATTGATTAGTGTTTGCTAATGATCATTAGTGCTTTTCAATCTGTCATTAGTTTCTTTAATCATGCTTACTTAGTCTTAATGACAGTCATTATGGGTTAATGACGTCTTAACCCTCCTCTTTCTTCCGAAAATAATAACAAGTTGAAACGAAGTTTGATTTACACAAAACAAATTTCATTGGTTTTCTCTTGACGAGTCGGATCTTATGATATAGGATCCGAGAGATGCCAAGTTCATGGCTTTACAACGGCCAATACACTTGAGTTATGCTAGGATGGAGCATTTCCGTGACATACAAGGCACTAATTAGTAAACCAAGCCAGCATACCCGGATTAGACACCATCACCATTCCGATTGAAAATAATACAAAATAATGCCAATGTACATGTTGTTCTATCGATCAAATTTGATGACCAGCAATATACTATATATAGTAATCACTCAGAGATTTAGGTATTTTTAAAATAATTTAAGGATCCTAAATTTTTAGTCATATTAAGCAAACATGTTCTTGATTTTGCATGTAAAAGTTGGACTATAACTATTATATGATAAACAAGGGTTTTCATGAAATATACATTCAATGGCCGCTGATGATTAATCAATTATTTTCATAATTATTAGGCATCATAATTAATCAAAAAATTCATAATTTCCATGATTTTCATTTAATGATAAATACATTAAGCAGAAAGATTTGATGATCCAATCATCATCCGATCCATCACCACTAAATATGGAATATCTAGAGCAAACAGAGTCAGAATTACACAAAATAAATTCGATTGGTTTGCTAGTTTGATTCTATACATAATAAAAGTGTTTATTTCATGTTTCATGACGGGAAAAGGTTATAAAAAATCTATTTCTCATAGATTTGTGAATACATGCAAAAACAACATCGTGACGAGAACTTTTCGAATTTATTCATGCACTTTGGTACCAATAAAAGGCTAATGTTTTTTGGGACATATTTAGAATTTCTAAATACATTTTAATAATAAAAAACACTCAAACAATGCACAAACAGTAGGTTTTTTTGTTTTAGCGAAAACTTAATTCGAAACTTGCATCCAATGCAAAAACAATGAGTTCATGCGCATCCGATTATAACCTTATTCTCCTAGGATTTTGGATCAAATACAAGACCTCAACCAGGATCCGATACCACTTTATGATTATGGGGAAAAACCTTAAGAGCCTCACGGAAGCGTGAAGATCCCATCATATGTGATCGAGAGCGACTAGTCATACTAGTGGCTCGGGGCAGCAGAGTATAAAATAATTTACTTGATGAAATAACATGATACAAGAACACTTCTTGAATTGTTTAATCAAAGATCACAAACTGAAATTAGGGATATATCTTCAAGCATGCTTATGATTGTATCTCTAAACGAAGAGACCTCATATCTCAAGTCCAATCCGACGTAGATCGCACTTACAGGTGTGAGGTTGAATCATGTGCTTCCTGCAATCCACGTTGATGATCAACCAACGAATCTCTTGATTTCGTCTCACGAAATCCGTGGCATTTAATTAAATTAAATATATTGAATTCAATCAACATATTTCAATTCAAATTAAACCAACAAAGAAAGAATTGATTGCAAGAGAATGGAGCCATATAACATAAAGGGGGTGGACGACCACCATGTATAGAGGGATCAAATGGTCGCCCCCCTTATATGGCTAGGATGCTCCATCATTCCAATTTTTCTGAGAGTTTATTTCTCAGCAAATACTCCACATATGCAATAACCATTATTGCATAATTATTCACTAAAATAATTCCAAATTATTTTGTGGCAATTTCAATCATGACATTGAAAGAATGTGAATCATATTCACACATCCAAATCAAAATGGCAGTTGCATTTACAATTAATTGTTTAATGTGAGCCCAATTCACATCAACTATTAATTCGTAAATACAAATTACAATTATCTCTCTCTAATATATTATAAATCACATTTATAATATCCATGAATAATATGGATAGTACTATCGACATTATTTACATCTTTGATAATTAAATCACATTTAATCATATTGGATGTCCATTCTCATGTGCCCAAAAAATATGAATCAAATTCATATTATTCATAATAATTAAATCACAATTAATTATTGATTTTTCTCAATGCTCAAATACATTATCGACAATGAAATTATTCTTGAACTCTTTCAAGAATATTGTGCTTTCTCTGCAGATACTTGAGATAAGGATAGGGTGATTGTACATTACGCATATAATGACATGGATATTGAGATCATATCTCAAATCTAGATCTTGGGAACCTCTCAAAAATGTTTGATTACATCAAAGTCGTAAATCTAATCTTCTCATTGCATCTGAATCATATTCAGTTCAATGTCCAACATTTGGACTAAGGTTAGATTACTTCTCTACTGAGAGGAGACACTAAAATCCAAACATGTTTAGTCACTCCCACGGAATGGAACCGTCATGGTTATACAATCATTTATTATTACATCACCCTCGAGTATTCATAATACCGGTACATCATGCATACTGGAAGACCTAGAATAAACCTGAAGTTTTATATCTCATATAGACTGTCTTCTTCAGGGTTTATCATTAGGTTTCTCATTTGATCATTGGGAGTTGGTATTGATCATATACTTTCCAAAAGCATATATCATACTCAAGTATTGATCCTATACTTTCCAAAAGCATATATAAAACCTATAAATTCAGTTTAGCTTCCAAAGCAAGATGACCATGCACGAAATTTGATCCCAATATCGCATGAGTGAGCTCATGTCTTCCGATTCTGTAATGAACATGTATGATCCCTTTGAGAGATCGTATTACTAATATGCCCTTGTATGCACACCAGCTTGTTAGTGTATAGACCTTGAATAGGTCATTAACCTACGGTCTACCAATTGTACATACTCAAACATACATAACACATCTGTCTCCATTCAGAGGATGTGTACCTATATTGTGACAGTATATGATATAGGAGTCGGTTACTCAATCTCATTAAGTAAACTCTTTGACCTAACTTATCCAACACCCCCGAATATCTATTCCAATGCAGAGGACATGCATCAAGAGGTTGGTTAGCTATCAGCCTTTAGAGAATAATTGACATCTTCTTCTCAGGCAGGAGATCCTCTCTTAATAATTACTTAATGGTGCTTGATGGGTCCTCCATCTAACTCCTTAGATATCATCCAAGAACTATCCTATATGATTCAATATTTGAGTCAACAGTTGTATGATAAGATGGTCATGGTACATATCCCTAATTGTACTAAGGGACCTATTATGCAAATTAGTTTTTCTTCGTTTCAGATCAGAGAATGATATTTACAATAACATTTATTGCGTAATGGATCGTCATGGGATCGCATGTCCAATAACTTTGGCCAAGCATTTCTCCTCTGACGATCTCGCGTGGTTGGAGCATCTTCAACCTTCGGATCTCTCCTTGAGAGTACCCTCCAAATCGCTAGACCTTCCAGAAAGTGACCATACCATAAGACACTATGCAGGACCACGGAAGAGCCAGCAAGACCTCGCTGGAGCTCCGTTCCCTCGATGTCACTCATGGAGGGGGAATAATAGGAGATGCATGCAACGTTTGATCAGATCCCCTTGATATGATCTAGTTGTCGTGATCATTTCTGAGCCTTTCTCTGAAGCAGCGGTTCACTAGCCTATGCCATAACTCTAGAGCCTACCACGTCGCCCGACGCTGCCCCACAACCCGAGCTTGAGCCCACATGTGCACTACCTCACGTGAGTGGGGACATTGGTAGAAGTTGGGTCGTATTTTCACCTATTTTCGACTTAGTCCAACGCATGCCCAACACGTGGTGCCTGGAAAAAATGCAAATAAGCCATATCTGCTTATTTTAGTTTCATTTATATTCCCGTACATGTTCAATTGCATGTTGAACCCCAATTACTAGCATATATTTCATATCAGTCTTGTTTTGGACATTTTTTTATGTTTTTATTAAGTTTTCTTTGCAATTATGCCCCTAACTCGATAAGATCATATCTTTTGCATGCATAGTGTAAATTTGATGAAAGTGGTGTTGTTAAAAACCTTTTCAGGCTCTTTCCTGTGAAGTATCCATTGCTCTGATATGCTCTATAATTGATGAATTAAAAATCAGAGATCATGTTTGTCTTAATCATGGATTAATTACATCAAGTTCGCATGTCAATTGTTTTTGATGTATCATTTAGCCCCTATTTTGCTTTAAATACATTTATTTTTAAATAGAAACTCTTCATCAAGTATGTTAACTATTAGTTCATGATTTATTGTCACATTAGGGTGCTTAAATATGTTTATGCATAGCTTGGTTTGACTGTAAATAATAAAGACCAATTAGGAGCTTGATTTGTGATTCATTTGGACAAGTTTGTGCTTACTGAACTTCCTTGTTAAATCATTCATCGAAAACATTAATTGTGAGTTTGAGTTTTATTGTGTGCTTGTATTGTATAATGCATTTATCATTAGCATTCTATTTCATTTAATCAATTTGCATAATAATCCATAAAAATCCACGCATGCATTTTATCTTATACCACTTGCCCTAAGAAGCACCCTAGAGTAATTTAATCATGCATTTAGATCCTAGTTAGATAACTTAATCAGTAGTGTCCTTGAGTTCAATCCTGGACTTATCCAGGAGATTGTAACTGAGCCACTCCTCGTAGAGATGCTTGCTCGAATCTGATAGATTGCCAATTGGCCATATTACAACGAATCAAAATTAAGCTAGTCGATTTAGTGTTAATAATATGGTGTTGTTGTCGGGGATACAACTTGATTATACTATTTGATTAGGCTTGATTTATGTAATCAAGTGAAATTTGAGTTATTTAGGTTAAGTTGGTTTCGTGATTATTTTTATTTTGTCTGGTGTTGTCCAATTATAAATTTGATTAGTTACATATCTTAGAAATAGCAAACCACAAGTTGTTTTGACCAGGTCTTGCAAAACGACTCGGCGAAAAGTGAAGCAGAGGCTCATTCTTGGTGCTTGAGCTAAAGAGGGTCATTTCAACCCCATTAAGAGAAATTTAGCCATGTAGATTAATACTTTTCATTTCATTTTTGTAATTATTTGTTGTGATATCTAGCTAATTGATCATTTAAAGCGGCTCTCATTTGAGAGATCGTGTGTGTAAAGAAGACTCGGACATTTATCTTTAATTGTGGTTATGTCGAGAATGTTTCTCTCTCACCGAGAGCGGGGCTTGACTTGAGTGGTGAAATTAGGACCAACACATGATTAGATTAGGTTCAAATATGTTGGTGTCCTCGTAATTTAGTCCACACACATCTTAAGATTCACATAACTAAGATTCAGTAATGAGACGCATATAAACATGCACAATTAGCTCAAATTGAAATCCATTCTTTCACGCTAATAATATCCTATTTGGGTGTGGCTTTTCTCGACTTGCATGTATTTAGTGTAAGTTTAAAATTCAAACTTGCATAACACATGGAGAGTACTGGGAACGCTTCAAGTATAATTCTTCTTAAGCATGCATCATTAATTTCGTGCTTGCATTCCATTTTCTGGTTCCTCCCTTGGTTTTGGAACTTAAGTCTAAAAAAATGGGACTGGATGTTAGGCATGATTTGATTGTGCTCACATTAATTCAATGGCAACCTAACATAAAATCGGGACTGAATTAAGCAAGTCGACCCAAAACTTGGAATAAAATAAACACTTATATTACGGGGGCATAAAGCACACATTGGACACATGTACTTATCCCCAAACAGAGTGGGTGAGGATGTAACCCCTAATCTTAGTGCCCAGATCCCTGGACTTGCTTCCTTCTCATGGCATATCTCCACCCTTCTAGTCTCTACTCCATCAATCACTTCCATCTCCATGTAACGTTTTCCTATCTTTCTTCCTGATTCTCCTAATTTTCTTGACACTCACACATGTGTTATCTATCACCTGATCACTCATTTCGCATCATCGTCACCCCGTCGACTCCGTGCATCATTCCTATCTTTCTCTCTACTTCTCCATCACCTCCTCCACCTCGATCATTTACACCTCTTGCAAAGAGGATGTGAACCCATTACGGCTCATCCCAACTGTTTAACCCAAAAATCGGTGGTCTTAAGTTCCACACAAGGCGGGAACTCAGTCGCTGAATCGACCACGCAAAATTCAAATTAAAACAACAATTAACCCACGACAATCAAGTAAAGCAGTGAAAGTGTGTGGAGTTAAAATTTATTATAACTCTACAACAAGATGTGTATAGGTGCAATTATGTGTAGAGGTCGAACACAGGGAGCAAACAGGTAGATCGGGGCACTAAGGCACAAAATGTGTGAATGTGATCAAGTGTCTACTAATGCTATTTTTTGTGGGTTTTTAATTTTATATTTTTTATTTAATTTTTGATTTTATATTTTTGTATTTTGATTTTTTTTATTTACTGATTTTATATTTTCTTTTTATATTTTATATTTTTTTATTTTCTTTTTCAATAATAGAATATTTAAACTATGTAATAAAAGGGGTGCTACAATATTTATAAAAATATGCTAAAATAGTCAAAAATTCAGAAATAAAATCTTTTTGATATTTTTATACTTTTCTACTGTTTTTGTGATTTTTGGGTATTTTTTAAGATGTTTTCAATATTTTTAAAGGGCTAAATAAAGAAAACAGTGAATAAAAGTTGCTGGCCGAAATTAAACTGAGGATGAAAAATAGTAAACAGTCTCAAAAATTCCTCAAATTAAATTTCAATAAAAGAGAATAAAATAGAGAAACTACAGGAACTAAGTTTATATTTTTAGGATTTTTCTAGGATTTTATAGATTTTTAGGAAGGTTTTTGGGCTTTTCTAATTTTTAGGAGTCTTGTTTTGTATTTTTTATTGATTTTTGGACTGGAGTTAGAACATAATAAGATAAGAAAAATATATTTTTTTGGGAATTTTCTGATGTGTTTTTATATTTTTTTAGTATTTTATGACGCAAACAGAGTTGAAAATGAGTGTTTTTTTTATAAATATTAAAAAGACTCAAAATTCAAAATAAAGATATTGGCGTGAAAGAACAATGCAGCAGGAGCTTAAATCTATTTTTTGCGATTTTTTCAAATTTTCTAGATGCATGAAATAAATAGGGAAAGCACACAAAAAGTACAAGGCCTAACAAGGATATGAATGTAAATCGAGCAAAGTTCAAGGGCCAATATGCAAATTATATAGAAGTACACAACTGCATATGAATGCTTTGAGTCCTAAATCAACATTACACAAAATGGCGGGGGAAATGGAGCAAAATACCCATGCCCGAGGCGATCGAATGGCTGCGGAGGGCGATGGAAGACAAGGAAGCTCACCGACCAAGACGAACTTTCATCGGCCTATCCTCTCCCCTCCGACGTGCAATGAAGTCCCAAAATGCCGCGCTTCCTCCTGGAGAGCCCCTCGAGCTGTCGGCGGCGTCAAAATGGTGGAAAGACCACCGGAGGGCCACCACGGCGTCGAGGATGAGTTATGGCTCCAGCTACCTCGTTCCTTGGCAAAATCCGACTCCAGATGGAGTCTCTTGACCCCTGGGACCTGCAAATAAAACACAACTACATCAGTAGACGGTCCTAGGGCAAATGTGGGTGATCGAATGGAGTAGGTGGCGGAAATGGACTCGCCGGAGCTAGCTCCGGCGAGGGGGAAGTGGATGATGAATGGAGCACAAATCAAGCCAACAAATATAGGAAATAAAAGGTTACACTACAACTAGTCTACAACAAAGAAAAATAAAGGAAAACAAGCAAAGGCGATCAGTCATGGCCTGCTCCTCCGCTTTCTCTTCTTGGGAAGAGGAGCAGATAAATCAGTCATGGCCTGCTGAAGTGGGGCACAGATAATCTCATGAATGGTAGCCACCACTTCGGGTTCAGTCAGCATTTTTTTGAAATTTTGGACCTCCTCCGTACAAGGGAGGAAGTCGGAATCATCATATACACGAGGAATGCCAAGAGCAGTCTGTACAGCGGCATCCTCGGGGTCAAAGGTGGGACCGGGTGTGAATGTATGTGTGGACCAAGGATCTGGCAAGTGGTCTCTCTCCTCACAGTCTGACTCGATCGTGTGTCTCCCGAAATTTTTTTGTGTTTTTAAATTTTTCTCATTTTTTTGTATTTTGGGCGATTGCAAGCTCTCATGGTCGTCCTCAAATGAATTCATATCCTCAAAGAATGGAGCGACATTCTGGTTCTTATTTAAACTAGTAAGATCAGTGATCCTCGAATTCATATGCTCCATCATCTGGTTCAAGGTCTCAAGTGTGGATATCATGAAAGGTGACTCCAAAATCTCAGGATCGGGTGAGTCGAATGTGGGCGGTTGGTGTGGACAAAAATCACATTCCGGATCAGGATACTCAAGGAAGAGCGGGTTGTCGAAATGTGTAGGAGATGGTGGTGGGAATGACTGGTGAAGGTCAAAGTCCAGATCCTGAAATAGTGGGTTGGTCGGATATGTACAAAAATCAGGAGCAAAGTCCTCCTGGAAAAAGTGAGGTGGACCGGCTGGAGCGGACGAGGGATCTGCAAAGTCCGGATAAAATAAGCTCCAGTCGGCCATCTCAAAACAAAAGAAAATGATTGGGAGAGCACGACGATCAAGTCAAGAGAGTGGAGAAGAAGGCGCAAATGCGCAGGGATGATCTAGGACACACACAAAACAATCACAAACAAAAATGAAAATAAGACAAACCCTCAATTCACCTACTCAACTCAGTAGAGACCGTAAAATGCGGTCTTTTAATCTTGTCTGTTTTAGGGTTAGGTGATAAGTCAAAAGAGATGCACACACACTTAGGGGCTGAAGATGGGATTTGGGCACTAATCCTTAGCGTGTACGCGAGCAATGTAAAATGAAGACAATGAGGGGATTACTCGCCCCAATACAAGATTTTTCTTTTTGGTTGATTTTAGGGTCGAGTAGTGTTAGCAGTCCCAATTTTATTGGTTATCACTTTTTTTTTGGATTTTAGTGAGAAATGCACGAGCCTAACGAGGAGTCAATTTCACTTAGCACCTAGGTGATCAAAATCAGAGGTAGAGGAGCGGGAAAGCAATGCAAGCGGCAAAAATGATGATGAATGCTAAAGCGTAAATACTCACCTTGCCTCCAGCACTCTACATGCAAGGATGCTCAGCAGAATTAAAACCTATCTATATGCAAATGCAAAGCCGATGAAATCGCCCTAAGTTTCAAAAATTGCTATTAGCAGGAAGCACCACAAGTCGACCACCAATCCTCAACCCTAGAGTCTGGTCTAGGCTCACCCCTCCTCTTCTCAACACACTTGAGTTTAGGAGAAAGCGCTTTACGGGGAGAGCTCACGGTGTGACGGATTGAAGGTGATAATCAACTGTTTAAAATTTGACTAAGTCCAAACGAGACTATAGGTGCATGCAAAATATTAAGTGTTTGGTCTTAGTCTATCGCAAGGAATCCTAAAAGCTAAGGGCTCACTCACACAAAAGAAATAAAATCGGAAAACAAAATAAAATAAAAGAATGCGAAGAAAACCGTAAAAAGCCGCAGTGAGCCCCCAGGTGAACAGACACCTGGAAGTTAGGCTCAAGAGTCCAAGTCCGATGTACCTGTATTATTACAATAATAGTGGTCTCTCTCTCACTTGAATTACAAAAAATAAATGCAATAAAATAAAAGCTCAGAATGGTCTTCAAAATTCCCTCCAAGTCCGCCTTGGCGAAGCCGAAGCCGCCTCACGTGGTTGCACGAGCGCTCCTAGAAAGTATTGCCTCCCTCGATCCGCGTACCTCGCACAAAGCAAAACAAGAGGGTGGTCAGACAATTCAAATGATATATCAAAATAAAAGAGCAAAAATAAGCAAAAATAAGCAAAAATAAAAACCGCGAAATAGACAATAAATCACAAACACAAACAAGACCCGAACTAAGCGTTGTTGCTCCCCGGCAACGGCGCCATTTGTTTAACCCAAAAATCGGTGGTCTTAAGTTCCACACAAGGCGGGAACTCAGTCGCTGAATCGACCACGCAAAATTCATATTAAAACAACAATTAACCCACGACAATCAAGTAAAGCAGTGAAAGTGTGTGGAGTTAAAATTTATTATAACTCTACAACAAGATGTGTATAGGTGCAAGTATGTGTAGAGGTCGAACACAGGGAGCAAACAGGTAGATCGGGGCACTAAGGCACAAAATGTGTGAATGTGATCAAGTGTCTACTAATGCTATTTTTTGTTGGTTTTTAATTTTATATTTTTTATTTAATTTTTGATTTTATATTTTCGTATTTTGATTTTTTTTATTTACTGATTTTATATTTTCTTTTTATATTTTATATTTTTTTATTTTCTTTTTCAATAATAGAATATTTAAACTATGTAATAAAAGGGGTGCTACAATATTTATAAAAATATGCTAAAATAGTCAAAAATTCAGAAATAAAATCTTTTTGGTATTTTTATACTTTTCTACTGTTTTTGTGATTTTTGGGTATTTTTCAAGATGTTTTCGATATTTTTAAAGGGCTAAATAAAGAAAACATTGAATAAAAGTTGCTGGTCGAAATTAAATTGAGGATGAAAAATAGTAAACAGTGTCAAAAATTCCTCAAATTAATTTTCCATAAAAGAGAATAAAATAGAGAAACTACAGGAACTGAGTTTATATTTTTAGGATTTTTCTAGGATTTTTTAGATTTTTAGGAAGGTTTTTGGGCTTTTCTAATTTTTAGGAGTCTTGTTTTGTACTTTTTATTGATTTTTGGATTGGAGTTAGAACATAATAAGATAAGAAAAATATATTTTTTTGGGAATTTTCTGATGTATTTTTATATTTTTTTGGTATTTTATGACGTAAACAGTATTGAAAATGAGTATTTTTGATTTTTTATAAATATTAAAAGGACTCAAAATTCAAAATAAAAATATTGGCGTGAAAGAACAATGCAACATGAGCTTAAATCTATTTTTTAAGATTTTTTCGAATTTTCGAGATGCATGAAATAAATAGGGAAAGTACACAAAAAATACAAGGCCTAACAAGGGTATGAATGTAAATCGAGCAAAGTTCAAGGGCCAATATGCATAATACAGAAGTACACAACTGCATATGAATGCTTTGAGTCCTAAATCAACATTACACAAAATGGCGGGGGAAATGGAGCAAAATACCCACGCCCGAGGCGATCGAACGGCTGCGGAGGGCGATGGAAGACAAGGAAGCTCACCGACCAAGACGAACTTTCATCGGCCTATCTGCTCCCCTCCGACGTGCAATGATGTCCCAAAACGCCGCGCTTCCTCCTGGAGAGCCCCTCGAGCTGTCGGCGGCGTCAAAATGGTGGAAAGACCACCGGAGGGCCACCACGGCGTCGAGGATGAGTTATGGCTCCAGCTACCTCATTCCTTGGCAAAATCCGACTCCAGATGGAGTCTCTTGACCCCTGGGACCTGCAAATAAAACACAACTACAACAGTAGACGGTCCTAGGGCAAATGTGGGTGATCGAATGGAGTAGGTGGCGGAAATGGACTCGCCGGAGCTAGCTCCGGCGAGGGGGAAGTGGATGATGAATGGAGCACAAATCAAGCCAACAAATATAGGAAATAAAAGGTTACACTACAGCTAGTCTACAACAAAGAAAAATAAAGGAAAACAAGCAAAGACGACCTCGATTGGCTTGGAAGAACCAAGAGATAAACCTCACGGCCAAGGGCCGGAGATGGGGGTGGATACGCCTCCGCGCCGCTCCTCCGCTCCTCCTAATGGCGAGGTGAAGTTGCTGTCACCTCCCTCTAACCTCAGCACATGAAAGAAGGGAGAAGGAAGGGGCAAAAGGAGTTCAAAATTGAAATGGAGGATTGGAGGTCTTTTTTAAAGAGTGGTCAATGGGGCACAAAGAACGGTGCTTCTGGAGCACACAAGTGATGCACTCCCCGAAAACAACCATGGGCGTGTATCCTCAATATATGGAGAACAAAAGTCAAGAAGGAAGCAATGCCAAATGGTGAAAGACGCTCTCTCCAAAATTCGGAGAAAATACCAAAAAAACGCAGTCTGACAAGCTTCAGAACATTGGGCACAGAGTGGCCGAGATGGCATGAAGATCGAGGTTTATCGAGCGAATCTTCGATCCAAAGACCAATGTAAGTACTGGGCGTGTATGGTGGTTATATGGGGATAAAAAGTGAAGAAGGGCCCGATGTCAAAATGTGAACGATGCGGCCTAGAAAAATAGGAGAAATTGTCTAAAAAACGCAGCTGACAGGCTGCAGGTGCAGACCAGGGAGTTGACCAGCGGGTCAACTTCCACCTGGTTGGTCCACGTGGACCAACCGGGAAAATCCCTGGGAAAAAATATTTCTAAAATAAATTAAAAATAGCAAATCAATTTATTATTTTTTGGTTACAAAATAAAAAATGTTTATTATTTTATAAATTATTTTATTATGATTTTTATTTATTTTTTTAGAGGTATATTTTTACAAGTTACCTATTATACCCTTTATAGGTATATTCTTCTATACATTGTGTTCTTTTATTTTTATTGTATGTATCTCATTTATTTATTTTGTATTATTAATTTATATAATTATAACATACTTTTATACACATAATTATATTTTCATTTTATTTTATTGATGTGTTTTGTATATTTAATAACAACTATGTAAATATGTATTATACCTAGGTTTTGTACATACAAGTATTTTTATTTTGAGTTTTCTTTGCATTTTTATTCTGATTTTAATGCACATAATTATTATAGGTAATATTTACAAAATTATAAAAATATAAAAATACAAAAATAATGAATAAATAATAAATTGAATATTTTAATCTATACAAGTATACAATAGGGGTCCAAAACTCAACATTCAAACCGTAGCTCCGCCAAATGCGAAACCACCACCATTAAATAGCTTATTTATTCTATATACAATTAAAGGTGAGTTTGATGCATTTGGAGTTTTCATTTGTGAGATACGGGTCTGGGAAGTTGGGATTCTGGATTTTTATTCAGACCATAACTTTTTATCTGTACATTACTTTTCTGTGAAATCAATTTTGTATTTTTATTTATAAATATATCTACAACTTTCATGTACAAAGTTTTCTTATTTGATGTATAAAAAGTAGAACCAAAAATAGGTCCCAAAATGAATAAAGAATGAATTAAATAAAAGGAATTTTATTGGTATTTTTGGCCCTTATCTCCCCCTACTTTATTCCTTGTCGACCTATTCATTAAGATGCCTAGGTCTCGGGGTTTCGGGTCATAAAATATTTACAATATTTTATTCTTTTTCTTTTCTTTTCTTTATTCTATATTTTGGCTTTAAAAACCGCATTTTATACAATATTTACACACATATACATAGATGCTAAAATGCATGAATTACGCCTATTTACACGCATTTACTAGGGTTTTTAAGGCCAAAATGATAGAATAAAGATGATGAAACGCAGATTCATCACCAACCACCTCAATAGATCCTTCATCTCATCCTTTATCAATCTCAATAGATTCTAGGGGCCTTGTTTGGTCATATAATGATGCAGGAACACCAATTCCTTTTAAATTAAACTTGGCTAAGGAGCTCCAGCCAAGCAATTCTCCTCCAACGAACTCGTATGGTTAGAGCATCTTCAACCTATAGATCTCTTCTTGAGGGTATACTCCGCATCGCTAGACCTTCCAGAAAGTGATCATAATGTTAGACAATACTCATGACCACAGAGATCTAGCGGGACCTTGCCGGAGTTTCGCTCCCTCGATGTCGCACGTAGAGGACGGGGAAGAACATGAGTTGCGGACACTGTTGGATCATATCTCCTTGATATAATCTAATGGTCGTGATGATTTCTAAGCCTTGCTCAGAAACAATAGTTCACTCTTCAGCCTTGTGCCACCTATGAAGGATATTGAGAATCCTCAAGCGCATCACGGAAGCGTGACGATCGCATCGAATACGATCGGGGCGACTAGTCGTACTAGTCGCAAGGTGCAGCGGAATTTGAAAATTTAAATCAAACGATGAAACCACATGATCACGAGAACACTTCTCGGATCGTTTCATCAAACCACAAAGTATAAGGAATACCTTTGAAGCGTGGTTGTGATCGCAAGATCCCAAACAAGAGATCCTCCTGTCTCAAGTCCGATCCACGAAGAACGCACTTGCGGGCACGATGATGAGTCGCATCCCTCCCGCAATTCTTGATGAAGATCCAAGCAATAGATCTCCTGATTTCGTCAAGCGAAATCCGTCGTCTTCCTCTACAGCAAGTAGCCACGAAGAAGAAGGAGATCCTCAAGTCGTCGAATGCGAAGGCGAGAACTTCTCTCTTTTCTCAACAATGGTGGTTGGCCACCCTTTGGAGAGAGAGAGAGAGCACGAGAATGAGAGGGAGAGAGAGGTAGAGTAGTCTTCTTCTTTTTGGTGTGCTTTTCAAGGGCTAAGGCTACCCTCTTTATATATTAGTTTGGGATCCAATGGATCTCAATCCATGGCTCTCATGGATCCAACGATCATTGTAATCCAAGAGCCATCCAACGGCTATGATTGTTGTTGGTTAAAAAACCAACAACATTAATTTACATTAAATTAAATATATGTTGAATTATTATCAACACAACCTAATTAACATAAATTAATTTATTAAGAGATAATAATACAACAAATAAGAGGAGACAACAACCCTCCTAAAAACAAGGAGTCGTCACCTATGACCAAGTCATAGGTGACGCCACCTTTAATAATTCATTGTTTTGTCTCCTTTTATTTATATTATTATTTCTTAATTAATTGCAATAACTATTATTGCAATAATATCCACCAAATTAATTCCAAATTAATTTGTGAATATTTCAATCATGCCATTGAAAAAAATGTGAATCATATTCACATCCCAAACTAATTTGTAAATTACATTTCAAGTTAATTAACTAATGTGGATCCAATCCACATTAATAATTAACAAATGCTATTTACAATATTTCTCTCTCTCTGATATATTATAAATCCCATTTATTATATACACAGATATTCTGGATAGCACTATCCATGATCTGCTTATCCTTGATAATTAAATCCTATTTAATTATCTTGGATAATCATTCTCACAATATGAATCTTATTCATATTATACTTGATAATTAAATCTCATTTAATTATCTTGGACACATTCTCACAATATGAATCTTATTCATATTATACTTTGATAAATAAATCTCATTTAATTATCAAAACCTTCTTGCTTGGATACTAAATTCGTCATAGGAATTATTCTTGAACTCCTTCAAGAATAATGTGCCTTCTCCGTAGATACTTGGAGATAAGGACAGGGCATTTGTATTGTTCCACGTATAGTGACTTGGATGTTGAAATCTCATCTCAAATCCAGATCTAACGGACCTCTCATAGATGCTTGATTAAATCAAGTCCGTATACTTAATCTTCTCATTGCATCTGAATCACATTCAGTGCAATGTCCAACATTTGGACTAAGATCAAGTTACTTCTCTACTGAGAGGAGTCACTAAAATCCAGACCTGTTTCATCACTCCCTCGGACTGGAAGCGTCATGGTTATACAATCGTTTATGATCACATCACCCTCAGGTATTCCCAATACCTGCACATCCTGCATACTGGAAGACCAATGATCAACCTAAAGATGAAGATCTATTTTATACTGTCTTCTTCAGGGTTTGATCACCAAGTTTCTCAAACTTGGTCATTGTTATTTGGTATCGATCATATGCTTTCCCAAAGCATATATCATACCTTCAAATTCTTGTCATGCTTCCAAAGCACGACGACCATGCATGGAATTTGATCGGTCCCAATACCTCATGAGTGAGCTCATGTCTTCCTGTTCATAAGTGAACCTGTATGATCCCTTTGAGAGATCGTATTACTCATATGCCCTTATATGCACACCAGCTCGCCGGTGTATAGACCTTGATTAGGTCATCAACCTAATGGTCTGCCAAATGTACACACTCAGACATATAGTAACACATCTGTCTCTAGTCAGAGGATGTGTGCCTATGCTGTGACAGTATTCAACATAGGACTTAGGTTATCTCGATCTCGCTAAGTCAACCCATTGACTTAACTAATCTGACACCTCCGAATCACTATTCCCATGCAGAGGACCTGCATCAAGAGGTCGGTCAGATATCAACCTATGTGAGAAAGGATTGCCATCTCCTACTCAGGCTGGAAATCATCTCTTAATAATCATTTGACGGTGCTTGATGAGTCCTCTATCTAACCCATTAGATATTCATCCAAGCACCAGCCTTTATGATTCATTTAATGAATCAACAACTGTATGATCATTAAGATGGCCATGGTACATAACCCTAATTGTACAGAGGGACCTATTATGCAAATTATTTATTCTTCATTTCAGATCAGGGAATGATACGTGCAATAACATTTATTGCATAATGGCTCGCTGTGGGCTCGCATGTCCAACAATCTCCCACTAGCCCAAAGAGCCATTAATGGGCTAATCATTTAAACCCACACTCATGTGACTAGGTAAGCTGACCAGTCACTCTGTTCCCGCGAGACTACGCCAAGTCCTTTTACGGCACTTGCATATCCCCAGTTACAGTGCTTGCATCTAATGCGAATGTTGCATCTAATGCAACTAATACTCAATCTTGTCAGTCATAGTATCCTTGACACTACAACTCAAAGAAATATTATTATAACCAGCATGAAATTTCTATTATCCTTATCAGAATACCCTTATCCCTGGAGATCTCTATCTCCTAAGGTATTCACAGTTAAGACCTTTTAGATCTCCATCTAAAAGTCTTAATTTCTTGAAGATAAGACTTAGAGATCACTATCTCTAAAGCCTTGTCATCTTTGAAGATATTGTTATTACTGCAATTAAGTGTTCTATCTCCATAGTAGGATTAGTAACAATTTACTACTCCCACTGCATGGCAGATATCTGGCTTTTGTACACATTTAGCATACTTTCAGCTTCTCGTAACTGATGCACAAAAGGGCAACCAGTTTTTAGCATTCACTTCCTCAACTCTTTGAGGTGCTATCCCTTTAGATAGGTCAGTACCAAATCTTAAAGGTAAGAAAGCATTTCTTGGAATTTCCAGAAAATGGAACATGTCCAAGGTGTACTACAAATGTGACAGTCCCAATACCCTCTTTTCTTTGCTTCTGAACACCTTCAGAACTAAGATCTAAGAGGCATCTTTGAGATCATATCTCAAGGTATGGAATAGCCAGATCACAAAACACTTATTATCATCCTTATATCATTCCAAATGATTAGGATATTATCTACATTTAGCACGATGAACACAATGGCACTCCCACTAAGCTTCACATGGTTCATCAAGATTCTTTTTGAAATCATAACAATTATAATTTCATCAAATCTTATGTTCCAACCTACAAGAAGCTTATTTGAGTCCAAAGATGGAGTTCTTTATCTAGCACATCTTACATTTCTCAACCATGAAGCCCTGGGGCTACTTCATGTGAATATCCTCAAAGAGGTATTCATAGAGGAATACAATCTTGACTCACATCTTGAAGATGCCATAGTCAAATTGTGTAGCTAGGGTTAGCAATATTCTGATGGGTTTAAGCATGATCACTAAAAAGCAAGCCTCATCGCAATCGATGTCTTCTCTTCGGTGTGTAGCTCATGGCTACGAATCGTGCTTTGAAGGTTTCTACCTTCTCATCTGGTTCCCTCTTTCTATTGAAGATCCATTTACACCTTAATGGGTCTAACCCTTATAGGTGGATCCTCGAGGGTCTATATACAACACTTGTATATGAAGTCTACCTTAGACCTTTATTGCTAATATCCATCTTTCCATGTTATGATCCTCAGGAGCTTCATCACATGAAGTTCGATCATTGTCAGACTTAACTGACACAAGGAATACATCCTCAAACTCATTTGAAGAGGTATTAGTGTTTCATCTTTGATTGTCCCTTTTAGTTTCCGATTTCTGGAGCCTCATTATCTTCTCAAGATTAAATGAGTTCCTATACTTCATTTTCATCTTGATTCTCAAGAGAGTCATCCTATAAGAATCATATTCTCAAAGATGAGATATTTTAAGAATCTCAAGGTCGTAAAGTTGGTATCCAATACCATCCTTTATTTTCCTAATGAAGTAGCACTCTCAAGTGCTAGATTCCAGCTTACATGCATGGAACCTTATTAAGGATATATATTGTAGTCTCTACTACAAATATATACCTAGAAACTAAGGGATAATTATGCTAAAATTCATCATTGATCAAATCATGTCACACATGATCTAATTGTATCTTCCTACAACTCCATTGAGTTTAGGTGTGTCAGGAGGATTGAGATAGAAATGATATTCATATCTCCATAAGATATTCTTTGAATTCATCTAATAGGTACTTGTTACCTTGATTAGATCAAATTCATTTAATCTTCCTTCAAACTTTGGTTCTAAACCAAAATTATGAAATCTTTGAACATTTAAAAGGTTTCTCAGGTGAAGAGAAGAAATCTCATATCATACATGATCATCAATAGATATCACATATCCACAATGTTCACTATGATATAGATGATTCACATACATCAATATGTATGAGATCTCGAATACCTTGACATCTTACACCTTTCCCAAAAAAAGAGTGTATTGGACATTTTACTTTGAATACAATATTCACAAGTATGTAAGATTTGAAATTTTAGACATTCTAAAGTTTCATATCTTACTAGTCTATTGATCTCATCAGCAGACATATGTCCAAAACTTGATGCTAAATCATTGTCAAATGATCTTTATCCTCCTATTGATCTTATAAGGTTTAACTTTCAGTATTAGAAATCTCAATGAACCATTCATTAAATTTCTAATTTAGTAGAGTCCACTAGATGCTAGATTATTATCTGAAATATATCCATCATAACTCTTTATGATAGGTTTATTCCAGAATTCATGTTTATTTCCAACATTTAGAAACAAACAATGAGTGTATTCTAATATCGAGGTCATAGAGACATTCTCTAAGACTAAGGCTCTCCCACTGAAATTAAGAAGTATATCAATCCAACAGAGATTGTTGCAACAATTGCATCAATGTCTATGTGGATAACTATAAACCTTAAGATCAAAATTTTCCAGTCTTCTAAAACATGTACAACACATTGCAAGTGTTGTTAGAAGATTGAGATGCAATTATCAGACTTTATCTTATCAAATAAGAAAGTCAATTTCCATGATCAAATGTAGATATAGATTATTATGATGCACTATCTGAGTCCTTCTCTAAGGATCGTAGACAGACTTGATAGTCATACTATCAACACATCAAGTTATTGCAGTATAGGCATTCATCCAACTCTTTGGATGTCATATGGAAGTCACAGAAGTAGAATCAACTCTTTGACTTTCCTTCTCACATGGGTCCGACCCATGCTTCCACTGTGCTCTCTTCATCTATAAACAACCATTATTCAAGACTAAGGATCTCTCATGTTAAATTCAAAAGAATTCAATGTAAGAGCATTTCAACATTTATACATGCTTCGTTAAATTCATACAATATGAATATTATGAAGCTTCATGAATGACTAGAGTATAGATAGTAGAATGATGACACTCATCATGTCTACATCCATCTAGACTCCTAAAACATTGGTTTAGGTAGGTATTCAAATATTTTGAATACATCATCTCTTTCGAGCCACCATTCTGCATAATGCAGAGAACCATGTCATTCATGATTAAATGTTTAGAGCACATATGTATGCCAGAACATCTTCTTAGATTTTATAAGGATTATTTTGACAATTGCGATCATCATCGACATGTCACTTATAAAGTACACTCGATGAAAGATCAAGACTATAGAGACATACAAACCCTAAGGTGATGTCTTAATGTCTTATTTAATCGTCATTCCTCATTGTGTTGAGGAAACTTGCACATTGCAACCACATACATTATGTGTCCAATTGCAAGTACAATATCTGGATCATGAGTCCAATCCATGATATTTTACTGGTTATTATTGAGTATAACATTGAGTGGGTTTAATGAAAGATTATCTGAAATAAGAAATTTGCATAAGGGTATATATATTATATATACATATTTTACTTTGATTTAGGAATTTTAAATCAAATTTGTCTTGCTATGTCTACTATGAAAGATTATTCCCTAATCGTCTTTCAATGTAAGAGATATACTTACCACTATATCTCAAGCAAGATCTGGGATCTCCTCTCTATCTTTATCACATCCCAATAATATGAGAACCTGTGACTCGAACAAAGAGAAGCGGGAACACATTCCGCCTTGCAAGTCCAACTTGCATTTCCCAATTCGGTCTTTAACACCCGGGCCCACCACCCCTAAGATGATGTTGACCCGTTGCTAATTGAACCAACCGTCAACAGGCTTAAAACTCGCTATACGCAATCCAATATCGCCCCAATAATATGAGGACCCGATATTGGGGTCACTACGTATACGGCCTTACTCTTTTGAGAAGCAAAGAACCCGATCCAAATAATTGTATATAGGATCTGTCACTTCGGACAGGAGTCTCCTATATACAACTTTTGGCGACGAAATTCTTTGCCTTGACGGGAGACCATGGATGTCACTTATGTGATCCTCCACCTCTTATTCAAATTGAAATAATTAATTATCGTGAATCATATTCACATAATTAATTCTTCCAAGGGAAATACACATCTATTCATAATAGAGTGTTTCATAGGATATAATTAATTTAATCACATTAAATCAATCATCAATCCTATTATCAATCAACAAACTTTGAATTTTACTTGAATAGTAGGTATAATCTCAAAGTACGTATTATTTCGAATTTTAATAATTAGAAATACACTTTGATTTCTCTGGCATTATCCAATCCCTACCCGCTGTCATGGCCAGTACCGGCGAGAGTGGGACGGACCACATACATTGCAACCCGCTACCCCAGCGATCTCCGACTAGACACCATATCCACCTCAGGAAAGGATAATGTCAGATAGATCATCATGTACTTTGAGATGCTCATCGGTCTTTCAACCGAAATTATACCATATAATATACATCAAAACATTTTTGATTATATTATAAGGAGATTTGCTAAACAAATCCCCAATCCTATTCAAGAAAGAGGTTTTGCATGTAAAAGTTGTCCTACAACTATTGTAGGATGACCTAGGGTTTTGCATGAAAACAATGTTTATTGATGATTTAAAAGTTAACCAATGATCAAGATCAACTATCTTATCACTTTGGTTTAGTGGGATGTCATTCAAGGAATTGATTATCATCTTTAAATATTCCACAAATATTTATCAATAACCAATTTCAGAAAATTAACAATTAATTTTCATCAACATTTATTTGAATGACTATCACAAGGTTCATGATAAAAAATTGTCAATTTCCAGCAGTGACCCCTTATCACTAAAATTAACTTATCTTGACCAATTTAAATCCAAAATTCGCAAAATTAGTGCCCTAAGATTGCCAACTTGATTTATAACAGAACCTATGTGATATTTCACGCATTTCGAGACGCAACAAAACTGCAATTAACAAATTAATCACGTTCTGTTCTGCAGTTCCCGCAACTGTGAATACATGCATATTCAAAAGGCCATATCTTGAGCAAATTCAATCCAAATTTAGTAAACTCAAGTCCTATGGTTTCCTAGTTTAATGGGAAACAAAATCCAATTGAATATTTTGTGTTTAAACAATTTAAACAGTGCCGAAAAAATCAATTAGACAGAGTTGCGAAAATTCAAATGCGCCAAAATTTTTCGCGACCATTTCAAAATCCAAGTCGTCTATGGTTCATGGATCATATCCAAAACCTTTTTCGACCTCAGGCTCTGATACCACTTGAAGGATATTGAGAATTCTCAAGCGCATCACGGAAGCGTGACGATCGCATCGAATACGATCGGGGCGACTAGTCGTACTAGTCGCAAGGTGCAGCGGAATTTAAAAATTTAAATCAAACGATGAAACCACGTGATCACGAGAACACTTCTCGGATCGTTTCATCAAACCACAAAGTATAAGTAATACCTTTGAAGCGTGGTTGTGATCGCGAGATCCCAAAAAAGAGATCCTCCTGTCTCAAGTCCGATCCTCGAAGAACGCACTTGCGGGCACGATGATGAGTCGCGTCCCTCCCGCAATTCTTGATGAAGATCCAAGCAATAGATCTCCTGATTTCGTCAAGCGAAATCCGTCGTCTTCCTCTACAGCAAGTAGCCACGAAGAAGAAGGAGATCCTCAAGTCGTCGAAGGCGAAGGCGAGAACTTCTCTCTTTTCTCAACAATGGTGGTCGGCCACCCTTTGGAGAGAGAGAGAGAGCACGAGAATGAGAGGGAGAGAGAGAAGTAGAGTAGTCGTCTACTTGGTGTGCTTTTCAAGGGCTAAGGCTACCCTCTTTATATATTAGTTTGGGATCCAATGGATCTCAATCCATGGCTCTCATGGATCCAACGATCATTGTAATCCAAGAGCCATCCAACGGCTATGATTGTTGTTGGTTAAAAAACCAACAACATTAATTTACATTAAATTAAATATATGTTGAATTATTACCAACACAACTTAATTAACATAAATTAATTTATTAAGAGATAATAATACAACAAATAAGAGGAGACAACAACCCTCCTAAAAACAAGGAGGCGTCACCTATGACCAAGTCATAGGTGACGCCACCTTTAATTATTGGTGGTTTTGTCTCCTTTTATTTATATTATTATTTCTTAATTAATTGCAATAACTATTATTGCAATAGTATCCACCAAATTATATTCCAAATTAATTTGTGAATATTTCAATCATGCTATTGAAAAAAAAATGTGAATCATATTCACATCCCAAACTAATTTGTAAATTACATTTCCAGTTAATTAACTAATGTGGATCCAATCCAAATTAATAATTAACAAATGCTATTTACAATATTTCTCTCTCTCTGATATATTATAAATCCCATTTATAATATACACAGATATTCTGGATAGCACTATCCATGATCTGCTTATCCTTGATAATTAAATCCTATTTAATTATCTTTGATAATCATTCTCACAATATGAATCTTATTCATATTATACTTGATAATTAAATATCATTTAATTATCTTGGACACATTCTCACAATATGAATCTTATTCATATTATACTTTGATAAATAAATCCCATTTAATTATCAAAACCTTCTTGCTTGGATACTAAATTCGTCATAGGAATTATTCCTGAACTCCTTCAAGAATAATGTGCCTTCTCCGTAGATACTTGGAGATAAGGACAGGGCGATTGTATTGTTCCACGTATAGTGACTTGGATGTTGAGATCTCATCTCAAATCCAGATCTAACGGACCTCTCATAGATGCTTGATTAAATGAAGTCCGTATACTTAATCTTCTCATTGCATCTGAATCACATTCAGATCAATGTCCAACATTTGGACTAAGATCAAGTTACTTCTCTACTGAGAGGAGTCACTAAAATCCAGACCTGTTTCATCACTCCCTCGGACTGGAAGCGTCATGGTTATACAATCGTTTATGATCACATCACCCTCAGGTATTCCCAATACCTGCACATCCTGCATACTGGAAGACCAATGATCAACCTGAAGATGAAGATCTATTTTATACTGTCTTCTTCAGGGTTTGATCACCAAGTTTCTCAATCTTGGTCATTGGGATTTGGTATCGATCATATGCTTTCCCAAAGCATATATCATTCCTTCAAATTCTTGTCATGCTTCCAAAGCACGACGACCATGCATGGAATTTGATCGGTCCCAATACCTCATGAGTGAGCTCATGTCTTCCGGTTCATAAGTGAACCTGTACGATCCCTTTGAGAGATCGTATTACTCATATGCCCTTATATGCACACCAGCTCGCCGGTGTATAGACCTTGATTAGGTCATCAACCTAATGGTCTGCCAAATGTACACACTCAGACATATAGTAACACATCTGTCTCTAATCAGAGGATGTGTGCCTATGCTGTGACAGTATTCAACATAGGACTTAGGTTATCTCGATCTCGCTAAGTCAACCCATTGACTTAACTAATCTGACACCTCCGAATCACTATTCCCATGCAGAGGACCTGCATCAAGAGGTCGGTCAGATATCAGCCTATGTGAGAAAGGATTGCCATCTCCTACTCAGGCTGGAGATCATCTCTTAATAATCATTTGACGGTGCTTGATGAGTCCTCTATCTAACCCATTAGATATTCATCCAAGCACCTTCCTCTATGATTCATTTAATGAATCAACAACTGTATGATCATTAAGATGGCCATGGTACATAACCCTAATTGTACAGAGGGACCTATTATGCAAATTATTTATTCTTTATTTCAGATCAGGGAATGATACGTGCAATAACATTTATTGCATAATGGCTCGCCGTGGGCTCGCATGTCCAACAACCTAAGCATGTGCTAGAGCTCCAGAGCCTGCCACGTCACTCGAAGCAGCCCACCGCCTGAGCCTAACCCCCATATGCATTACCTCACGTGAGCGAGGACATTTGCAGAAATTGGGTCGTACTTTCACCTCTTTGTAACTTATTCCAACTCGTTATGCTTAGAAAAATTATAGATAAGCCCTATCGACTTATTTTAATTTCATTTATACCCCCGTGCATGTGAAATTTCATGTTAAACCCCAATGGTATGTATATATTTGCATATGAATCATGTTTTGGACCTTTTTATTATGTTTTTATTAAGTTTTCTTTGCAATTATGCCCCTGACTTGATATGATCATATCTTTTGCATATGTAATCTAAATTTGATGAAATTTGTGTTGTTTTAAAGGTATTTTCAAGCACTTTCCTATGAACTATCCAATGTTCTGGTATGCTCTGTAATTGATGAATTAAAAATCAGAGATAATGTAGGTCTTAATCGTGGATTAATTAAGTCAAGTTCGCATGTTAATTGTTTTTGATGTATCATTTAGCCCGTGATTTAGTTTGAATACATTTATTTGTTTCAGAAACTCTTCATCAAGTATGTTAACTATTAATTCCTGATTTAGTGTCACATTAGGGTGCTTAGAGATGTTGATGCATAGCTTGGTTTGACTAATTGATTTGTGAATAATAAAAGACCAATTAGAAACTTGATTTGCGATTCATTTGGACAAGTTTGTGCTTACTAAACTTCCTTGTTAAGTCATTCATCAGGAACATTAATTACAAGTTTAAGTTTTATTATGTGCTTGTATTATATAGTGCATTTATCATTAGCATTTTGTTTCATTTAATCAATTTACATGAAAAACCCATAAAAATCCATGCATGCATTCTATCTGATACCACATGAACTGTGAAGCACCTTAGAGTAATTTCATCATGTATTTAGATTCTAGTTAGATAACTTAATTAGTAGTGTTTGTGAGTTCGACCCTGGGCTTATACAAGAGATTTTAGTTGAGTCACTCCTCGTAGAGATACTTTCTCGATTATGATAGATTGCTAGGTGGCCATATTAAAACAAGTCAAAATTAAGCTAATTGATTTAGCATTCATCAGTGTACTCGTGTCGACCCATGTAGCTTCCTACACAGGAAGCGCTCACCAACTCATGCATCTCCAGGTTCAGACTACTAACAAGTCTAGACTAACGTCATCGTATTAATGTTGTGCCCTGGGTATTTCTAAATTAAGTCCTTAAGCCTCTCCATAGTATCATGAAATGGTTCATTGGGAAAATAGGTGAAGCTCGTGATTTTGATCCTCATTTGATTAATTCTATTTGCTGAATAGAATTTCTATAAAAACATAGTCTTAAAGGCATCCCATGTTGTGATCACTTCCCCTAAGTTTTTCAACCAATAAGCAGCCTTATCCATTAAGGCAAATGGAGCGAATCTCAAGTGAATGCAGTCTTGACAAACCCGAGGATGTGATAGGTTATCATAGAGTAACTCAAAATCTCGAATAAAAGAATATGGTTCTTAATAGGGATTCCTATTGAACTTTAGGAGAACTGCACAGAAATTTGGTATGTGCTCGAATGCATCCTTGGGAGTTACTAGTCTAGCTAGTTGTAGTCATTGTCGATCTCTAGGATGTATGTGTCTTCCATTACTTCTTGGTCCATGCTCCAATCTGCTTGAAGTTGTCTGAACTGTGCTTTGAGTATTTCATTTTATTTCTCAGTTGTAGTCAATTGGGTGAGGATGGCTAGCATTGGGTCATTGGTGTTCTCGTCATTATTTATGGGATTCTTGAGAGGCATCTTGTCTTTTTCTTCACCTTTCAATAGGAAGAGATTTGAATTAGATATGGGTGTGGAAGGACAAGGGGTCCTACCAAACATAAAGGTTTCCTTGGCAGGAGGAATTAAAGATAGGGTTAGTACATGATCGACTGAACCCTGATAATGATTTATTTGTACTAGATGTGTGAAGAGGGTCATCCCAAGACCGGGTGGGTTCAAGAAGAGGGACATCTTGAAACCAAGGGAGACATGAGATCTCTTGGGTTCTGTGAATTTTTAGCAAAATCTGAACTAAATTACCTAGAGATATCCATCTTCGATGTCAAGAAGAACGAACAAGCGCAAGAAAGTAGAATCAAGAAAGATGGAATACACAGGGGGTACAAATGTATAGACTTTGTACACACACAAAGTAAACACTAATCAAACCCATAGATTCACCAACTGGACATTTGTGATGGCACATGAGAGTTCGGATGATTATCTTTTAAATTTTAGGACTATTTCAAATAAGATTTTTAAATATACTCTCAAATGGCCTATAGTGACAAGTGGTCGAGGTATAATTGGAGAAAGCCGAGATTCCTCACTTGAGGTAACAACGAGTCAATTCTTATATACAATTTACCACTCCCATTCATTGTTTAACCTAAGGATGAGTACGTGTAATACCAAAACGGTTGCCCAACAGACTCAAGTGAGCACAGAACGATTGCCTTTCACCAAAGTCCTGATGAGATGGTACCATTCCACCCTTATCTCCGAGTAGTAAATGCTAGAGGGGACATGGTAATAGCAAGATAACTTCACTAATACTTCGAAAAATCCAACACACTTTGTGGGGAGTTCCTACTCTCTACTAGCGCAGATAGGCAGCTCTCTGATCCACACCCTCGAGTAAGGTTTCTTACAACATGATATTCCAAATAAACATCCATGTATTTTGGCATAAATCCTTAAGTCTGATGTGCCTCGCTCAGTCTTGAAGATACCTATATCCAATGATGGGTTTTTTATTCTAGATAGAAGGGTTGATTTTATTCCAATTTATTCAATCGACCTTGTTAGTAGTCCCAATTTTAATTAAGATTATCATTGATAGTCTTAGTGAGCACAAACATATGTCTACTGATCAGTCATGATTCCTTTATCTTATGTCAGAAAATATGAGGGAGGAGTCAAGAAATCCGATGCACGATTAAAAAGTAAGAAATATTTGTCAATCAAATCTCAAGTTTGCAGGTGATTAAATCAATCAATCAGAATAAGAGCAATCAACTAAATATATATATATATATATAAATTCAACCTCCGATCTGTTCACAAAATGTCTGGAATAATAGAACATAAAACAAGCTTTAAAATGACGTGAAATTCACAAAAAATTAGATTCGAAAGGAGGAAAATATTCAATGTAGAAGTTTGGGGACTAAATTGCAAGAACATTATGAGTTCTTATAGCAAAAACGTCCAAAATAGGGGTTTATCTTCTACTATCAAAACCCACTAGGGTTTCTTTCATAATTTTCCCAAGTAGGGTCGTATTTGTTATTTCTATAAGGTAAAGGGGGAACTGGTGTAAAATTCCCACCTCACGTGTATGCAACATGTGGTGGGTTTCTTTATAAATCCTTGAAGAGCTGGGGGTGTAGCTGCAAACAGACCAAGCCTGCATGCGGGGCACGTGAGGCTTGGAGGTCCAGTCTGCAACTCAGAAAACAAGCCTCCATGTGGCACTCTACTACGTGCTAAGGACCACCCGAGGTAAGGAGGATCAGGTGGGATGATCTGATGGATGAGGCAGCTTCCTGATCCGGATCAAATGGCTCGAAGAGATCAGGTCAAGGGTTGTGGGATCGAGGTGATCCGACATCACCCATATGCTAGGACAGATGGATGTCTTCGTCTTCCTCAAGCTGCTTAGTGAGGCAAGAGTGGTGGAGGCCTAAGCAAAGCACCACCTTATTCCATATAGCTAGAGAGAGGATGAATGAGGCAGATGCTCCGATAGAGTGTAGGGTTTACGTGGAGCGGAGGATCTGGCTAACTGGGGCTGGAAATCGAAGAAGCTGGGAAAAGGCAGTGCCCTTGCTATGGGTTTTGGGAGTACATGTTGGAGCTAAAGCCATGGCCTCGTGTGAAAGCTCAGCTCTAAAGAATCTCTCAAATAGGATCTCATATCTCCTTTATCTATAGTTGGGAGAGAGGTTGATCTTGTAGGAACCCCAAAGGGCTTGACCTACATATGTTAGCAAAAGAAAGAAAGAAAATGGGGTGTGTAACTCCAGCGGAGGCAAAAGATTGAACCTTAGGCTCTGGCCTTTGCATGGTCGAAGGTGGGAGAGGATCTGGAAGAAGGAGAAGAGAAGCAGAGAGGAGGAAGATGAGGATGGTCGAATGGATAAAGGGTTATGGAGTGAGTGATCGAGTTGTAGCAGAGAACCTAAAATGGAAATAAGAAGAATAAGTAGAAGTCACCTGGAGATACGGTGAGGGAATCAAGTCGCTCGAGGGAGGAGCAGAACTCATATGTCCTTGCTCAAGCGCTCCCACTAGGAGGAGTTTGAGCTCTACAGCTCAGGAGAGCTGCTACACGACCGTCTAAAGAAGGTTATGGATTGCACCACTTCCCCTCGTCGTAGACCAGTGAAGAAGACCCTCTCTGATGCTGTCACCAAGGAGAGGAATGTAGCTGGAGGAGGAAGGCATGAAAAGGTGGATAAATGGGATGGAGGGGTCAGGCTAGTTTTATAAGAGGAGAGGAGTGATGGTCGGGGGGAAGATGATCTGAGGGGAGGTGATGGGTGTAAAGGTGTCGGCGGAGGAATGACCAGTTGAAGGCCTGCATGTAGGAGTTGATGGAGGAGGTTATGCATGAGGCGATGAAGGGGATCCGATGTGAAGATGGTAATTGCTGTAGGGATGTGGTTGAGGGTCGTCGTTAGAGTTTTGTTGGTTAGGTGGAGATGATGAGAAATGGAGGCGGTCTCCTAAGGAGGTGTGATGATCGGAGGGAAGATGAGCAGTGGTAGAAATCGGAGTAGAGGGGAGATGGGTTTGATGGAAGCTGGAGGTAGACGAAGAGGATACAAATGTCGTTGGATCATCTGAGATCCAACCTCTGAGAATACATATGTGGTAAGCATGTGGGGGGATGGAGATGGGTGCGTGAGGAGCACGTGACTGAGTGGAGCGTAGGTAGAAGTGGTGATGGCCATTGGATCAAGAGTGATCCAACAACCTAGAATGGAGGTGCATGTGGACCAGGATCGCTAACCGGTCAAAGTTGTGGGATGGACTAGCGTGAGGTTGCCCAATAAAGGGCAGTCATGTGGGTGCAAGTGTTGACCAAATGGTTGACTAAGAAATGAAAATAAAAGAAAATAAGGATTAAAATAAAAGGAAATGTGAAATGACAAAAGGTCAATATGAAAGCATGAAGGACCAAGCAAAAAGAGGTCATCTATACAAAATACTATTTTTGTATAGGTATTAATTTGATAATTAATCCCCAATATTTTATGTTTGTAATTTTGTATTTTTAATTTGTTTCTTGATAATGATATATGTACATCATATATCTATTTTTTATGGAATTTTATAAGTTAGAAAGAGGGTGAAACAAAAACAACAAAAATAAAATATGTACAATATTTACAAAGTCAGATCTTTTGTTTTCTTTTGATTTTATGACTTTTATGGATTTATTTTATTTATCCAAACTTAGTAAACAATCAAATAATATAATCGAAAAAGTACTAAGTAAAAAAGGTCAGACTTTGTATATAAAATAATGGGCACATATTAGTTGATTATTAGGGTTTATTAGCCCTAGTTTCATATCATGCTAGTAGAGTAAATTATATCAATTTAAAGGATTTGTTTAGAGAATTGTCAAGGATATTTTGCTAAGATCTATATATAAATTAGATGAATCATGGATTCATCAAAATTGCATTAAGGCCTTGTATTTTTAAAAAAATATGTTTCCCTACCTTTTAATTTTAATTACATTCATGCCCATGTATCTTTGAAAGTATATTAAATATAGCTAGAAAATTCTAAAATAATTGCTAAAAAAACGTAAAGGATCGTGAAAACATTTACAATCCATTGGCACATTTTTCGTTGTATTTTGGAGCTTAAAAATTAAAAGAAAATTAGTAGAGTTTATCTTGCATAAATGTCAATTTCAAAGCTTATTTATTCTCGAAAGTTGTGCTGCAAAAGTCTTGTCCCTCTGTTTGACCTCCGAGTTTGTCGATACACTCCTTAGGAATATCTTTCATCTTGTTCAATGTTTTATGTATCTGAAGATAATTGAAAATTGTGTGTGTCCACAACGACACCTAAAAGCCTTTTTTTAACACACTAATTTTTGCGCTTTCATTTTGGCATCGTTGTCGAGGACTGACAACATCGCATTTTTTTCTAATCAATTTTACTTTCTATTTATCATTTCTTATTGTTCCTTCTTTATTTTTCAGGTACAACCGAAAATAAACATCATCCTGCTCTCTTTCATCTAACTGTGGATTAAGCATCGATTGTGGCTCACAAAAATTTCAGGATCCAACCATTGACTTTCAGTGAGTATGTATATGCATATATGTTGCTTGCATTCTATATGCTGAAATGTTTTTTCCAAAATTGATTAAAATCCACGCAACTATATGCATTCATTTTTTTGGTTCTTCTCCTTATGATAGCCAAAAATTGAGACCATCAATCGTGCTTGATCACATAAAAATCAAGCATCCCAAAGTAGGGTTGAGCATCGGGCAAGGTCCGGCCGGGCTCTGATCTGCTCAACCCAAGCCCGTCTATGATAGCGGGCCCATGGGTTGGGCCTTGGATTGTTTATTTTTCATGATGGCTTCTCACGCCCACACCTGGCCCACGATTTGATGGGTTGGGCTGGGGCAAGGCTCGGTAAGGCTCTGGTAATGCTTGGGGATGAAGGCGAGCTTGGTGAGTCAAATGAATTGATGGAGGAAGTATATGTGCCCTCATCGGCTTAGGCGAGAAGCGAGATGAGGAGGGGGAGATAGAGGATTAGTCTCGGGTCGAGTTTTGGCAGGTTGAGCATCAGGTTTGGTCAGGTTGGCCCTACCCAATGCTCAACCCTATTCGAAAGGTCACCGCATATATCAAATATTAAGCAGTCTGGAATGCTTGAAATATTGCATATTGTATACAGTTCCACATGCACAAATAAGAAAACCTAGGTCAGAGCCAAAAATCAGATTTAATTACTACCGAGTTTAAAAATATCTAGCCACTTTAAGTGAGGGAAACCTTAGCAGAAGTATTAATTAAAGGATATCATAATCGGCACCGTCCTTAAGAAATATGGGTATTCATTCTAAAGTCAGTATACTTGCACCCATATGTTGAAAGTGTATGCAACTAAACATATAGATTCTGGCCCGTCATTAGTCTATAAATAGATTTTAGGTCAACATTTTATATGATTTATTTGTTGTGAAACATATAAGATATCTAATGAGATAACTGCTATAGTGGTCACATGTTTATTGGTGAATCGACAACTCATCTCGAGTTTGATTGTGCTTGTTTTTTAGAAGATCATTAGGGAACCCTATTCATGACCAATGTAAGTATGATCCCTTTCATCGTCCTTGAGTTTCTCAACCTCGATCCTCTATACCTAAACTTAAAGTTTAACCCAAAGCCAAACCAAATCAGAAGTAATGGGAGTCCTTGAAGGATATGGGAAAATCCTTAAGCGTGTCATGGAAGCGTGATGTGTCATGGAAGCATGAGGATCGCATCGCATGGAATCGAGAGCGACTAGTCATACTAGTTGCTCAAGGCAACGGAATTTAAAAATCTTTTGAACAATGAAACCGCATGATCCAAGAACACTTCTTGGATCGTTTCATCTAAACCACAAACACGTATTAGGTTTACCTCATGAAGCGTGGTTGCGATCAAGTCTCTAAATGAAAGACCTCATGTCTCAAGTCCGATCATATAGAGGAGACGCTTGCTAGCATGTTGATGAAACATGCGCACCTCACAATCCATGTTGATGATACAAGCGGTAAATCTCCTGATCTTATCACACGAGATCCGACGTCTTCTTCACGAGCGAGGCGCACCAAAGGAGACAGAGATCCACGAGCAAATGATCCGGCAACATAACGGTGATGCGGCAGCGATGGTGACTCTCCCGAGGGCTCCATAGTGGACGGCCACAATGAGAGAGAGAGAGAGACGGCATGTAGAGATAGAGAGGAAGAGAGCATATTACAATCGTGCAAAGAAGAACTAGGGTTGTCTCTTCTATATAATATTTTGAGAGTCCACGGATCCCAATCCATGGACAACACAAAATCAACGGATGAGATGGATTTGTATTTCTTTCAATGGCCATGATTTTATTGTAAAAAACACAACAATGATTAATTTAATTTAATTTAATATATATTAAAAATAATCAATATCAATTAATTTTAAATTAAATCAATTATCCATGGAGATAATAGGAAGGAGGCTAACGTCCTTCCATAAATAATGGGGACATCCGCCCATTCCTAGTAGGAGTTGGTGGTTGTCCACCCTTCCTTTAAGGAAGGTGGCTATCTCCTCATAATCCATGAGATTGTATTACTTCATGAAAATCTCCAATATTTACAACAACATTTGTCGTAAATTATCTGACAAAAATAAATCCAATTTATTTTATGAACATTGCAATCATGCCATTGGAAATTTGTGAATCACATTCACAACCCAAAATAAAATGTAAATTACATTTTCAATTAATTGTCGAATGAGAATCCAATACACATCAACATTAAATTGTAAATATTATTTACAAATAGCTCTTTCTTATATATTATAAATCACATTTACAATAATATGATTAATATGGATAGTGCTAATAAATATCCATGACAATGAAATCGTATTTAATCATCTTGGATCTATATTCTCATGTTCCCATATAATATGAATCACATTCACATTATTCACAATAATTAAATCACATTTAATTATCTATTTTATTCAATGCTCAGATATAATATCAACAATGAAATTATTCTTGAACTCTTTCAAGAATAATGCGCTTTCTCTGCGAATACTCGGAGATAAGGACAGGGTGATTGTACATTCCACGTACAGTGACTTGGATACTGAGATCATATCTCAAATCCATATCTTGCGGACCTCCCATAGATGTTTGATTAAATCAAAGTCGTAAATATAATCTTTTCATTGCATCTAAATCACATTGAGATCATTGTCCAACATTTGGATCAAGATCAGATTACTTCTCTATTGAGAGAAGTCACTAAAATCCAAACCCATTTCATCACTCCGTGGGAATGGAATCATCATGGTTATAAAATCATTTATGATCACATCACTCTTGGGTATTCCTAATACCTATACATCCTGCATACTAGAAGACCTAAAATAAATCTGAAGTTTTAGATCTATTTAGACTGTCTCTGTATGGGTGTACTCCTTTATGTCATCAATTTGTACAATAAGATGTGGACATTAATTCTGATGTAAATAAGAACAATGCTTTTGGTTTTGATCACGTTCATATTCCATTTCTTAATGCAATGCAAAAGGCCAAAAAAATCATAAAATTGAAAATAGCTTTGTCTGATCCTGATGCTGTAGAAATCATTCAGAATCTTATGTTTGAAATGACTTTGCTTAAGTTCATTAAGTACATGCCCAAGATTAAGAAAGGACTAATGGAGAAAGGTACAACAAAGCGATAACCATGTCGAATTTGTGAAAGAAGTGTGAAGCACATCCTAACTGTGACCACTGTCAATGCAATAAAAAACCTCCTAAGTAAGAAGAAAGACATGGGAGCTCCTCTCGTCAGATGTCAGATGACCAAGAGTTCGACCGAACACTCCTTGATAGTGGATCGTCCATCCATTTGATGCTTACTTCACTACTCAAAGACTTTGGGTTGGGACCACTCAAGTCTACCAGAACGATCCTGGAGTTTGCAAATACATCAGTCAAGCAACCAAGGAGTATTTTTGAGGATGTCATCGTTACTATTCAAGGGATGCAATTCCCTGTGGACTTCATTTTGCTAGACATGGACACCTTGGCTCATTTACATCACACCTCGATCATATTCAGACAGTTATTTCTTTAAATAGTCGAAGTAGTGGTGGACTATAGCACTAGCCAGATTATCTTTCATTCTAGCTGTAATAAGGTACCCGTCGAAATGATCCAGGTGCCTAAACTGACATATTCTACATCAAATGAGAGTGAGCTGACACAACAGAGAACAGAAAACGATCACTTTCTAGCTGAAATTAGAGACACAAATCTATTCATGGATGAAATCGAGAACAATGAATTCCCCTCTACTAAGGAAGGCATGTATAGCAGAATCAAGTTCCCCATTGTCTTTGAAGATGATTTCATTACGGATTTACTAGAGGAATAAATTGTTGGTCACCTATATTTGTCTAAACAAGAAGAAATTATTGAAGATTTTTGTGAATAAGAGAAAATTTTTGAAAGCTTTTATGAAGCATTGAATTTAGAACTTGTATTGCCTATGGTGGAAAATTTCCAGTTGATGGATCTGATAACACCACCCTGCTCTGTTGTTGAAGTTTCTGCTGAACTAATTCTGACCCTACCTGAGCTCAAACCATTACCTTTGAACATGAAGTATGCCTTCCTTGTTTGTGAATAGAACATGTTTTCAGTCATCATAAATTCTCAACTAACCAATGATCAAGAATCTTGTTTTCTTGAGGTTTTAAAAAGAAACTACAAAGTGATAGGCTGGAAAGTTTTAGGTCTCCATGGGATCAACCCTTCACTATGTTCACATCGGATCTACATTGAAGAAGACAACAAACCCTTGAGAATTTTAGCACAGGTTGAACCCTAACCTCCAAGAGGTTGTTTTGAAATAAATTACTAAATCATGTGATTCTGAACTCGTATATCCTATCTTTGATTCAAAATGGGTGAGTCCCTTGCATGTAGTGCCAAAGAAATCCAGGATCACCATTGTGAAGAACGACAAGGGAAATGAGATTCCGACTAGAGTATCAACTTCTTGGCGTGTTTGTGTGGATTACATGCGCTTGAATCTAGCGACTCAAGAAAGATCATTTCTCGCTTCCCTCCATTGATCAGATAGTCGAACGACTAGCCGTGAAGGAGAGTATTTCTATTTCTTAGATAGATACTTTAGATACAATCAAGTTTCCATTTCCCATGAAGATCAAGAGAAGACCACCTTCACCTGTTTGTTCGAGGCATATGCCTTCTGCAGAATGCCTTTTGGATTATGCAATGCTTCTACGACATTCTAGAGGTGCATGTTGGTTGTATTCACAGATATGGTTGGTAGTTTTCTCAAGGTTTTCATCGATGACATTGCGGTCTATGGAGATAGTTTTGATCAGTGCCTTACATATCTAGATCGAGTATTGAAGACATGTTACGAAGTTAATCTTGTGCTCTTATGGGAGAAGAGTCACTTCATGGTGACTGAAGGAACTGTGTTAGGCCATGTCATATCTAAGCATGGCATGGAGGCTGATCCTACAAAGGGGGACATTCATTCCCAACTCAAACCATATACAAATTTGAAGAAAGTCCGATCATTTCTTGGGCATGTGGAATTTTATAAAAAAAATCATAAAAAAACTTGAGCGAAACCGCCTGACCACTAATTGAGCTTCTTAGCAAGGAGATGGATTTTATTATAAATGCCAAATTTTTCCAAGCATGTAATCAGTTAAAAGAATTGGTCACTCAGGCCCCTATCCATTTGATATCATGACTAATGCTTCCAATTATGCTATTGGCACGGTTTTGGGATAGAGAAGAGGTAGACTACCATTTTCTATTCATTATGATAGTTGGAAATTTAACGAAGTACAGAGGAATTATACCATCACTGAGAAAGAGTTGCTAGCAATTGTTTTCACCCTAGAAAAGTTCATATCACACTTCATTGGATCCAAAGTCATTGTTTATACATATCATTTTGCCATCAAGTACTTGCAAAGTAAGAAGAATGCCAAACCTGGACTTATCAAATGGATCCTTCTACTCAAGGAGTTTGAACTTGAAATCAGAGATAAGCTTGGAATAAAAAATGTGGTGACAGGCCATCTATCAAGACTAGTGGAGACAGACACTCCTTAGCATCCTTAGCAGAACATGATACCCATTACTGAGACTTTTCTAGATGAGGCAATTCTGTTAATCACCTCGCTCCCCTGGTTCGTCAATATTGTAAAATTATCTTTTTTTTCCAGGACAAGTTCACAAGATTGGCCTAAGTTTAAAGTTGACAAGTTCTCGGTAGATATCCATTTCTACTAGTGGGAGGATCCTTATTTATTTCATGAGGGGACAGATTGCATTTGGCAAAGGTGTATTCTTCAAGAGGAATATCATAATGCTCGAGCATTGCCACAATCACGAAATAGGAGGATATCATTCAGGAAAAAGAACGACAACGAAAGTACTTCAATGCGGCCTCTAGTAGCTGACTCTTTTTAAAGGTGCAAAAGAATATGTGAAATGTTGTACTGATAGTCAGAAGATGGGCAGAACTATTGGATTGAGAGAAACAATGCCTTCGAAATACACTCAGATATTAGATGTTTTTTATGCGTGGGGCATTGACTTCAAGGGCCCATTTCCTACTAGAAAGGGCTTTAAATATATTTTGCTCGTTGTTGATTATGTCAATCATTGGGTGGAGGTTGTCCCAACTCGAGCCACGGACAGTCGCACTGTTTGTCGATTCCTGGAAGAGATATCATTGCAAGGTTTAGGATTCCAAAGATTTCGATATCCGATGGTGGTAGACACTTTATCAACAGAGAAGCCTAGAAGTTGATCCAATAATACTGCATTGAATATCATCTCACTTCTCCATGCCACCCACAGTCCAATGGCTGGGTGGAATGTTCAAATAGGGAGATCAAGACTATTCTTCCCAAGTTTGTACGACCAGGTAGGAAGATATGGTCATAATTGCTCTACTCGATTCTTTGGGCTTATCGCACCACATACTAGTCACCTTTGGGAATGTCTCCCTACTACCTAGTTTACAGTAAACAATGCCATCTTCCCATGGAATTAATTCACAAATCTTTATGGGCAATCAAAGTATTTAACTTGGATTCCAAGAAGGTCGGAAAGAACATAAATGTTGATCTCAACTGATTACTCGATAAATACTTTGCATACAACAACAACCTGATGTACAAGGAGAAAGTCAAGAAGTGGCACGATAAGAATATCCACAGGAAGACTTTCAATCCTGGTTAGAAGGTTTGATTGTCTAATGCAAAGTTGAAACTTTTTCCATGAAAGTTGAAGAGCAAATGGGCAGGGTCGTTCGTAGTGAAACATATGTGTGACAATGGTAATGTTATGATATCTGGTTTGACGCTTGAGGCACAACCTTTTGTGATCAACAGACAGTTGATGAAGCCATACATAGAGCATGATACATTCATGTCTGTTGTATATTCAATACAGGTGGCATTTCAAGATGAGCTCGATGCCACAAAATCAATAGAGACATATGAGGATCCAAACAAAATCTTTGATTAACTCCTTTCTTCTGTTCTTCTTTTATTCTTTTCAAAATTCATTCTTGTATTCTTCCGATTATTTTACTCGTCCCATTCATCATTGGTGTAATTAGGATAGCTTTATCCTAAGTATAGGGGAATGGGTATGTACGGGTGCTCATTCTTTGATCCCTCGTTTATCTCCTCAATTATTGGTAGTTTTTCAATACTTAGGGATATTTTTCCCTAACTACGGGGGGAGACTGGTCGAGCTGTTGAGTTCGTAAATTCTAATCCCGACCATCCATGTTTTGTGTACAGTCTGCTATACTTAAGATTAGTCGATCCTAAGTATAGGGGGAATGACGGACTTCTCATTCTTTATTTATGTCTTTGTAGTAGGCTTTCTTATACTCGGCATGAGTTATGCCTTCCTTTTTCTCTTTGATCACTATGAGGACATAGTTCATGCTAAGTATTGGGGGGTCGCATATTCATTTTTCATACTTTAGCCATAACTCATATTTTTATATTTTTGAATAATATGGATAAAATACAATATGGATTAGAATGTGAAATGATCAAGTGTAAAGAATATACCTTTATATGTATAAAATTCTTCGAAAATTCTTTATAAATATAATCAATAATCCGGTTTAAAAATGTTTTCCAAAATGATTTAAAAGATAGTTGAAAAATTCTTTGAAGTTTTTTTAAAAAACCGTTCGGAAAATCATTATGAAAGTTTTCAAACCTTTGTAAAAATCTTTTGAAAATATTTGTAAAAGTTTGTTTCATATGTTTGAATAAAATTTTTGAAAATTCATTTTACAAATGATTTGAAAACGGGTTGTAAAAATATTTTGAAAAATCTATAAATAGTGTTTGAAAAATCTTTGCAAAATTATTTTTAAATTTGGTAAATGTTTGTAAAAATATTTGTCAAATTATTTGCAAAAATAAGCTTTCAAAATGTTTATGAAAATGATTTCAAATGTTTTGAGAACCTTGTGTAAATAACAACTCAAATAAAATTCCTTATAAAATTTGTATAAAACTCGTATATATGACTTGTAAATAACCACTAACATTCAACTAGTAAATTCCTAGTGTAAAACACACCCAGCTTTTGTAAATAATGATGCACACCTGTGTAAATATCTGTACATATTTCATTCATTAACTTTTATCAAAAACCCCTAAAAATTGAAAAGGCAAAAACCTATAAAATATTGTAAAAGGTTTTCAAATATTGCATAAAAGTTTGCAAAACTTTTCAAAAATCCATAAAAAGTTCAAAAGCAGAAAATTACTTCACAAAAAGATTTTCCTTTCAATCCATTGCATTTGCATTTTTCAGATTGATAACGACAATTGAACTAGTCTAAATAAAATCTGAAGACACATTAATCCGGTTAATCATAGGAACCTTAGAGAAACTGGAATCAAGGCGCTTCAAGCCTGCTACACCTAATTCTTTGAGACCACAAGACTAGGTTGAGACATCATCTTGGCTACTGTAGACAAAGTTTTTTGAGTTTGAAATTGTTGAAAATAAATGTGTCGTCGTAACCTTAATAATTCCACAACAAAAAATTTATTTATTTTCTCAAGCTGAAATAATTACAAAAATAAGGAAGAAAGAGAAAAGTGCTATTTATTTTACATGTATAGTTACCAGATCGAACTTAGGGAGGATACAATTACCGAGGGTTATTCTAATAATCGAAAAATCAATTAGGATAAAAAGGAAATTCAAACGCCAACTATCTTAGTTTTTGCAGAATTTATATCTTTTATTTTTTGTGGTTCTTTTATTCTTTTTTATTTTCAAATTTTCAAATTTTTAATGATTTTTAGTTTTGTAAAATTTTAATTTTCAAAAAATATATTTTTCAAAACAAAATTATACACAAAAGAAATGTATTTTTTTAGATCTTTCAAAAATGACAAAAATGATCAAAATGCCTAAATAAAATATTTTTGTTTTTGATGAATTTTTTACTATTTTTGTAATTTTTCAAAAATTTTTAGATTTTTTCAGGATTTTCAAAATGAATAAAAGTAAGGAATAATGAAGACAGTGAACGTATAGGACTTTTTACACTATACAAATATAAAATGAAATTAAAAGTTGCTGCAATTATTTTTCCTAAAAACTTAAATGAATTATCTACAAACATGAAGTGGAATCAGTATTTTTTTATTTTTCTACAATCTTCTTGATTTTTTTAAGATTTTAAGTATTTTGCAATTTTTTTGGGTTTTAAAAATGATTAATGCGTAAAAATTAGATAGAAGATAAACTGCCAAAAATAAAATTATTCAATTTTTTAAATTTTTATGTAATATTTAAATTTTTATGAATTGTTAAATTTCAAACAGAGAAAATTTTGTAGTTTTTGAATTTTAAAAATATCAAATAAAAAAATTCAATGCAAAATTTATATAATGAAGAGAAACAAAACAAGAACTTAACTTGAATTTTGGAGAATTTATTGATCACAAATGCTATTTATTTCAAAGAAAAGAACATACAATTCAAAGTTTGGAATTGAAGGACTGAATTGCAAATATTTATTGTTTTTGCATACAAAATTAAAAAGAAATAAAAAAAGGGTGATAACATGCACTGCACGTGACTGGCTAGACGGTGGGGGTCTCTTTGCAAATATAAAAAATGTCTGGGGGACTAACTGATATTTTGCCTAAATATTTTATTTTATTCCCCCTTAGGGTTTGACGTTTCATGTTCTCCTTCGTTCTCAAGCCAAGGGAGAAAGGGGCACCGCCCCTACCTCTTCTCCTCCAGAAGGTGCACCAGATCTTCGATGGCGGAAGGGGCTGGTGTCAGCAGAGGTCGGCTGTGGTGCAGACGGCTTGGAGCAGAGTGGGGATGCGCGAGTGGGCGGCGGGCTCCTCCTGCAAGTTTTGGTCCTCATGCAGGCAGTGAACGTCGGTGCAGGAGGTCAGTGAGGCGTGGAAGGTCACGAGCTCCACTGGGCGATGGAAGGCAGCTTCGAACCTACGATGGCGAAGGTGCTCATGTCTGCGGTGAATGGTTGACGTTGAATAGGAGAGCCCCTAACGGCACACACGCAGTGGGCGACGTGGGTGTGTAGGAAGATAGCTGGGCAATGGCGCTTCATGCTCCTAGCACGAGGGTCGATGGTGCGATGGTCCATGAGTGGAGAGGCGGTCAGTGCCAATCATGCGGAGGGCTCTTGGCGGCGTACGTGCGTGGAGGTGTGGCTAGCAGGTGGTTGAGGTGCGGGCAGGAGCCGCGCGACCATGGACTGGGCGGTGTGCTATTGTTCCTATGGCGGGCACATAGGTCGGAGGAGGCTAAGGTGCGGGGAGGAGGACAATTTGGACATGCGCTAGTGTAGGAGGGGTTGAGGCCGTACGTGCCTCTGGCGGAGGAGCGGGGGCTGCCGTTCGATTTTTTTGTATTTTTTTTAAAACAATGGTTTTTTTCTTTTTTCTTGTAAATAGTAGCTACAAAATAGTTTTTTTGTAATTTTTTTGAAAGCCTTATATATGCAATGAAACCAAATGCAAGGATCGATTCGAGCATGATGGCTCAGTCTAAAAAAATCAAATCACTAATTAGTGGGCGAGGAGGTTCCGTCAGAGGTGAAAGATTAGAACAGTGTTTCCGTCGGAGGTGAGAGATCATGTGAGGTAGAATAAGAACGTGGGTAGATCAAGAATATGAGATGGAAAATCAGATCGAATTGGACAGAGCAATTAGATAAAGGAACTACGATTAAAAACTGCGATCTAACATTAAAAAATGACAACGGAATACAAAATGCAAAAATTAAACTATGATTAACCTAGATTAAAAACAAGAAAAAATGGATCTCACTAAATGGGAGAGAATAATGTCGTGATGGCCTCAACGAGGACTGACTCGCTGTCACCGGACGACTCAAAAGCTAGGCACCTCTCTACGACAATATGGCTCTTGGAGAATAGTCTCATCTCACCAAAAGATTGACCAAGTGAGAATGAAGGAGGAGGGGCCAATTAAATATAAAAAATAGAATTTGAAATTCACAATTTGAATGGAAAGGAAAACAAGGAAGGGAGTTAGTGGTAGAATAAAATAAATAAAATAAAATAAAATAATAAATTAAAAATGAAATTCGTAAATTAAATAAATTAAAAACTAATTAATATGAGAAATTAATTAGGCACCTTAATGGTGTTTATTAAAGGCGTATATTCAAACTATGTACAAAAAGCATGTTTTAAAATTAATTTAAATAAACAAAATAAATTAGATGTTCGAAATTAGATTAATTTAATTAATGAATGTTAGATATTATTTTTGGTGGTTTTTATATAAGGTGGTTAATTACATACATATCATATATACACAAGGTAGATTATATACATGTACAAATAAGGAAATATTTTTAAAAAAAACAACAAAATTTTTTATTTACTTTAATTAATTGTGAATAATATTTACAATTAAAAATATAATATGTATAAAAAATAATAAATACATTAATTAAATGATCAAATTGCAAAAAAACACCCTAGAAAATTATATTTCAAATCATAATTCCAAAAATTATGAAACCACAGTCAATTTAAAGATAATTTAATTAGAATATAATGGAAGTGAGTTTGATTCAATTTGAGTTCATATGAAGCCAAAATTAGTCTTTCAATTATAGCTTTACGACTTTTTTTGAGTGTGGTTACTTTTGTTTTGTGCATGATTTTATTTTACAAGTATTTCTATTATTTAGTAAACATTTTTATTTACAACTTTTATTAGAAAATTATTTAATTTGAGGTCAGTTGATATAAAATAAAATAAGGTAAGCTTTATACAAATATACACATAAAAGTATTTACAAAATTGTTTTTTGGATTTTCTGATTAAAGACCTTATCTCCCCCTACTTTATTCCTGGTCGATCAGGTCAAGTCTTGACCTTCTCTCGGGGTTCGGGTCAGCCTATATCTATTACATATATACATTCTTTTTATTTTATTTATTTTCCCTTTATTTCTTTATTTATTTGTTTTAGGTTAAAATAATAATATATGTACAATATTTATACACATGTGCAGGTTAGTAAGTATATGGATTTGGTATTATATACAGGTGTTTTGTAAGTGATTTTAAGCTAAAATAAATGAATAAAGATGATGAAATGCATATTCATCATCCCCTTATGCTTTACCTTTGCTAGTTCCTTAGCGAACACTTATTTGAAAGAATAAGAGAATAAAAGAAAAGAAAGGAAAAAAAGAAACTAGGACAACATTGAATATTAAACTTATCTTCATAAAGTTGTAGTATGGAGCTCTGTCAGACCTTTGGATTATTAATGTGTCAGAACATTAATGGGAAATGGATTTAAATCCTAACAGCCTCTAAGTTCCAAAAGATTCTTATTCAGGTCACCTCAACAGTCAGGTTAGAACAAGTCTACATACACAAATTCTTATGACTTTGAATCTTTACTTATACGGTGTAAGTGAAATATAGCTCCCCATCTCAAAAGTAGCAAAGAAACAACCCTTTTCAACAAGGTAACTCTAGTCCCCCGATCTAGCAACTCTTTCCTCGAGGAGCGGGGATATTCCATTCTAAGTTCAAGTACAACTAGCTCAAGAAGAGGAGATGGAGAAAAGAATGCACGGTAATCGGTGTAGCTACATGCGAATGCAATAAAATATGTACAATGCAAAAGGAAAGCAAAATCTTTTTAATAATTTTCTAATTTTGTACTTTTTATGATTTTTTGGAAAAAATGATGTACATGTAAAAAGAGTTTTTTTTGAAATTTTAATTATGTAAATTTATAGACTTTTGGTTTTGTAGTTTTTAGGGATTTTTTTAAGGAAAAAAAGGGTTAGTAAAATATATACAAGTATATACATGGATTATACAATTTTCATAATTTTTTTGTTTTTTTCTGTTTATGGAAGGTGATCAAAGTCTATATATAAAAGTATGAGTTATGTTTAAAGTACATACACATTATATACGACACCCCCCATATACTTTGCTCGAACTATGTCCTCAGAGAGCAGCAAAGGAAGACATAACTTGTGCTAAGCGTAGAAAGTGAAAAGACTCCTATGCTACAATGACTCAAAGAATATGAAATGAATAGAAGTCGGTAATCCCCTCTATACTTAGGATCAAATAATCCTAAGTATAGAAGATTGTACAGATTGGGAGAATCAAGGAAGAGAATGTACGGACTCAACGACTCGTCTTTCCCCCCTATACTTAGGGTAGAATAACCCTAAGTATAGAATATCAACAAGTTGGGGAACGATCTAGAGATCGGAAGAATAAAACACAAAGAGATGATATAAACAACATCAATCCCCCTATACTTAGGGTAGAGTATCCCTAAGTATAAGAAACAATATGAGTGATGAACAAGATGAATATGAACAACTCGAATCATTCACCTTCCCTATACTTAGGATAGAATACATCCTAAGTATAGCACATAAATATTGACAAGAGGTGAATGCTAAACGGAAGAAGGAAGGAGCAAATCAAGACAAAACACGTATATACAAGGTAGACATTGTTGGGGTGACTCTCATCAAGCACTAGAGGTTATGCCCCTAGCTGGGAGCAAAGGCTAGGATAACGAAGTATCAAGGTTTAAGAAAACATCTATAATGTGAATATCGTACTGTCGTTGTTATCTCGATGGGAGAACAACAACATGGTCAAAAATGTGAATGAGGACACCCAGATATGCGATCAAGCGGGTCTCTACTATCGGGTAAATCGACATGTAGATAAAATTGGGCACCGGTAGCACAAAAGAAATCTTCAGCTCATGGCCAGAGTGGAGTGAATGGTTGGAGCCGAAAAAATGGAACGTGGGAAAGGAAGGATCTATCATGGAATCCTCCACGTCAGTCGCTGTCTCAAGAATGTATGGAAGGCCAAGATCAAGAGACTCAATAAGAAAGCAGATATCCGATGTATGTAATGAGGATATATCAGATATATCATCGAATAACTCAAGGGTCTGCTCATCCTTGCGAGGGTCGTCAAGGAGAGAAGAAAGATTAAGCTTAGAAATATCAAAAGTATCGAAAGAATCAGAATACTCAAAATAATCAGAAGAATCGGTCTCGTGATCTGATAGATCGGATGCACAATCAGGGAGTGAAACCGAGTATAGAGTACACACCACCCACTGATAACCCTCGGGGAAATGTGAAAAATCAGGATAATTCGAGGGAGAGAATGAATTATTATTTTCAAATAACGGGTTCTCTCTCGAAGTAAAAGAAAAATCGTCCAATGGATTAGGAATATCAGGCTCAAAGAAATCTTGGTCAAGATCAAAGAGATCATTGACCTTCCATAGTGAAGGTACCTGAGCTTGGGAAATATTGGATATCATTTAACCCTCAGAGTGAAGGGTGGGTGGGAGGGAAAACATGAGTGGTGATTTTTTAAGAGATTGTGATGATATGGAGATAAAAGATCATAACTAACTCAACAACAAGCACAAACAAACACAATGCAAACCTCCAATTCACCAACTTAACACAATGTGAAGACTGTGAAGGTTTGGTCAATTACCTTGTCAATTTTAGAGTTTAAGTGATCAAACACAAAGTTGTACAAACACTTAGTTGGCTTATGGGATTGCGGCACTAACCTTAGTGTGTACGTGAGCAAATAATGTGAATACAATGAGGGGGTTGCTCTCCCAAAACAATGATGTGAATCGATTATGTTTAATTTTAGTAGTCCAAATGATATTAGTCGTCCCAATTTTTAATTTTTCAGTTTTCACTTTTTTTGATTTCTTTGAATGTAAACACGTCTAACAAATTTATTAATTTCCTTTATTCCTATATCCACAAAACAGAGGTAAGAAATGAAAAAGCTGATGCACAAAAAATACGAGATGCAAATGCTAGAGATAGAGGTGCGTACCTGACTCTAGCACTCTACATGCAATATTATCCACGCATAAAAAATAAAACAAAACTATATGCAAATGTAAGCGGGAACCGTCCTAAGTAGTAACTTCTATTCAGGAAGAACCAAATTCTTATTTGCCTAGGTCCAAACGATCTATAGGAACTGATATTCTTTTAGGGCTTTGAACCTAATAATTACCTGGCTCAACCAAATAAAACATAAGGCTAGGGTCTTCACTCACAGAAAACAAAACAAAATAAAGTCGGAAAACACAAATCCGTGGGAAACAAATAAAAATAAAAGCTATAAAAACAACGAGAAAACAATGATGAGGTCCCCCAAGTGCACCGGCACTTGGCAAAACAGACCTCGAATAAGGTATATAATGTCCTTTTTACAAGAGTTTTTTAATAACTAAAATGCTAAAATAAATAAAAAAACTATCTACGCTCCAATTGATTGTCTTCTTGAAATCTTCTCCTACTCCTCCTACACTCTCCTGCGACTTCAAGAAGAATCAAGCCGCCTCCGCTTCACTAGAGTGCACCAACACTCCTAAGAAATCTACTCCAGCTCGTCGAGCCCTCGTAAGAAAGAGGAAACAGAAAATATATAAGGAACACAAATATAAAAATATGAGCAAGAAAAATGAATTAGAATCAATTAATATGAATAATGAAATAATATCGAAAAATATAGGCAAAAATTTACAACCAAGAATAGTAGGTCAAAATAGAAACCTAACTACCCTCGCCGTGCCTCCTCGGCAATGGTGCCATTTTGTTGACAGAGTTTTTTTTAGTTTTAAATTATTGAAAATAAATGTGTCGTTGAAACCTAAATAATCTCGTAACAAAGATTTTATTTACTTTCTCAAGCTGAAATATTTACTAAAATAAGGTAGTGAGAGAAAAGTGCTATTTATTTTACCTGTATAGCAATAGGATCGAACTCAGGAAGGCTACAATTCTCGAGCGTTATTCTAATAATTGAAAAATAAATTAAAAAATGAAATTCAAATGCCAACTATCTTGATTTTTGTAGAATTTTTATCTTTTTATTTTTAAAGATTTTTTATTTTTTTTTCAAATTTTTAATGGTTTTTAGTTTTGCAAATTTTTAAATTTCTAAAAATAAAATTTTCAAAACAAATTTATACACAAAAGTAATATAATTTTTTTAGATTTTTCAAAAATGACAAAAATGATCATAAATGCCTAAATAAAATATTTTTGTGTTTTGATGAATTTTTTTACTATTATGTAATTTTCTAGAGAACTTATATTTTTTAGGATTTTTAGAATGAACAAAAATAGGGAATAATAAAAATAGTGAATAGACAAGACTATTTTGCAATTTAAAAATATAAAATGAAATCAAAAGTTGCTACAATTATTTTTCATAAAAACTAGAATGAATTATCGACAAACAAGAAGTGGAATCACTATTTTCGGATTTTTCTACATTTTTTGTGAAACCTTTAAGATTTTAAGTATTTTGCAATTTTTTGGGGTTTCAAAATTTTTAATGCGTAAAAATTGGATAGAAAATTAAATGCATAAAAATAAAACTATTCTAATTTTTTATAATTTTTTTACGCAATACTTGATTTTTATGAATATTCAAATATCAAACAGGGAAAAATGCAAAGTTTTGAATTTTTAATTATATCAAATAAAAATAAAATGTAATGCAAAATTTACACAATGAAGAGAAACAAAATAGGAACTTAACTTGAAATTTGGACAATTTATTGATCATAAATGCTATTTATTTCAGTGAAAAAAACATGCAATTTTGAAGTCCGGAATTGAATGATTGAATTGCAAATATTTATTATTTTTACATAAAAATTTAACAAGAAATAAAACAAGGGCGGTAAATGCAAATTACCCCAAAAAACATGCACTTCAAGTGACTGGTTGGACGACGAGAATCTCTTTGCAAATATAAAAAGGTCTGGGTACCTGACTGATATTTTTCCAAAATATTTTATTTTATCCCCCCTTAGAGTTTGGCATTTCCTATTCTCCTTTGTTCGCAAGACAAGAGAGAAAGGGGTGCCACCCCTCCCTCTTCTCCTCCAACAGGCGCGCCAGAAATTCAACGGCGGAAGGGGCCGGTGTCGGTGGAGGTCGGCTGTGGTGCGGACAGCTTCGAGAGGAGTAGGGTTGCACGAGTGGGCGGCAGGCACCGCCTGTGTGTTCTGGTCCTCACACTGGTGATGAATGTCGATGCAGGAGGACGGTGAGGTGTGGGAGGTCTTAAGATCCACTAGGCTATGAAAGGCGGCTTCGGATCTGCGGTGGCAGAGGCACTCGTGTCTGTGGTGAATGGTCGGCGTCAAATGGGAGAGCTCCTGGCAGCGCACGCATGGGTGGCACGGGTGCGGAGGAGGATGGTTGGGCTGTGGTGCTTCATGCTCCTAGCACGAGGCTCGACGGAGCGGTGGTCCAGGAGCGGAGAGGCGGTCGATGATGGTCATGCGGAGGAGCTCCTGGTGGCGCACGCGCGCATGGAAGCACGACTAGTAGGTGGTTGAGGCACGGGCAGGAGTCACGCGACCGTGAACTGGGTGGTGTATTGCCGTTCCTACGGTGGGCGTAGAGGTCGGTGGAGGCTAAGGCACGGGGAGAAGGATGAGTTGAGCCTGCGCCTGCGTGGGCAGGGCTGAGGCCATGCGTGCCTCTGGCGGAGGAGTAGGGGCTGCCGCCTAAAAAAATTGTATAATTTTAAAACCATAATTTTTTCTTTTTTTTGTAAACAGCAACAACAACATATTTTTTGTAATTTTTTTGAAATCCTTATGCCTATAATGAAATCAAATATAAGGACCGACTCGAGCACGACGACTCGGTCTACAAAAATCAAACACTGATTAGTGAGCGAGGAGGTTCCGTCGGAGGTGAATGATTAGAACCGTGTCTCTGACCACCGTACGTTGTCGGAGGTGAGAGATCACGTTAGGTAGAATAAGAACATGGGTAGATCAAGAACATGAGATGGAAAATCAGATCGGATCAGACAGAGAAAATAGATCAAGGAATTACAATTAAAAACTACTATTTAACATTAAAAAATGACAACGGAATTAGAGATGCAGAAATTAAACTACGATTAACCTATATTAAAAACAAGAAAAAATCAATCTCACCGATTGGGAGCGAATAATGCCTTGATGGCCTCGATGAGGACCGACTCATTGTCACCGGATGACTCGAAAGCTAGGAACCTCTCTACGACAAGATGACTCTTGGAGAATAGGCTCTTCTCACCAAAAGATTGATCAAGTAAGAATGAGGGAGGAGGAGCCAATTAAACAGAAAAAATAGAATTTGAAATTCAAAATTTGAATTGAGAGGAAAATAAGGAAGAGAGTTAGTGGTGAAATAAAATAAATAAATTAAACTAAATTAATCAAAAATTAATTCAGAATTAAATAAATTAAAAAATAATTAATATGAGAAATTGATTAGCCACCTTAATGGTGGTTATTTAAGGCATATATTCAAACTATATACATAAGGCATGTTCTCATATTAATATAAACAAATAAATTGAATTAGAATCTTGAAATTAGATTAATTTAATTAATTAATGTTAGATATTATTTTTTGGTGGTTTTTATATAAGGTGGTTAATTCCATACATATCATATATACACAAGGTACATTATACACATGTACGAATAAGGAAATATTTTAAAAAAATAAATAAGTTTTTTATTTACTTTAAATTAATGCAAATAATATTTAAAATTAAAAATATAATATGTATAATAAAAAATAAATAAAATAAATAAATGATCAAATTGCAAAAATCACCCCAGAAAATCATCTTTCAAACCGTACCTCTAAAAATTATGAACACATCCATTTTAAAGATAATTTAATTTAGAATAAAATAGAAGTGAGTTTTATTCAATTTGGGTACATATGGAGCCGGAATTGGTCATTTAATTATAGCTTTACAGCCTTTTTCTTGTGTGGTTACTTTTATTTTGTACATGATTTTATTTTACAAGTTTCATTATTTAGTAAACATTTTTATTTACAACTTTTGTTAAGAAAATTATTTAATTTGAGGTCAATTTATCTACAAATAAAATAGTGTAAGTTTTATACAAATACACATAGAAAAGTATTTACAAAATATTTTTTGGATTTTCTGATTAAAGACCTTATCTCCTACTACTTTATTCCTAGTCGATCAGGTCAAGTCTTGACCTTCTCTCAGGGTTCTGGTCCGCCTGTATCTATTACATATATACAGTCTTTTTATTTTCTTTATTTTTCCTTCATTTCTTAATTTATTTATTCTTGGTTAAAATAATAATATATGTATAATATTTACACACAAATGGAAGTTAGTAAGAATATGGATTTAATATTATATACAAGTGTTTTGTAAGGGATATTTAGCTAAAATAAATGAATAAAGATAATGAAATGTAGATTCATCAACTGCCTAAGTAGAATATTTCGAAACACATGCATGACTCTTGTCGACAGGGACCTAACTTGAACACCTACACCTTATACTTTGCTTAACTCATTTGAAGTGGTAGAGGGCTGGATTTGTCAGCATGGGACACAAGCGAATGAAAACATTCGAAGTCACAATCTCTAACCATTTTGCCTCCAACTCGATCCAGTAGCAATGAGGTCCAAGGACAGAAGGTTGTGGGTTGCAATAATACTTCAAAATAGGGATAATCTAATGGCTCAAGAGGAAAAAGTCCTTATATAAATGTTATTATATGTAGTATTCAAAAATGCAAAAATAGAAAACTCCAACAAAATAGACGGACAAAAATCAAACAAAAATCAATTTCCACCGGAGCTTGTATATGGGAAAATAAGAAAGCTTGTGCTTCAAAGCAAAGATTCATGTGAGCTTGCAGCTGGATGACTTGGCTATGCGGATCAAGCATCCTAGGATAGGTAGCTACATTGGCTACAGTCCATTCTCTTCTCCATCTCCTCTTCTTAAACTGGTTGCACTTGAACTTAAAAGGGAATACCCCGCTTCTCAAGGAAGGAGTTACTGGATTGGGGAATTAGGGTAACTATGTTGGAGAAGACTGTCTCTTTACCTCTTCAGTGGAGAGGAGCAACATATCACTAATACTATACAATATAGACTCATAGTCATAAGGGTCTACGTATGACATAGACTTGTTCTGACCTGATTTTTGAGGAGACATGGGTAGAGCTTTATATATCTTAGAGGTTGTTGTGTTTCAAGTATGATTCCCATCAAGGTTCCGACCAAACTAGAAATACAAAGGTCCAACTAATCTCCAAATTTTGACTTTATGAGTACAAGTTTAAAAGTTAAAATCAATCCAATTTATTACTTTTTATTTTCTTTATTTTTTCCTGCACTTATTAGCATAAGTGTTTTCTAGGGACTAGCAAAGGCAATTATAAGGGGAGATGAATCTCCCTTTCATCACATTTATTCTTTCATTTTGACCTTAAATCCCTAGTTAAATATATGTATATTACATTACTTAGTACAAAATAACATTCATTCATTAAGAAATAAATATTGTATAAAGTAATGTATTTGATTGGAAAATAAAAGAATAAAGAAAGAATAGAAAAAGAATGAAGTGTTGAAGAGACTGAGTAACCCTAGACCTCGAGACCTAGTCATCATGATTGGTTGATCGACAATGAATATAGTAGGGGGAGATAGGGCAGAGAAGTTGTACAGACCACACTCAAAACCCTAATTTGATTTGACATTAATAGTCCTTTTGGGACCTATTTTATTTTATTATTTTTATACCTCAAATCAATAAACCCTCAACATGAATATTGTACATAAAAATACAAAGAACAATAAAAAATAGTTTTTATGCAAAAATAATGCACAGTATCTCTGGGACACCGAATAAAAAACCACAAAGAAAATTTTGTAGACATGTATCCTCCCTATATAGATCCTAAATTAACCAAACTCACCTTTATTGTTCATAAAGCTAAATTATCTATTTAATGAAGGTGATTTTATTTAATTTAGAGTTAAGATGCAAAAGTTGGCTTTTGGGCCCTCATTGTGCAAGAATACATGTATATATTCAATATATTTATCCTTTATATTTTTAGATTTCTTATATTTTTATAATTTTGTAAATATTATTCACAATACATGGGCATAATAAAATAACTTAAAACCATAAAAAATACATTAAAATAAATAAAGTAATAAACTATATAGATGTATTATACTTATATAATACATATATTTAATTATTTGAGTATATATAGAAACTTAGAAAAATACACCAATATATGTTAATATGTATTTAAATAATATATATACAGTATATAATAATAAAATTTAAAATACAAAAAAATAAATTGTATTAAATAAAAGTATAAATAACTATATATATACATGTAAATATTAACACATAATAAATTAACTTTTAAAAATAAGAAAATTGGAAGAAAATACTACATAAAATAATAAACATGATTTAGGTTTTAACCAAAATTAAATAATTAATTTTTATTTTATAATTAATCATTACAAGATTTTATTCTCCCAATAATCTTGTTGGTCTATGTAGACCAACCAGATCTCTTTGTTCGTTGGCCCCCTGGTCAATTATACATCTTTTGTCGTCCGACATGTCAGACCTCTGAACACCCCATCTTTTTCCAAAATTTTTGGAGGTGAATCATTGCTCGAGAAGCCTTGATTCCTTCACTGGTAATGCACCCACTCCATCCTCAACCTCACCCTACTCTGATCAATCAGATTTTTGGCAAATCAAGCACGCTCACGTGATCTTCACCTACCACCAATCACATGTATATAATCACCCCAGCCACCCATTTTGCATTTGATCCCTCTCCTGAGTTTCTTAGCCTCTCAGATCAATCATTCAGCTTCTAGTTGGTGATAGAAGGAAGTTATGCTGGTCTGCAGCAAAGAGGTTGCACGGAGGAGCTGATCCAAGCCATTGTCGGACCCCCATTTATGCAATTCTGCCTCTTTGGTTTTCTGACCAAATCGAGGCCAATTTCCTATGGTTTTAGATATAATTTATTTCTAGGTTTCATTTCGATCCTTTAATTTCAGTACTTAGTTGTTAATTTAGGCTAAAATCCAAATCCCTCTTTGCCATGTAGCTTGAGCTCCAGGGCAAAATCACCTTTGTTTTCGCTAGTGTTCTGCCCTGACTTCACCCCCATTTACTTCCTCGTCGCCTTCTCCACAAAACCCCCTTGTGTTCAACCCAGATCCGATAAAGGATCTAGAGAATCGAAGCTCGTTATGTCACCATTTGCAGAGCATCAACGCCATCCACCCCCACATGCTATTCAGCTTCATTTATGGGTCAAGAGCATTGCTTTCAAGCCACGTAACCTTTTGATGTATGTGTTAAGGTACGAGATGCTACCTGGAGCCCATTCGAGGATAACCTTCACGATCCATGTAGTTATTTACCGATGACCTTCTAGAAACCCCAACGATAGGATCTGTATGTTGTTGATGCCTACCAATAGGTGCGGCGTGGACCCACGGAGCTTCTAAGCTCGTCAGAAAGAAGAAAGAGGGTCGGAGCATGTGGGATTCATCGATCGAAGCCAAGACCCAGTAGTGTTCTTAGCGCTCTTCCTAATATTCCATGCGTCGTCCGATCAGGACCTCACTCCATATCTGATCTGGAGCATCCAACCAAAATGAAGCGATGCGCCATCTGAGCTATTGATGAGCATAAGTGCATGATTTCCCATCATTGGATCGCGCCCTCTTTTGGGCAATTTGCTTTGATACCCCACCACCTTTTTTGTTATTATTAAAGGTCTTGTAAATATTTGGGTTAATTTTAAAAATCATTTAAAAATTTCATGTGGACCCTTGTTTTTATTTTATATTACATACAGATCCACTCCAGCTCACCTCACGTGGTCCCCCACATGACTTGGGTAAATTGTAAGGGACCCCCTCCATGTTCCTTTATTTCTTTTTAGTATTTAAAAGTTGTATTAAAGTGTTAAAATTTTGGGTATTTTTCATGTAAACCCTCGTATTATATTTTTATTGCACATGTACCACTGTTAAGTTGTAAATTAATTTGTTGTTTTCTATTCTATTTAAATATCTCACATGCTCTAAAAAATTGGGAAGAAGGTGCTTTATTTTATGTGTATTCACGCTACATTTTTATTTTAGCATTTTCTAGCCTTTTCCATTTATTAAAATCATTTAAGAGCTATTTACTCCATGTATAGATCTAAAAATACAAAAAAATATTAAACCACTTTTGAAAATTCCTAAAAAATTTGTATTATATATTACTATATTATATCACTCCAGGTCAAAAACAATAAAAATGCAAGAAAAGCCTTAAAAATAGAAAAATCCTCTAGCCATGTAAAAATTTGCAAAAAAATTATAAAATTTAAAGAAATTAGTTTTATTCGATATTTTTTTATTTATATTATATACTAAATATTAAAAATAGTTTTGGGAAAATTTAAACTTATTTTCTATTTTTAAATCTAAAATAATTGACATATTTATTAACTCCCTATTTTGGAGTATTTCATAGTGTAAAAAAACGTAAAATTTATAAAAAAAATCACATGAAAATTCAAAAAAAATAGAGAAAATATAAAAAGAAAATACATTTTATTTTATGAAATTTGAATCTTTTTAGCTATATTTATAAATATAAAACTCTATATAGTATATATACCTAATATTACTCATATATTATTATTACTATTATTATTTATAAATGCCATAAATATATTTTCAAACCTTAACAAATAAAAAGGAATGTTCTTAGTTGTATTTATATTTATTATATATATCCTATATAATGTTTATTTTATATATATTGTTGTATATAGATATATATCCATAATATATCTTAAAGGAAAAGAAATTAGAAAAAAAATAGAAAAAGATATAAAATATATAATTTAAAAATATAAAATATAAAACATTAAAAATTCATAAAAATTAAATATAATTAGAAAACCCATAAAATAAAAAAACAGAAAAACTACAATTATTTATTTTTCTTAATTGGCAATAATTAACCTATCCCCAGAGCTCTATGTTGCAACACTATACATTTATTCACTAAACACATATTTCATAGAATTACTATAGTAATTAATTTTGACTCGCACATTTTCATAGATTTATCTTAGATTGTGGGTTAATTGTTTGCTTGAGTGATTGTCCACGTTCTGAGTACTACGAAAGCGATCTACACAATAATTGATGCATCTGACTTGTCAGGCACGATAGACCTCCAAGACTAGGCATTAGGAACCCTTGCTCGATACTCATAATAGTATGTCGGTTAAGGACGTACTATTGTTGTTATTGATTCCTCAGCTGCTAGGAGTGACAGTTACAAGGCTTGCTTATATAGGATGTGGCGTTGAGGTGAATGTGGTGTTGTAATCAAGGGACACTGATATGATGGATGGTCCCCCATACCTGCTGATGAATCTGTGATTCATCACTCTAAAAGTTGAAAATAGAGTCTTGTTCCCGAGAAAATAGCAGCATATTTCCACTTATGTCACATAATTAGCATTCATGCATGCAAGCATAATATCAGCATTTTAGCATTCATATTTGCATTAAATAAGAATCCAATTTCACTTGTAAATATTCACCTATATATTAGATAAAATACCTTATTTGTATATATTTTATACTAACTCCAAAGGCAATAAAATCAACTCCATTATATATATATAACTAACACTAATAAAGGAAAAATATCAAAAAAATACTAACTTGTAAAATTGACCAATAAAACCTAATCCAAGTTTGAAACTAGGAGCCTTAAAATGTGCATATCTCTCTCGTACAACCTCTGAATTAGTTCTACTCACTTTTAAAGTAATATACTTTCAAAGACCTTTGAAACAAGATCAATTTCATTAAAATCGGAGCTCATATGCAAAACTTGGGTTTTAGGCCCCTTTTATATATTGTGCATATTGACCGTTTTGCCCCTGTATTTTATCCTTTTATTTTCTTAATTAGTAAAAATCCAAATAAATAGATTAAGTTGTAAATATTCTCCTCATATTTTCTCTATTTTTATTTCTATTTTTTTTCTTATTGGAAAATGACAAAAAATTACAAAAGATAAAATACGGTATTTTATATCTATAAGGTACCACCCAAAAATACATTTTTGTACAGATGAATGATTTTCGGCCCTTCACAAAAGTTGTAGATCTCGTCGAGATGAGCAACTTTCGTGTTGATCACTTTTTGATCTAAGCTCTTTTATTATTTCTTATTGATTTTTCTTTGCATTTAGTTGTGGATTTTTCTCAGAGCGACACGTGGCAACTCCTGGAGCCGCCTTGTGTCGTCTCCTCATTCACTCACTTATGCCATCTCCCTCCTTCATCCTGGGCCAATGGATGAGAGGGTAATCCATCAACGGATATCCTCTTCTCTACCCATTCCTCTCCCACTCTCCCTTAACTTAAGGGAGAGGCCACTTCGACACCTCCAGATCAGACCCCATCTTCTCCACTCCATCTTCCATCTCTCCAACTCTCTCCATGTCCTCTCCAACCTCCACCTCCTCCTCTTTATAATCCCCTCCACTCCTCCATTCATCCCTATCCGCCAACTTCAAGCTTAGCTCCTTAGATCCATCTCTTTTCCTTGGTGACAGCAGGGAAAGTTGCCATCGACGACAGTGTGCTACGCCGGCGAGATCCAAGGCTGTCCTCCAGCCTTGCCGCAACTCCTTGTGGGTTGCTGAGCTTGCCACATCCGCCAGTGGTTGGAGCGATGACAAAAGAACCTTTTAGGTTCTTCCCCAGGCGAACCTCGTACATCCACCCCTCCAGGTAAAGTTCCTTATCCTCCCCCTCTCTGTTTCTTCTCCTTCTATCTATCTCTCTCTCTCCTTGATTCACCCACATCCATGCATCAAATCGCCAAAAAATTGTGTTTCCATGGATAAATCACACGTTGCGAACGTAACAGTGATTTTTAATTAATTTTTCGAAACAAATTCATTAACCGATTAATCCAACATTTAAGCCACTTAAACAAATGCATGAGAAACAGAGGAGGTGGTGAAACCCCTTTGTTTCTTCTTACTCTGCTCATCATCGCCACCAACCACGTCGTCCTCCTCTGCCTCGACGACCCTTGGCCGTGTGTCGGCCGTCCCCCTCGCCGCCAACGACGCCGGCCGCCCAAGCAGCTCTCACCGCAGCCACCTGCAGCTGGAGCTGCACTCGCCTCCATCCAGGCCACGCACCCTCTGAGCCACCGCTATTGGCCGCTCCTCCCACACCCGCACCATCATCCGCCACCAGCCGTTGCCCCTGAAGCACGCGGCCGAGCCCGCGCACCTCCAGTGCCCACCGCTCACAGCCCCTCGCGCGCCTCTGCAGGTTCGCCGCCATCCAGGCCGCGCGGCTCCCAGCACCCCCCCCTTCGCTCGTGCGCGGTGCTCCGCCATCCGCCAGCCAGCCTCCGCCCTCGCGCGGTCGCGGCTGCCCCGTGCACCGCTGCTCCTCCAGGCCACCATCGCCTTGCGCCACCGCGAAGGCGCGTGCGCTCGTCGACGCTCCACCCGCGGCTACCAGCCGTGCCTCCCGGGCGCTCGCCCCCGCCGAACGCAGCCACCGCGCATGCGCCTCCGTCCTCCAGCCGCCCCCCTCCAATGACGGCCGCCTCCGCATGCCACTGCCACCTTCGCTGGCCGACTCCAACCGTCCCTCCATCTCCTCTCGTGGCCGGTAGAAGAAGCTCCAAGGTCCCTTGTTTCAAACTATAAAACAGGGGAGTTTTGTCGCATAGTGGGCATTTGCAAAGGGAACACTTGCACCCCTTTGCAAGTTCATAAAAAAATTTCAAGTTTCCGATAATTGCATGTAAGTCCCTGTTCTTCATTTGAGCTCATATTTCTTTTTCTGTATTGCACTCATACCCCTGCATTTGCACGTTTATTTTATCGTCATTCTGTCATCCATTTTTAATTCCGAAAATTGCATTATGTAGCATAACTCTTATTCTACCATGTTAGCATTTATTTGTATTTTTCTGATTTGCAGAATATTTATGGAATTCAATTTGGTAAAAATTGTAATATTTTGCCCATTTGGATTGATTAATTGATTATGCATTATCTGCTTATCGAAAAATCTCTGAAAAATCATCATTGGCAGATATAAGTCCATGCTACAACATATCTGAAAATCACACCATTTGCGCCTATAGTTTGTCTTAGAAAAATCATTTAGTCAAAACATTAATCGATTTTTATTTAATCAACCGTGAAGTGTTTTAATGAAATTCAAGTTGATTTGGATAGCTCTTAATTAGACCTATTTGGATTGATTTTGTTTCTGAAAAAAATCATCGTTTATTAATTATTAAAATTGGTTTAGTCATTTTCACTAAAGTCTATTTTTCATTATCCGTGCATGTAAAAATTCCAAAAAAATTAGTGTAGCTTAATTTCACCATATTTCATAATCTGGACAAATTTCGTAATTTTTGGAATTAATTCAATCATCTTTTTGATTTAACTTGTAATTTGGCCTGATTTTGCATGTGTCTTGCATAAAATATACGAAAAAGACCAAAAATATCTCCTCTGAAAATCAAACCTTGAAAAGTTGCTTCGAATCAACCTAAGGAGACAGCTGCCTCCCTGAGTTCGACCTTGGACTTCCAACCAAGTAAAAAAAATTGCCACATATGATTAACTTGACATTAATTGAAAGTGGTTTTTGATCTGCTCTCATTATCCGACTGCAATGAACGACAACAAATTAATTTGACCATTAATTTGCTCGAATTAACTAGGGTGGTGGGAAGCATCGTCAAATGGCGTCGTTGCCGGGGAGGCACGGCTTAGGTTAATTTGCAGTTATTTCTGAGTGTCTGGTTTTCTCTCCCCGGGTAGTCTGACCCCCGGTTTTCTTGTGAATATTTTCTGTCTTTTAATTTTTGCATTTTTTGTGTCATTCTCTGACCTCAATTTATTTCTGTGCGAGGAACCCGAGGAGTCAAAGACGCTTCGAGGAATCGACATATTAATTTCTTGAGTGATCCGAGAAAATTTGTATTTTTATTTTATTTCTTTATTTTTTTCGCATCATTTACAGCGGTTCCCATTTGGGTTCTCGCGTGTGTAAAGATAGTGAAACCGTGTCCCCGTGTGCTGTGTGGTTTGAATGGTAAATCAGGCTTGCACTAGCGGCTCCTCGAGCCACTCTAGGATTTGCTTGTGCTCGTAACTTTGTAGGACCATACATTACACTTAAAAGATGCACCTAGACCGCAGAACTAGTCAAATCAACCTGTGCTTCACTTGCTAATAGAACTGCTTGTCGAGGAGCGGATTTTTCGCTTGCATTTGCATATAGTGTAAAACGTTCTCAATTCTGTTTTGCATCCTGCATAAAAAGCGAAGGGATCACTGTAAGTATTCTCTACTCAGCATACGCATCATCATTTTTCGTGCATCGGCTTTTCTCGATTTCCCCCTCTGTTTTTCACATTTAATTTAAACGAAAATTGGGACTGAACGATAGGTGTGTTGTGTGGTTGGACTAACAAGTGAGAACTAAACTTAAAACCGGGATTGCTAACATTATTGGCCCAAAAAAATAATAAAATTGGAAAATATGCTTGCGGGAGACTAATCCCCGACCTTGTTTTTAGGCTGAGTGAGGGTACTTGAGTGTGTGTGAACACCTTAAGGAAGAGCCCAAATCTCCACCTTCCATATCACGTTCCGACTAATCCTAGCAAATATCACAAGTTGAATTTATTAAGGTTCACTGACTAGTACCAAGTAGCCTCCGCCTGTCTCAGGTAGATAGGGACGAAATTGCGGTACTTCATGACAAGTTGCCAGTGCCCCCCCCGGGGTGAAGTTCCGGCCTTGTCAGACTCCGTCTGCTTACAGGTAGATAGGGGCATGGTCTTTGAATCCATCAACTTGGGATAGGAGCGAAGAAAGGAAGGACCGACGGTATCTTAGGCAACAGGTTAAACAAGGAATACGCATCCGACTCTGAGCCAGACTTCCCTCTATGTCGCGTAATCCTTGCTATCTTGCTTGAAAAATCACACTTAAAATAAACAAGATTAATTGGACTCAGTTTCGAGTCCTTAACTTTGTTGAGTGTGAACCCAGGGTCTTGGATTGTATTGCTTGCTTCAGGTAGGAGTAAAATCCTATCTTTACTTAGAACTCCCAATTCTTCTCGCCACTTCAAGATGACTGACAGGGGGAATATCGACACATTATTCGCCAATCTTTCTTTGAGTCCCCCACGAAAATCATCTTCACCGGCCCAAGAGCAACTTGGACCACCCAGGACTCATGAACCTCTTGAGTTCTAGATCCCTCACACCCAGGATGGCTACTCCCAAACCAACCCTTTCCTCTCCTCTGAGCTTACCGAGGAAGACCATCGCCTCGGTAAGAACCCCTTCCTTGAGTTATCCTCTAATCCAGATGATTTCCATTTTCCAGGACTAGAGGACAAGATGCCACCAAAGCGATCCCCAGATGAGGAGAACCAAGATGACCCACTCCAGCAAGTATTGGCTTGCCTCGCCCAAGCCGAACAACAGAATGCGTATCTTACAACAAGAATGGGACAAATCATTGCGACAGGAGGAATCGACCGACCAATGGTCGATGCCTATAACCCAGCAGAGAATGAGATACAAAGTTGGTTAGCACCAGCGGTTCCCGCCGAAGCATTTGAGCTCAAGCCCCACTTCCTTAGCCTGCTACCGAAGTTCAACGGAAACGTCCATGAAGAACCATATGCCTTCCTATGAGACTTCGAGCTGGTTTGCAACAACCTTAGCGATCCTAGGGTTGGGCAGGATTACATTCGACTGAAGGCTACCCCTTTCGCCTTAGGAGATAAGGCAGCACATTGGCTGAAGAACCTAGGGGTGATATGTACAACCTGGATGCAGTTCAAGGACTTATTTCTGAAGAAGTTCTACCCTCTCAGTAGGACTAACCAAATGAGAACAAAGATCGCTAGTTTCTCCCATGGACCCATTGAACCATTCCATGACACATGGGATAGGTTCAATGACCTAATTAAGAAATGTCCCTGCCACGACATTTCTAAGGTGATCTTAGTCCAGACCTTGTTCTGTGGTTTGACCCCGGAGATGTAGGGGTTAGTCAGAGCTTCCTGCGGAGGAAGCTATCTCAACAAAAACAAGAATGCAGTATGGAAGATACTAGAGCAGATGGCAGAAACAGGCAGGTTGCAGGTCACAAGGGCCCATCAGTTGTCTCCCTCAATCCTATCCAACGAGACAACCTGGAGGACTGTAGCGGATTTGACAGAGGACCTCATTCCTAGCATGGGGATGATTGCTGACAAGCTAACCATGGTCGAGCAGATCCACAAGAGGGTCACTGACCTTGAGTCTTTCTCACGACTACCGAAGCAAGTGGAGGAACTTACTGAGAAGGTAGCTAAAATGAAGCTACCTGCCCCTTCTACACCACCTGTACCTGTACACCGAGTCCATCTTGTACAGGAACAGGCACCGGGGCCTCAGAGTGGTTGGGATCGGACTTACACCTAGCAGGACCGGCATGCACCCCCACAAGTGGAAACCAGATACGAGGATCCTCCGCAGGTGTTCAAGATCAATGGGTTGTGGTACAGCCGTGACCCCGTCGATAGACAGTCGGGGATGGGGAACGACCAGCCTCACTGGCCTGTCCCATCTTACCAAGGAACCAGCTCCGTCCCCACACCACGCTTTGTTCAGTCCAGGTCCGAACAAGGGTACCATCCTCAGCAGCACCAGCAGCAGCGCACATTCCACTCGGGCCAGTAGGGCCCAACACCGTCCCATGAGCAGCAGCAGTATCTGCATGGCCAGCAGGGACAGTACAGAACCTCATCCGCAAGTCAGCATCAGCAAGCCCAATCCACCGAATTGGAGTCCCTCACCTTGGCGATCCAGACCCTGTCTAATAGGGTCCAATAAATCCAGAATGACTATCTGGATATGAGAACCGATCTGAATCGGGTTTCTCGTACCCAAGATCAACAGATGGCACCAAAGACCCCAATTCCCTCACAGGTTCAGGCCAACCCGAACAACTTAACCCAAGGCCAGAACCGACCTCGTGATCAGGTATACTATTCAGATAATTCTTTATATGAACATGAGATCCTTTCGTACGATAATTTGAATCATATGTCCCTCAGGAGTGGAAGGACCATGATCGTACCTGATCGGGTACGGACACCGAAGGAAGGAACCGCCAAGTCCCTACCTGAGGAGAACTTGGAGAAAGAAGAGGAGCAACACCACCATCACCACCATCGACAGAAGAAGACGACTTCTAGATCCTCGAAGCAGCAATCCCGCACCGACAGAGAGTCCAACGAAACCGACGTAGAGCCTGCACCTCCATCTGAGGAGGACTGTCAATAAGTCACGGAAGACGCATCACCGGTTTCGCCACAGCATTTTTCTTTTAGTCAGAGTCAGAGTCCGAGTCTGTCTCAGAGTCCGAGTCGTGTACAGAACTCAGTTCTAGCTTTCAATGAAAATATTTCAGTTTCATAACATGAGTTAGAGTCAATAATCCCTTTCCTCCGAGCCCTCAATGGTGGAAAGAAGAAAATGAAAAAAATCCAAAAAGATGACCCTGAGATGGCAGAGTTCTGCAACAAATACATCAAGGTCACAATCCCCTTTTGACAAGTACGTGGAAATGACTCCCGCATTTCAGAAGTACCTTAAGGTGAGATGCATACCTAATATGGTTAGCAAGAAGATCAAAAGCCATGTTGAGAAACACGTTCTGTCAGTAGCCACGACTTGTGCAATAAAGAACTCGTTTCCAAGGAAATGAAGAGACATGGGTGCACACTATGTAGTGAGTCATGTTGATGACATCGCGTTTGCACGTACTCTGCTAGACAACGTTCCTCAATTAACTTAATGCATACAACCCTCTATGAGCGGCTTAATCTCGGACCTCTTAGGAAATCAAGAGCCCTCCTACAGTTCGCTGATAAATCAACCAAGAGGTCTCAAGGAGAATTGAGGAATGTTGTGATCAAAGTCGAGGGGCAGGAATACATGGTGGACTTCACTGTCCTAGATATGGAAACCCCTCGTAATTGGAGAGACTCCCAGATCATCTTAGGCAGGCCCTTCCTCAGGACAGCAGGGGCCTTGTTTGATTATAAGATCAGGAAAATCCAGTTCCAAACTCCAGGCGGAGATGAGGAACTCGAGATGAAGCAGACCAAATGCAGAGACCGGATTCCAAATCCATCACCAAGTACTCTTCATCCGAAGCATACTACGATCATGTAGACACAGTTGGGCCATGGAAACAGAACCCAGCCAGCACCAATGAGTCCCTCCTCTCAGGAGATGATCTCGTGCATGAGTCAGTTTGCGAGGTCCTCAGAGACGAGTACTTCTCAGAACTTGCATCTCCCTACATCTTCGATGACTTAGAAGCCCAGCTGGGCTTGTCAGTCCTTCCCTCTTTAGGACAATTGGAAGATGAGGATGACGAGTCGGACGTGGCTTTTGCCGACTGCATGGAGACCTTTGACGATCCGACTCTAGAGCCGAATAACTTGGTGGCAGCAATTACAGAGAAAGATCCAACCACTTCCAACACCGAACCAGATTCGATTGAGCCAGATTTCCTAGACGATCACACCATACCTGAGCTCAAGCATTTACCCACAACAGTGAAATATGCCTTCCTTGCGGGTTAGAACAAGAAATATCCGGTCATCATCAGTTCACAATTGACCGAGGAGCAGGAATCTCGCTTGCTAGAGATCCTGGAGAAAAACCGCAAGGCGATAGGCTGGAGAATTTCCGATCTCCACAGGATAAATCCCGCTCTATGTTCGCACCATATCTACTTGGAGAATGAAGCCAAACCCTCTCGTGAATTCCAACGTCGTTTGAATCCAAATTTACGAGAGGTGAAGAAGGAGATAGAGAAATGGTGCAATGCGGGTTTTATTTATCCCATCTCCGACTCTAAATGGGTGGCCCCAATCCATGTGGTCCGAAAAAAGTCAGGAATTCAAACTACCACCAATGAGGACGGAGAGGAGATCATGACGCGAGTGCCCACATTGTGGCGCGTCTGTGTGGATTACAGACGCTTGAATGGCATGACAAAGAAGGATGGGTTCCTTTGCAAGTGGTATTTGCAAAGGGGACACTTGCACCCCTTTGCAAGTTCTTAAAAAAAATTTCAAGTTTCTGATAATTGCATGTAAGTCCATGTTCTTCATTTGAGCTCATATTTCTTTTTCTGTATTGCACTCATACCCCTACATTTGCACGTTTATTTTGTCATCATTCTGTCATCCATAATTCCGAAAATTGCATTGTGTAGCAAAACTCTTGTTCTACCATGTTAGAATTTATTTGTGTTTTTCTGATTAGCAGAATATTTATGGATCTTAATTTGGTAAAAATTGCAACATTTTGCCCATTTGGATTGATTAATTGATTGCGCATTATCTGCTTATCGAAAAATCTCTGAAAAATCATTGGTAGATATAAGTCCATGCTACAACATATCCGAACATCACACCATTTGCACGTATAGTTTGTCTTAGAAAAATCATTTAGTGAAAATATTAATCGATTTTTTATTAATTAATCTGAAGTGTTTTAATGAAATTCAAGTTGATTTGGATAGCTCTTAATTAGACCTATTTGGATTAATTTTATTTCTGAAAAATATCATCTTTATTTAATTATTAAAATTGGTTTAGTCATTTTCACTAAAGTCTACATTTTTCATTATCCGTGCATGTAAAAATTCCAAAAAACTTAGTGTAGCTTAATTTCACCATATTTCATAATTTGGACAAATTTTATAATTTTTGGAATTAATTTAATCATCTTTTTTATTTAACTTGTAATTTGACCAAATTTTACATGTGTCTTGCATAAAATATACGAAAAAGACCAAAAATATCTCCTCTGAAAATCAAACCTTGGAAAGTTGCTTCGAATCAACCTAAGGAGACAACTACCTCCCTGAGTTCAACCTTGGACTTCCAACCAAGTAAAACAATTGCCACATCTGATTAACTTGGCATTAATTGAAAGTGGTTTTTGATCTGCTCTCATTATCCGACTGCAACGAACGGCAACACATTAATTTGACCATTAATTTGCTCGAATTAACTAGGGTGGTGGGAAGCATTATCACCTGCCTGTTGGGAAAGATCCTGAGTATACGAAACACTCGTTCACCTCCTACACATGAGGAGGCTCCTCCAAGTTGGTCTCTGCTAACAACTGCTTCTTTTGTGGCTAGGTAAAGGATCGGTCCTCAACCCATGACTAGGGTTGTCCTAACATCGGCTGCTTTTCTATGTGATGCACGCGATAGTTGGGAGAAGCTGATGTAGAAACAACAAGCATCTTCATTTGAGATACCTTCTTAGCCAAGTCTTGCATTTGCTTCGGCAACTTGGACAAGCTATTGTCAAGTTCATTCATCCTATTGTCTATTCTCTCTACTACTATAGTTTGTCTACAATAATTCCCATACTAGAAATCATATTCTTAGGGGTCGTTCGGGTGACAGGCTAAACTCCCCTTTGGGGAGTTTACCCTTCCTTACCCCACATCCCCCTCTCTCCCCGTGGGCCCCACTTTATTCCTTTTTTAAAAAATTAAATAAATCAATTTTACATCATCAATCCTATCAAAAAATAATATATTATACCATCATATCATATAAAAATTATAAACTACTCCACTTCTACTCACTTTTCCAAACTTCAATACAATCACATCACAATAGCTATTCAATTTTTCAAACTTCAATACAATCATATCACTCCAAACCCACTTCTAACCCACCCCCAGTTTAACCCTCTATCCAAACACCAAAATCCAAAACGGGTACCCTCTACCAGTTTAACCCGCCTTAACCCGCCAACCAAACGCACACTTAGAGATATCGACCACAACCTTCTTTCCCCTCTCCTTAGGAAGGATAGAAAGTGGGGACTCTGAACAAGCCCTACTAGCAGTATATGAATGGCTCATCTTGACCATCTACTTGAATACCTTCAGATAGTATCTTTACCACGTGAAGTATAGCTCCCTCCACATGCAATGCTCACTAAACCATGCACCTCATGGTTGAGACCACTATATGAAGACTAAACCAGGATAGTATTCTCCATTCCGTGATAATGATACTTCTTAATTAGATCTTTGAATCCCATCCATGTATCACAGAAAGATTCATTATGAAGTTGAGAGAAACTCGTGATACGAGTGTGTATCTAGTTAGTTCTATTCAAAGGGTAAAACTTCTTTAGGAAGAGGTCCTTGAAATGAGTATAGGTAGTTACAACTACTCCTAGGATCTTCAACCAATAATCAGCCTTCTATCTTAAGGAAAAAGGCAGGGCTTTGAGCCTTATACAATCTTCACTAACCCTAAGATGCCTAAGGTTATCACAAACCAACTCAAAGTCCCTAAAGAATGAATATGGCTCCTCATGTGCATTCCCATTGAAATAAGACATCAAATTAAGGAATTGTGTCTTCAGCTTGTATTCAACATTCGGTTGGGCTAGACTAAACTAACTCTGAACTCTGTATTGCCCATGATTATTTACTGCATCCATTGGTGCATCTACCCCCACATTAAGCTAGCATATTTGTGCTCTAAATGCTGCATTTTGTTGTTCAAATGCTGCCAACCTAGCAAGAATCATATGCACAGGGTCTTCACATTCCTCTTCATCACCATTCTGTCCCTTTGGAGGCATCTTATGTGAATCTATTTGAATCCTTCAGAAAGAGAAGTCTCAAGTCAGAAGAAGAAGTGGACCTGACCTCAAGAGGGTCATGAGCCCATGTAGATCCCTGGAGTGAAGTTCCATGAACCTTGCAATACATGATCTTTAAAGAGTACATCGAAAGGTTCATGAAGTCCAAACAAAATTCTCCCCAATTATCCATCTTCGAAGTCAAAAGTAGATGAATAAAACATGATTGAATCAAGGATATCTAAAACTGCAGTGCACTTGAATGTGTGTAATCAACTCACATAATACAAAACACAATTCAAACCATTTTTATAATTTGACCAACATCACACGTGAAGGCCGTAAGAGTTCAGTCTATTTATCTGGTCAATTTTAAGTTAGTGATTATCCAATATTTTCAAGTATTACACACAAGGAGTCACCATACGCCTAGTGGTGCTCCTGTATGCTCTCAATCAATGAGGTTGTCTTCCTGGGCTGCCAGGTTTAATATCACACCCCAAAAGAGATACACAGGCGTACATAACCAAAAAGTATTTCTAAGGTCGGAGACAACCATTTGCAGCTCCTAAATCCGTAAAAGTCAAACCTCGAGACTTAGGGTGGAAGTCCAGGGCTTTGGGCTCTAATCTTATGGGATTCGTCCCCATTTGCTCTATCTAGGGGTAAGTACATGGTCCATTGAGGGCTTTAGAAACCTATAATACAAGGTTCATTTTATTCCAAGTTCTTTAAGTCAACTTGCATAGAATTTGTTTATTGCTGAATTTAATATGACTACATCAAAATTAGCCTAACATTCAATCTCGTTTCCTTTAAATCTTAAGTTGTAAATCAAAAGGACGAAGACGAAAAAAGGAATGCAAACGAGAATCAATGATGCATGCAGTCGACTAGGAATACTTACATCGCTTCCCAACACTCTCCATGTGGATGCTATACTGAATATATAAAGATCTACACTATATGATGCAAATCGAAAAACCACACCCTACGCATGAGTTTTTATTAGCATGAAAGAAGTTAATTAGATTTGGCTAAGTTGAACATATTATAGTACATCTATTAGCGATTATTTTGAGTTATGTGAATCTTAAGAGATCAAGTGTGGCCTAATTTTATGATTGGGCACAAAACAATTGGAGCTAGATTTGTCTATTTGAATTCGTTTCCTAACCTAAATCACACCAATTTAGACGAGTTCTCTCGCGGTCCTCAACATAACACAAATAAAAAAATAATTAAGAGGCCTTTTTTACATACACGAGAACTCAAATGAGAACCATTGCAAATAGTGAATTTAATTTAAAAATATTACAGCACAATTTTTATAACAAAATGACTAGTAATCTAGATAGGTTACAATTATCCACACCAGTTGTAATGGACTCCTGAGCTTGAGCTCCAAGCTCTTTGCCTCTACAATACGTCACATTCCATCAACTCTGTGTGCCCTGTCACAAACAAATTGATGATTAGATATACTCTAGAAAATAATAATCTAGCTAGTCAAATAATAACAAACAAATAGACAACACTAACAAGTAGACAAAAATATCAACAAAAATATAACCAACATTAAATTAAATTAGCACCAAAAAATCATAAAAATAAATCTTTAATCCTAAATAAAATGAACTAATGATGTTGTGTGCCCTGTATTGGTGCCATATGATCAACTGCTAATTAGTTATGTTAATATGCACTCGTCGTAATACGACTGATCAGCAACTGTTCAGAACCAAGTCAGAAGATCTATGTGAGGAGGACTCAGAATAATTTATCCTGGATAAGTTTAAGGTCGAACATAATAACACGAACAATTATCAATTTTACCTAGGCATTAAATATTTAATTGAGTAATTAATTAGTGAATCTAGGTCAAGGGAATGCAAACAATGCAATGCGTGATTTTCTATTTGATTTTTTATGCAAATATATTAAGTGACCAAATAATGCAACTAAATAAAAAAAGACAATACACAAAAAATATCACTATGCTCCTGATTAAATTGATTACATACCTTGAACAATTAATAATAAATCAATTCAATGAGTGGTCCAATTAATTTGAGCACTCTAATTGAAGTAGGATAGTCATTTAATTCCTATAGAAGTTAATGCTTGAATTTTATATAAAATAGAGAATTTAATTGCATCACAGTAAAGGGAATTGCAGGAACTTTAAAATGAGACCAATTTCATTGAAAATGGGCTTATAAATCTTAAGATATTAAGGGTTGAATACAAGGCCTTTTTTGCAAAGAAAAGATAATTAAAACACATGAAGACATAACATTTAGGTCCAAAACAGGGACATGGATGTAATATAATAAAGCGCTAGGGGCAAATATATAACAAGTACAAAGGCGAAAGGCTTTTCTTACAAATAAATAAAATCAACATGGCGTTCGATGCACATGGCTGCAAGCACGTAATAGCTGGATTGGACTACAATATTTGAAAACGTTATTGGTTCTTATGCAAATATTCCTCTACCACATGCATAGGGAACGTAATCAGGAGGTTCAGATGGCAGGTGTGCTCGAACACATGTGGTGCTCTAATGTGCCTCACCACTAGCTCGGGCGCTTCAACGTTGAGGCTCGAAGCGTGGCTTCGAGTTTATTTTCGTGGTTGCTATGTATCGTCAGATTATGCCCAGTTGGGCCTGAACTAATGGCACATGTACGTGGAAAACTTCTCTGTCTCCTCCAGGTCCGGTGGCTGCGAAGCGGATCTTTGATGAAGCACATATTCCTTCTCCTTCTCTTGCAAGGAATCCAAGGGTCAGATAAGCTTCATCGTGATCTAGCGAAGGTGGTAATGTATCGATAAAGAGATGGTGGAATATGGAGGACTGAGTCGATGCAGGCTCGTCGGAGAAGAAGTGAGATATTGATGATATGCTCGATACTGCGACCAATGAAGACATGCATAATTAGAATGAAAGCCAAAACACTAGGGATGTGTTAGAGAATGATATGAAACAGAATGGAGGGCTAAGTCAACTGATAGGAAAGATGCCTTAATGGGTTCAATAACTTGAGCAAGGGAGTGATTGGATCGAAGATGGAAGAGGTTATGGAGAAGAGAAGATGACGTTGGAGGTGTTGGTGTGGATCAGTTGAGCGAGCGAAGGTAATGATCAGCTCAGGTGACAATGATGATATGTAATTTAAGATAGAAAAATGCAAGAGAAAGCAATGGCGGAGCGCTAAGGATTTCCTAGAGAACAAAAGTGGACATAGAGGAGCATTGGAGAAGGTAGATAACGAACCTGAAATAGAGCTACAGTTGCTCCAGTCATCACTTAATGTCCTGGGTTAGAGGACAAAGCTCAAGTAATGAGCAGATGCTGCAACTTATCCTGAGAAGATAAGGATCTTGCTGGAGCTCGATATCCATCGTGGCTTGACCTCACTTGGATGCTTAGTCACAGAACGAAGGAAGAAGCTATGGCATTGACTCGCAAATGGCGGATAGCCATTACAGAGGGCGGAGAAGGGGTTTTGAGGTGGTGGTAGCTTCTCTACATGTGGTTCCAATGTGGTGGTTTAAATCACCACCAGAGAGGGCATGTGAGGAAGAAGAGTGTAACTGAAGGTCACACAAATAAGATGAATAAAGGAGGAAGAGAGAAGCATCGGGGATAAGCGTTTTGGATATGTGAGGAGGTTGGTATAACTTGGAGAAGAAGAGTTGTGCAACCGACGAAGGTGAGGGGTGAAAGGGTGCAAAGTGGGAGATGAGCCATAACTGTTGGATTGTGTGATCCAATAACCCAATTTCGGTCACGCATGAGCGGTGATGGAGCACTTGATCAGAAGATCCTACAGCTTAGAATGAGGCGGGGTTGATCGAATGAGGGTCGCCTGATCTGGATGATTAGATGGTCTAGATAATCGATGGTATGAAATAAAAGGCTGGTACATGTAATTCTATGATTGGACCATATGACCCGCTCAAAAAACTCCAAATGCCCAAAAGTAATGTAAAATCAAAAAAAATAGAGAAAGAATTAGAAAACGTGTAGATATACAACTTCAATATTTTATAGGTATTTCTATATGTTTAAAAATACTTATTTGAATTCATCTATTATTATTAATAAGTTTTTGTATTTTGAATACTAAATAATGTACAAATTATTATTTAAAATGCTATGTCATTTTTATGGGATTTTAATTATGAGAAAATACATAAAATAATGAACATTGCATTATAGAGACCGATTATTTAAAAAAATAATTAATGTTAATTATTTATAAAGGAATAAAAGTTAAATATTGACAATTAAGAGTTAATAACTATTGAAATACTTAATATAGAAGGTTAATTTGAGAGAATTATGATGATGAATACGAGATTCATAAGACACTAGTATAAGGGAGGATGCCTAGGAATGGAGGTTGGGAGAGGAGTTTTGTGCAGAGGAGAGCAAGTTAGAGAGAGGGTTTCAATTGTTGATACTGGATGCATGTGAAGAGGATGATGGAAATGGAAGTTATGGCATGGATGAGAGACGAAAAAGCTTGTGATTGGTACCGGAGTTATTCTATGGCGACACGTGTAGAGGTAAGAGAAGGGATGCCAACAAACGGACACATCGCTTGGTTGAGGAATGATCAGAGGTCGACGATGAAAGTCGACCATTGGATCAAGCGATCCAACAATCTAGATAGAGGTGCATAGGAATCAACTGGGAATGACTGATTAAATGATTAGACGCTCCTTTTGAGAGCAGGCGAGAATGAACATGGATTGTCTCATCTTGTGATCAGAAAGTTGAGAGAAGAGGCAAGGGTTGGAAAATGGTTGAGTTACGTGGATGAAGGAGGAGAAGCCATGTGGCCCAATCTGAAAAAAGCGAAATAGAAAATAAATGCAAAATAAAAATAAAGTACTATGAGGTCGACGATGAAAGTCGACCATTGGATCAAGCGATCCAACAATCTAGATAGAGGTGCATAAGAATCAACTGGGAATGCCTGATTAAGTGATTAGACGCTCCTTATTAGAGCAGGTGAGAATGAACATGGATTGTCTCATCTTGTGATCAGAAAGTTGAGAGAAGAGGCAAGGGCTGGAAAATGGTTGAGTTACGTGGATGAAGGAGGAGAAGCCACGTGGCCCAATCTGAAAAAAGCGAAATAGAAAATAAATGCAAAATAAAAATAAAGTACTAAATGAATTTCAATGAAAAAATGTTCTACGTAAGGTAGTGTATGTTTTTAAGATCTACAACTTTCATTATAATCCAAAACTGAAATACATCATATATACTTATTTAATACTTTTATAAGTATTTTTTAAGGATTAAAAATGCTTGTTTCATTTATTTTGTGAATTTTTGTAGTTTTTAATAATAAATTATATACAATATATTATATACAATGCTAAACTAATTTTATTGGGTTTTGGTAATGAAAAATACATAAAATAAATAGAACCATAGGTATCTATATATACAATAATTAGACACTTTATTTATTTACAATTATTAGCCTTAATTATTTACACGAGGCCAAATGTTAATTATGGTTAATCAATTGTTAAGTTAATTGATTAGTTTTTATACTAGTTGGGCGGACAGGTTTGAACTATGGTCCTTTAAGTGGGAGTGCACTGCTTCTACAACCAAACCATTAGAGGGATTCTAAATTAATTTATTAGTTCAAGATAGATGGCTAAATAATGAGAATAGTAATGGTGAATTCGAAATTCGTCAGTAGCCAGTATGGGGACAATGATCCTTATATTACCTTTCTTTGACCTAGGTGCCAATGTGTGTAAAAAAAATTAAAACTTTATGTACAGATATGCACCAACTTGGTGAGAATTGAGGAGCTATCCAGAACCACCATTATGGTCTTAAAAAAATCGAAGAGAAAAGCACAAAAAGTCTAGAAAATTTTCACTAAAAAGATCTTAAGAATAACTCGCAAGCGCTCCCATCCTTTTGAGTGCCCACTTGGACCAAGCGGAAGTAGGCCACAATATCGCCTCTTACTAATGCTATTAGGCCACCAATAAGGAGCCGTGCAAGCAGAAAAAAGGGCCCTGCATTGTAAGCCATACAAGCTTGGGTGTAGAAGAGTATGTTAGATACTTGCAAAAGTCACACCCTAGTGCACCCCAGAAAAACAAGTGCATATGGTTCAATCATCTAGACAGACATATTGTTCCACTCCAAAAAATACAAGTGTGTGCTTTGGCACCTGGGTGATCCCTTATCCAATGAAATGAGAGAGAAAAATAAGGCATGATCCTTCTCAATCCATAACTGGCCTTCCATATCACATCTTTTAGTCTGACAACTAAAGAGATGGTGGATTAGGGTAAAACCCATCCTTAAAACTAGAGTTGAGGATTGAATCTTAAGCTAGCCTCATAGACTAGGACCTTGGGTGAAACACAGACTGTACATTTGAAGATGTAATCAAATTTGAAGTCATATGTGTTACACTATATGTATTTGAGAGAGTCAGAAAAATCAGAGAAGTTGAGTTCATTTTGTGTATGAGTTGATAGCATGAAACTCATGGCATGATCATCGAGTCTTGTTCTATCACTTACATAGTTGGGGATTTCACCAAAGTCATGTCCTTGAATAATTAATTGCTTAGGGACGAGCAATGGTTAAGTATAGATGTTTGACGAATCTGTGATTCATCTACTCTAAAAACCCGACCTTAGAACTTATTTTTTAGTAATAAACCTAATAAAATACCTAATTAACATCTATTATAATATAAGTAAAATATTCCTATTAACATTCTTTAATATAGCTGCAAAACTCAGAGTTTGTTTATGTAAATATTCACATGCAAAAAAGTCATTGTCCACTAATTTTTAATTTATTGACACTAACTTAGAATTTAATATAGCAACTTCATTGTGTCGATAATACTGAAATCAAATGTAGAAAAATACAAAAAAAACTAACATTTACATCTCACCAATAAACTGAAACCCTAGTTTAGAGACTAAAATCCTCAAAGATCAATAACTCTTCCATGCAATCTCTCATGAAAATGTACTCACCTTTGATTTTTTACTCTTGAATATCTACAAAACAATACCAAAATCAAAGGAATCAGAGTTCATTTGTCAAACTTGGGTTTTTGTACCAATTTGTAAACATACACGTAATTGATATGGAGCTTATCATTTCATGTACAAAATTTAACATTTCCAAATAATTTCTTCTTCATTTATCTTCTTTGAAAATGTGTTTTGACTAATTATAAAGAAATAAAATACAAGAAAGTAGAAAAACCATGAAAAACAAATGTGTTGTGTTCTTGTATATAGTGCATATATTTTTATCTTTCATGATTTTTAATTTCACTTGTCCTAACTATTAAAATCCAAATAAAAAAGACTAGAGTGTGGTTTTATTATAGTATTTTATTTAATTTATTTATGCATTAGTTTAAAAAAATCGAGAAAAATACAAAACATTGAAAAAGATGTATTTTATTTTATAAAATATCTTCCCAAAATGTACATCTTTTACATGAGTCCTCTTTTGCTTTTGAATACTTCATGAAAAATGTAGATCTCCTCTATATACACATTTTTATTAAGACCAATTTCTCATTTAAGTCTGTCATCTACATCTTTTGCTTTCTCTCTCTTCACTACACCATCCTTCTTGAATAGTTAAAATGGTTATGTTTCCACTATGAATCAATCCATCCGGATTGTAAATACGATTATTATGAATTTTTTCGGAAGGATTTATTGAACTGATCTTGATGTTATTTGTGCATGCAAAACAACTAAACCCGCATCCTCTATTGTAGCAGCAGAGTTTGTTCACTTTCTGTCTCTCTCTCTCTCTCTTCATTTATTTTCCTTTCTCTCCTTTTCTTCTACCTCGCACTTGTACCCACTATACTCGTTTCACCTTGTTGTTGTGTTTCTCTCACGCACAGCAGCTCCGTTGGTCTTGCATCATACCCATAAGCGCCTTCTTCCATGCACCAGCAACACATCTACTTGTTGTACTTCACGTCTATACACACCCATTTTCTCCCCACAAAGGCATGTGTTCCCATAACCTCTCTCTCTCATGCATGCAACCACCAAATGTAACTCTAAGACCAAGAAACCCTAGCCATTATCGATGCCAGACAACCATCTCGTAACCCACCCGTTACCAGCATTTCATGCCCGCATATGTGACCTCCGTTAAACACCTACAAAATGCTCATTCCATTGTGATACAAACCATCTACCAATAGAGGTATCGAAAGCCAACAGCCTCTGACCGCTCCAAGGTGATAGAAAGGTATATGCTGTTGAGTGTGACAACTGCTCTTTCACTCCATATCCGGTGAGATCCATGGCTTATCCACCATGTAACAATAAGGTGACATCAAAGTTTGCATTGTTGAGCTTTGGGCTCCACTGCCGAGCTTCGATTCTCCCATCTCTAGGACCATGAGGTTGTAATCAGAGAAGCACTGGCGTTCTCTCGTACCTCTAGGAAATTAAATCCCATGTAACCTTTTCGTACCCATTTCCTTCTCATATTCTTCTCTTTTACCATTGGCATCTTATGTACCTCTACAGCACATCCAAAACAACATCGACTCCCTCACTCAAATCAAATTCATTCCACATCGATCAAAATCGCATCCGTCCTCTACTCTTTCTACGTTCTTTCTATCTCACAAAACCCTCTTCCCCTCAATTTTGTCGCTGGAGATAGCTCATGATCCCCTAATTTGAAGTAGGAGCCATGCCTCACCATTTTTAGGTACTTTTGACATCACTTTCATTCGCTCCCTGTAGACAACAAGTATCTACATTAAGGAATCTTATTCAGAAGCTATTGGAGAATGAGGTGCTTTGATTTCAATGGGAATTAAGAAAGTGAGGAGCATGGTTCTGTAGTCTTAGAAAGGAAAACCACAAAGCTTAAACGTAGTTCTTTAGGACTTTTAAACATCATCTAAATGTTATATCCATGGGATTAAAATCTTGTCTTTCACATCCATGTTGTTACATCCGTGAGGAGATTACCTCAGATGTTTCAAACAACAACGATGTTGATTTGAGGGATTGTGGATTATCTCTGGCTAAAAATCCGTGAACCACCATTTAAATTCATATCTCCACAATTACTACTTTAAATACATGTATCAAAATATTTGTTGAATTGGATTTCAGACCTTTCTTGGTTGGACGTTGATATATGCCTAATGAATTATCATTCATGCACATTTATCCATTCATTTTGGGCTTTAATCCCTATATAAATGCACGGAAATATCAATAACACACCTAAATTAACACTTGTATATTAATCTATATAGTATGTAAAAATACATGTACTTAAAATAAAGGAATAAATCAAATAAAAGAAAAATAATGGGGTTATCATAGATACATACTGACCCTGACCCCTGGGACTAAGTCAAGCCATGACTTGGTCGACAAGGAATAAAGTAGGGGGAGATAGGGCAGAGAAACTATACAAAAATTAAAATTAAAACCCTAATTCTTCTTGTAAATATATACATTTTGGGGACTATTTTATTTTTATATTTTTAAATCAATAAAGTTTGAACATGAACTTTGTACACAAAAATAGAAATAAAAATATAAAATTTATTTCATCCAAAAATAATGCATAGTGTGCCCAAGATACACAGAATAAAAAACCGCAAAGAAAACTTCTCAAACCTATATCTTCTCCATACATATTCAAAATTCACCAAACTCACTTTATTGCTCATAAAATTATGTTATCTACTTAATGAAGGAGTTTCATTCAATTTAGAGTTAAGATGTAAAAGTTGGCTTTTGGGCCCTCAATGTGCAATATACATGTATATAATATTCAATATATTTTCTCTTTATATTTTTCACCTTCTTAAATTTTTATAAATTTGTAAATATTACTTAAAATACATGTAATTAAAACTACAATAAAACCATAAAAATACATTAAAATAAATAATGTACTTTATTACATAGGTAAACATATATATATATATAATACTAATAATATATGTATACATATTTAGTTAAGTACATAAATTACTTCAGAAAAATAAAAGAAAAATATGTACATATGTATGTAAATATATTGTAAATATAAAAATTATGTATATAAAAAAATAAAATATAAAACACAAAATAAAATTACAATATAGTATATATATGTATTATACCTATAATAATACATGTTAAAATTAATACCTAACAAATAAAGTGAATAAATAAATAAAAATCACTAAAATATTTATTAAATATGAAACATCTTTCATGTTTTAAGTTTATTTAAATAAAATCATTTTCTATTTTAATTTTTATTTTATTTTATTTTATTTTCAGATTTGTTAGTTTGTGGTTGTGTGGCTCCTACGTGACCCAATTGTGAGCATGGGAGTGTTGACTCCAAATCAACACCCCCTCCACTCTCTACTACTAGTCAGTACTGATCGGGGTGTCGATCTCTCTGATTTTCACGTGATTTCTATTGTCCATTTTGGCCCGATCCCTTTTTGAAAGATGAAGATCGAATCACGCTCTTACACGTGGGTCTTCATGATTTGATCCTTGTCTCTCGATCGGGTTGAAACCCTAATCTCCATTTTTGCTTATTCTGATTGTATAAAATAACCTCCTCCTCCTTTGATGATTTGACTATCCACCTTTACCTGTAACCCCTTTGAGACTCCAATAAACTTCACCTTTGTGACGGGAGGGCCGGACATCTGTTCTTAGGCACGGACAAGGGAGGAGGAGGCCGCATCGTCGGAGCACTTCCTGGTGAAGCTCTGCTCCTATATGCCCCTCTCTAGTGAGATACTTTTTCCACTTGTATTTTTGTTCCTTATATTCTTAGTAGCGTAGGTTTGGGATAAGCTTGCTTTGATTTTATTGAAATTACTTAAACAACCCTAAAAAGAGTTCCTCATCAGAGCTCGAAGCTCCAACACTTATCTCAACATCAGAGGGCCCAATCTAAGGGGTCCTAGGTGAAAACGAAGGTGCTTCAGGTCCAGCTTTTGTATCTGACCTCTAGGACCCTATCACTGGGTCCCGGACTTGATTCAGACCACCAACAGGTTCGGCTACTTCCCAGGAACGATTCTCGACCAGCGAGTCGGGGAGTGTCCAGTGCTGCTCAGAAGCAGAGATCAAATCTCACTAAGCAGTGGTTCTTTGTACATTCTTCCCATATGTCTCATCCATCATCCAATGAACTGCCATCCAAAATGCACAAGTGATGTTCAATCAAAGCCATCTCCAACCATTAGATTGAGCGCCAGATCTAATCTCGATCGCACATGATCAAAGCGGTACCAGTGCTCCAAGCCATTGATTACGTTGTGATCTAATCTCAATCGTCTGTTCAGGCGCTAGGAGTGGCTATTTTACACTTAACCCCTATGATTTCTGTCATTTATATTTTGGTCCTATAAATATTAATTGCAGCATTAAAAACTTTGGTTATTTTGCAACTTTAGCTTAAGGTTTCTGGTATTTTTTATTTAGTTTTGGCCACGTCACCTCACGTGTCGTCCCACGTGAGGGTTTTTGTGGGTAAATTTCATACAATATTCTATGGTTTCATGGACTTATTATGAAATTCTGAAAATATTTTGTAAAATTGTTTAGTCCCTTCAAGTTTAAATTGATTTCATATTTTATTGGGACTTTTGCATGAATAGCCCTAGACTTTAATTTATTTATAGAAATACCCATTCCAGATGCTTTTTAATTATGAAATTAATTGGATATATTACGGATTGACCCTTGGATTTTGTTATTTGGGTAGAAATGCATGCTTAGGCTTTCTAAAATTGCAAAATAGTCCTTACGTTGATTTATTTATTTCATGTCTTTATTTGAAATATTTTAATTGTTTAAATAACTCCAAAAAATCTAGGAAATTATTTTAAATACCTCATATGATATTATATAACATATATTTTAATTAAGGTATTTATTATTAGGGATTGATGGGGCTTCACCCGTGTTATTTTCCAGCAATAGTTTTTTTCTAAAAAATACCACCATGTATATTCGTGTATATATATATAGAGGAGAAACTTCAAATGAAGCGGGGTCTCACCATATATATGGTGATCCACCCTCAATTTAGTCATCTTTCCAATATATTTTACAATTTCTTGTTTCATACATATAATAAGAAATATTAACACAACATGTATAGTGAAATAAAATTATGAAAATATAATTATATTGGATGGAAATGTTAATTTAAATTTGGATGCTATAGTTTACAAAATTCTTTTTTTTACAATGTGCAGTTTATACTTTTACAAAACTGTTACAGAGTTTTTACTATATTCACAGTGTCCTTTACAATTTTAGAAAAGCCCCCACCTCATTTGAAAGGCCCCCTATATATATATATATATATATATATATATATATATATATATATATATATATATATATATATGTCATTCAAATTTCGTCAGAAACAGAGACTCCTATGCCCTCCATCTAGAATAGGTCGGTTAAATAAATGTTTAGACCATTGAAATTACATGTTCTAGATGGAGGGCATTGGAGTCTCCGTTTCTGACAATATTCGAATGGCATATTGGAAGGATATATAGATGAATATACATGGTTATATTTTGCAATAAAAAATAAAAATTTTTGCAAGAAAATGGAGCGAGGTAAGCCTCTTAGGTGTGGCCCCATTTTTTCCTTATTATTGTTTTCTTATTTAAAAAAGTGCAAATCTAGCTATATTTTACCATTTTAACTTATAAAAATCATTAAAATTCAAATATATCACTAAAAATTACCAAAAAATAAAGTAGGTGTATTTTACTGTATTTTATCACATACCCAAAATTCAAAAAATAAAAGTAGAAACCTTAAAAATTACAAAATAAATAAAAACTTAAAAATCATAAAAAAAATTGTACAAAAATCAGAGAAACTATTGTAATGCTTTATATTTTTTTGTCATTTATACAAGAAAAATAATTTTGGGCCCTTTCTCATCTCATAGATACTTATTAGGCCTATTTTAAGTTCCTGTAATTTCTCTTTAGTTTATTTTGTGTATTTTAAATTTTAAAAATACATAATTTAAAAAATACCTCAAAATATCATAAAAATAGAAAAATATATAAAATATATAAACATTTTCTTTTATGCATTTTGAGTTTATTAACTATATTTTAAAAATCCAAAAAGACTCCTTTTTATCTTTCTTTATATCTCTCATTTGTCTATTATTATATATTTAATATAAATATTAGTTAAAAAATATTTGCAAAATTAAAAATTCATAATATATATAATAATTAAAAACCACATAAAATTATAAAAATAAAAACCAAAAAGTTTGTAAAATCAACAAAATATTGTGTTTGATTGCTTGAATTGAGTTCTCTTTTTGTGATCTATCCCTGCTTTTGTGGATGACATTCTACCTGCTTGCCTTATACACATTTCATGTAGACTTAAATAAATTTCATAACTCACACTTGCATGATCTCCTTACATATACTTCCGTGGGTTTTGATCATTGTTGTTGTTTTTGTTCCGATTTGATTGTTAATGATCCGAAAGTCGAGAGAGGTGCTGATACATTGATTGTCGGATTTGACTTGTCAGACACCGAGGGCCCTTCAAGATCGGATTCTAGGATCCTTTGAACCACCTATTGGATTCGAACATTAACAATTATTGTCATTTCCAGGGAGCAATGGTCGGGTAGATTAGCATCCTTATACACTTAGGTTTGTTTGCTTTGTCTGTTTGCTTTGTCTGTTTGCTTGTTCCTTAGTCTTTTATATTATTATGCTTATATTTGTTTCATAATTATTTCTAACATTATCTCTTGTTACCTTTGTTGCGAGGGACTATTTATTAAGGGAGGCTGCCTTCGGATAGTCGTTGCACCCACATGAGGCAGAGCTAGCCATTCTTCAGTGACCTGGAGGAGAGAGCATTAGAGGAGACAGAGAACGATGCTAAGGAGCATACTTTGCATTAGTAGTTTTTTTTCTTATTTGTGTCAGAGAGAGAGAGAGAGAGCGAGATTTATTTGAACTTGTAATAATACAGGTACACTTGGACACTTATTATTCGGGGTTTGTTTTGCCAAGTGCCGGTGCACTTTAGGGGGGACCTCACTAGGTGTTTGACGGTTTTGACGGTTTTCTTCGTTTCTCTTTTCTTTCTCCCTATTTTTCTCCTTATTTTACACTTTGTTTTGTTTCTCGTGATTTGTGTGTTTATGCCTTTATTTTCTTTGTTTCTTGAGAATGAACCCTATATATTAGGATTGCTTGATTGTGTAATTTAGGTCCAAGGCTTAATATATCTCATGCTCATATAGTCACTTCACTTGAACATAGATTTAACCTAATATGGTGCCTCATATAATACCAATTATTGATCTAGGACGTATTCACACTGTTGCATGCATTTACTGTAATTTCAATTATGTCCAGCACCCTGCATGGAGATTGTTGGAAGCAACACGATGATGATTTTTCCATCATCATGCTAGCTTGCATTGCTTTTCCATTTGCTTCCCCATTTTTTAGCACTTAGGAAAAACAAAGGAAAATCAAGAAGTCGTTAGGCCTTTGCATAAAAATACTCAAAAGAAGTGAAATCCAAAAAAAATGAAAAAGAGACTACTAAAGAAAACTTGACCTAATTATAAATCTTTAACAAACTTCATTGTCTTTGTTCCATAAAGCTCTCATTGTTTTTAGGTACCTTCCATACAGCGAAAGGCACGATCCAAAAGGAATAGAGCCCAAATACTAGCATGGATATTGCCTTGTGATTTTTGTCTAGATTCATGCAGTATTGGAGCTTCTATCGTACGTAGGTGAGTAGGGCCTTGTCGACATCGGTGTTCTCACCTTATGTAGAGCATCTGACCTGGTCCGAAGTATTGAGCTTAAGCCACACCCTCATGGGTGTGTATGTCTCATCGTCTTACATCCAAGTACCTCACTTGTGTGGGATGTAGTGATTTCTCCTATTGGTTTCCTCCTCTATTCCTTGGATGAGTAGTAAATCAAGATCTAAAAACAAGGACCACAAAAAGTACAGGCTACAAGTCACAAAGTAAGTGGAAAGTGCATGACGAATGTTGGGTAGTACTCACTCACCTATAGGATTAGCCTCTAAGGACAAATGAAAAGATAATTACCTGAAAATAACCAATAATATTGACAAGATAATTGTCGAACTCTTAGGTCTCATTGTGTTGACTGGGTGAATCAACCCTTGTTTTCATGTTTGTTTGTATCAAATAAAAGTAGGTCAAGATCACAATTTTTGTGCACTTTGCGCCCTTACATCTCTACTTCTCTACTTCTTTCCCTTCTTATTCACCCGCTTTCTTTGAGCCTTCTCTTCTCAATTCCTCTTGAATTCTTATTCTATTATATCTTCTTACTCTATCATCATCTCACTTCTCTTGCCATCATGATGTCCCATCTTGGAGAGTTTTGTTCGGACTCCACGAACACCTACATCACCTCCACTATGTTGTCATCATCACTTTGCCAGGGGATCTCAGAGATTTATGTTCGACTTTTGCGAACCTCTTTCTGAGCTCCCCGATCTTCACTCCACCACAAGTTTGGGATGACTCTCTTCCCAAATTCTCTCCTTTCACTACACATATTTCACCAATAAATCTGTTGTTCGTGCTTGACTCTAAGCTAGAAATATCCTTTTAGACCATTATTTCTACAGACTAATCAGGGCCCATTTCACGATGAAGATCACAAACCCAAACTAGAGTTAGATAGCAGCACTGATTCATAGATGCCTCCTCGCAGACAAGGAAAGGGCCAAGTATCCAACCAAGGTGTGGATCAAAATGAGGTTAATTCCTATACGCTCATGTCCATTCAGATCATTCAGCAGCATTAACTGATCAAGTGAGTGCCCCAGGCATCTTCTAAGAAATGTTAATGGAGATGAGGAGGGAACGTCAATAATAAGGAGGAGGTAAACCAGGAGTTGAACAACAAGGAGGTGCACATGGAGAAGATGAACAACAAGGAGGTGCACATGGAGGAGCAGGAGGAGCTGTAGGAGGAAACCATGGTGGAGAGGAAGAGGAGAGAGACGTCAAGCATAAATTAACTCTCAAAGAGACATACAACCCTGGAGTAGGGCAGATCACTGACTAGTTCGCATTCCATAGATTCATGGTCACTTTGAGCTAAAGACATCACTACTATCTCTCCTATCAACCTTCCATGGAAATACAAATGAGGAACCCTATATTCATCTGCAGAAATTTAACCGCATGTGGTACCATGCACTATCTAAACATACCACCTGAGGTGGTGAAGATGATTGATTTCCACTTTAACTTTCAAGGTAAGGCTCTCTACTGGATTAATCCTTTTGGGAAGGTAGTCATGACCTAGGAAGAGCTGAAATCTGCATTTCTACACAAATACTATCCCTCGGATCGCCTCAATTAGATGAGAGCTCTCATTTCCAACTTCTCATAGTTGTACCTTAAGGCTTTCCATTAGGCTTGGGAATGATTCAGAGATCTTTTGGAGAAGTGCCCCACCATCATTTACTAACACAAGTCTAGTGTAGAACTTCTTTGAGGAATTACATCAGGAGAGCCATCGTCTTGTGGATGATGGCTATGGAGGATAACACTTCATTAAAGATGAGGACATGGTATGGCAAATATTTGATGAAATGGACGAAGGATCAATATGGTTGTCCTCATCTCATGCATTCCAAACTACTCTACAGAATTCTCACAAGGTCGTCAACATGAAGGCAACCCAGTATGAAGAAGACATGAAAGATGAGAGTTCCAACTATAGCATAGTCGAGAACCATCTTTCCAAGGTGGACATAAATGAAAAATGATCACAATATTTAGAAAAGTTCAATGTGATCGACCAAAGAATAAAACAAATGGATAAGCTCGATATGATTACATAGTATTTGGAGCTTCTTGTCGGTACTATCAATTTCGCCCATGTTGTGAGTGCATCTATCGAGACACATGCGGCTGAGACGAAAGAGTAGCCACCTTCTCCATCACCGCAGCCACATAGGCTAGCACATCCTTGATAACCAGGGTTTTGGGAGCAATAAAAAGTGTCAGTGTTAGTGTACAAATATCTCTCATAACAAAACCCCAATTAATCAAACAAAATTCAGTAAAATAGGGGGAGAGAGAAGTGAAGAATCTTCTCTCCTATTTTATCTACACTCTTTACTTATCCAGGTAAGTGTGCCTAGGTCGTACAAAAGGAGGCAGAATAGCAATACTAGGGTTTTTGGTGAAAAGAGGTATTTTGTAATTTAGTCCTTCTCAAAGAAAATGAGAAAATCAGGAGAATCATTTTATTGATTTTTGGTTTTGAAATTTTTATTTGATTATTTTTTTATAATTTTTATTTAATTTTCAAAGTGATAATTTTGAAAATGACTTATTTACAATATAGTAGGTGAAAATATAGATGATATAGGTACTACTATATAGTAGAAAAGTCGCTCGAGCAACGGGCTAAAAAAGGAAACTCAAATAGAACTCAAAATGGATACGAGTTTAGAAAAATTAAAACAAGTCAAATACACGATGAAAAATCTCAAAAACTAACAAAACCTCGTTAGGGTAGTTATGTAACTACCCTAGAAAAATCGATGAAAATATGACATTACAAAGGTGTTCAAATTGTCTACACAGTTCAGATGTAGAATTATTTTTAAACAAAAGTATGAAGTTTGGTCCTTGGCAGGGGCTAAAATTTAAAGAATATAAATTTCATTATATTTAGGTCGCTATATGGGGACCTAAATGTAATATCTGGAAACTTCTGGAGCACGGTTGAAGTTCGGAAAATGAAGGGGTACTATAGCAAATTTTCCATCATTTCGTTTGACCAGCCAAGATTAGAAGGCAAGCACAAATCTGGGTTGTCGAATGGGTGACATGCATCGCAAGACTGTAGCGCGTGTTCTTCCCCAATCCTGGACGCTATTGACGATGACCCTCCTCTTCCATTCGATCTCGGGCGTGTGTGGCAATTGTGTGACCTCTTGTAGAGCCAGGAGGTGATCGCCTAACACCTCCGAGATCACCTGCGGTGGGGGAGAGTCGATGAAGACGGTGAAAGCTCGGTGAATGTATGGATGGCTAGGGTTGAAAGTATTGGAGGGTGTTCTGCTGTGCAATCGATCGATTGGTGAAGACGGCTAACTCTAGAACCTTGACTGATGAAAGTAGATGCCCAGATGGTTGAGTAAACCTGCAAAGATCATTATCCTACTCGATTTACGTTGAAATCGATTGAATATTGTTAGGCATTCTTGCAGTTCAGAATAAGGTTCTAGAATGAGATATTTTGATACAAAATTAAAAGTGATTTTGTGTGAATTGGATATGGAATCAAATGACAAATGAGATGTGGGTGGTTACTCTATCTAATTGGGCAATTAGTTTGACTAATTGACGCATGCAAATCGATGAAAATCAAAGAATGAAATGGAAGAAGATTTCGGAAATGAGATGTATTACCTCAGGTTATAGCTCGACGGTCGATCTTTGTCGGAGCTTCACGCACACATGGCAGCGATGTAAGGCCAGGAAGGGCAATGGAACCTTCTCCGATCACCCTCCTTCCATGCGAGTCGGGCATGAGGAGATGTCACCGCTGTGGCTGATCAGAACCAAAGGAAGAAGTTAGGTACTTGTCCAGTCAGTTACGGAGAAAGGAAAGTTAGTTGGCTTGCGCCAACTTTGGAGAGATTTATAGGAAGATCGGTGGAAGTTTAGGTTAGGATCAATGGTAGGCGTGAATTAGGGTTGTTAGGTATAGGTAGGGGAGGGTTAGGATGCGAGAATAGGTGAACAATGGCACGGGAATAAATCCATGAAGATGGTTGGTTGCAACAGAACGTAAACAACCTCTTCTTGAAGAAGAAGCACTACGTGTTGACATGTGTCGACACCTGGTTGGCCAGATGTTGAATATTCTTATAAAATCATTAATAAATAGTAAATAACATTATTTAAATTAGGTGTAAAAATAAAATATGTAAATAATTTAATTATCTTTATTATAGAGTAATTGATTTTCATAAATAATTATAATTTAACGAAATATAAACATTATATTAATAAATAAATATAGTATGCTTATTAAATAGGTATTTGATTTTTACTTCAACAATTTTATACAAAACACATCATTTTATATTTTATTAATTATTAAGATAATAAATAGGATGTTTGTGAATTTTATGTATTTTAATAAATTAATTTAAATATATTAATAAATATGGGTAAATAGTTTACATTTTAATTTCATATATAAATTAGTGTTTTTATTAATTTAAAATAATAAATAGTACCTAAAATTTCTGAAATAAATCACAATTAAAATACAAAATCATGAAAATAATTAAAAATTATAAAATTAATGAAATTGTAAATAATTTATTCTAGAAAAAATAAATAGCCGATAAACCTCGTTGTCATTAGATCCTAAAACTGACTTTTTGCCAACGGACTCCGAATTTAGTGAAATTACCTTTACTAATTAGAGAATATTATTTTATGAACTTTAAAGGTAAGTAAAGTGAAATTGGACTTTGTATGAAGAAGTTATGATATTAGGAAGTTGAGAATTTGATAATTTAAAATTTGGATTTCTTGCCATATATACAAGATAATATTCTTTAACTTAATTTTATATTTTCTATATATTTTTAGAAATAATTAGGAAAAGACTTTGGTGAAAATATGTAAATATGAATCAATTAAGATTTGATAATTTTTTGATAAATAATGAAGAAGGTATGAAGTGTATAATTAATTCTTTTTGTTATTTTCTTTCCTTATCTCCCCCTACTTATTTGTTTGTCGACCAATCCATGTTGACTTGGTCTCGGAGGTTAGGTTATATAAATATATCTTGCAGCTATATTTATATTTTATAAGTCATATTGTATATATACATATTTACAATCTGCCTTTTTATCTTTATTTTTATTCTTTTATTTATGTACATGTTTTGGATGCATAAAAGTGCATTTTTATTCATGAATGTAGTTTTGATAAAAGATGGAAATTAATGTATATTTAAATGTATTTGTTAAGGGTTTTAAAATAAAATGCGTACAGAATGTTAATGAATCACGGATTCATCAACCCCCTATATATAAACTTTGCTAGTCCCTTAGCAAACACTTATTTGAAAAATAAGGGAAAAAGGAAGATAGTTAGAACGAATTTGTTTTCCCAAACCAATTCATGAGAATAGACAAAAGGCAGAGCTCGGTCAGGCCTAAAACTAGCATTTTATCGGAGCTTTAGCTAGGATTAAGATTTTAATTGCAACAGTCCTCAAGTTCCACAAATCCCTATTTAGGTTCACCTCAACAGCCAGCTCAGATCCACTTATCTATATCGCTAACTCTATCAATCCTTGAATTCAATCTGAACTATGTGTGAATTGTTTTAGCTCTTCCTACTTAAAGAAGAGAAAAAATGGTCCATCCCAATAATACACTCCCATTGAGCCCTTATCTAGCTACTCTTTCCTCAAGGAGGGGGGTATTCCCTTCTAAGGTCAGGTTGTGCTATGTCCACAATAGAATAGAGAGAGAAAGTATATGAATGAGAAGAGAACTGGAGTGCGACCAGTGTAGATGCATCTCCTTGTGAAGCCCAGCCAGTGTAGCTAAGTCTCCACTAGGATGTGTAGGCGTTTTGGTGGAAGATTGGACATTATGGACATATTTGTATTTGGTGGCTTCTTCTTTGAATTGGCTTTGTAATGCTGCTTGCACTGCATCATTCTTTTTGTGCCTCGACGGATATAGCATCTTTTCATTCCATCTATTTTTTGAGGTCTTGGAAAAATTGTGCCAGCAGATCCTTCCCTCATCCGAAGCATTATTTCAACCACACAACTCCCATCTTTAGACGTCCACGCCACTAGACAAGGATGAAAATGCACCAGTAAAATGAAATCCCTTTCCAACCCCATGCAAGTCGAGCTAAGTACAAAGTGCATGTGTCCAAAATTGGTTCACTGATGAACAGTTAAACGGATGGCACCAAGTGTTCTACTTAGGCACGTTTAAGTTGACTTACCAAACATGGTCTCATGGAAACCAAAGATTTAAGTCAAAGACTTGAACAGTCTAAATTCCTATTCCTAACTAGGCTCCTTACAATGAAAGATAAAGGTCATAATCACGCTACATCCTTTAGACTATTCCCAATCTTTAGTTCAAGAAATCAAACTTATTCTGAAAATGCTAATGTAAATGCAACAATGTTTTTGTGAAATGTATTTTATGGATTTTACTCATTTTTATGGATTTTAAGGATTTTATAATTTTATGAATTTTAGGGCTTTGTATTTTTATGGAGTTTTCAATTTTGATAAACAAGTATGTTTACAAGAATTTTACAAGATAAGTTACCAATATTTTATTTGAGTTGAGTAACTAATGTATTTTACAAATTTTATATACAAAGAGTTTTACAGGGATTAAATTATTTTTACACATATTTTAATAAATAAGATTTTAAATAAGTATTGAATATATTTTAGATACATAATTTCAATACATATTTTAAATTAAGAATTTAGATAAGGATTTTACACATATTTTACTTATTTACAAGGATTTTTAAGTAATAAATAAATGGAACTAACCCTTACCCACTTTTTATGGATTTTATAGATATAGAAAATACATAAAAGTACGATTTATGGACGCAAGTATATATACAATATATACGCACCCCCTATACTTAGCTTGTGCTATGTCCTCATCGCGTCAAAAAGAAAAAGGAGGACATAACTCATGCTAAGTAAAAGTGGGTGAAAAAGAATAAAATAATAGATATCAGTCAACAACCCTATACTTATGATCAGGTCATCGTAAGTATAGTGGAAGATAAAAATGAGGTGACTGAGGAAAAGGAATATACAAAAGAAGGAACAAAAGGAGAAAGAAATACAAAATCAACGAAATCACTCGATCCCCCCTACACAAAGGATAAGATATTGACGAGTAGCAAAAACCCTAAGTTAATTGGCGTGAATTATCATGCGTTTAAATTGTGTCGTTTCGTTGTAGGCGAGAATACAGAACCAGTCAAGAAATAACCACAAGAATTTATTCAATTTTTAATCAACATGGTTTTATGTTTATTTTACTTGGGAAAGTCCCAAGGTCGAACTCAAGGAGGTAAAGGAACAACCAAGAATTTCACCTATCAATGTTTGTGTACGGTTTTTGATGCAGCATTTTTCAGTAATTGCAATGAAATGTTGGGATGCAATGTAAATGAGGCCAATTTCAGGGGCTAAAAAGCAATTTTCAATCAAACAATGTCTGAAAACTATGAAACTTGGCTGAGATGTAAAATATGGTAAAATGAATGCATTATAATTTTTTTTGAATTTTTTGATGTAAGATAAATATTTTATGAATTTATGAATGCGAACAAAGCAAATTTGAATAATTAATTATAATAAATATTAAACCTATTTATTTTCAAGGGATAAAATTATCCAAGATCTCTAGATGATCGATCTCAGATTAATCCTAAACCTCAAAATTATTAGTTTTAATACCTATTAAATTTTAAAGATTGAAATATGAAAAATATTTTTTACAGAGAAAACATGTATGCAAATGCAATTCTTTTTGGGTACAATGTTAGAAACAACTAGTTATATAATCCATGACATTTTGGCATTTTTTAGAGTTATGGTTAATTACTTTTGAATTTTGAGGCACAAGATGGGCAAAATATGCAATTTTCCATGAGAATATTAATTAATAATTAACCATAATCTAGAAAAATCCCACAAGCATGCCATAATATAGAGAATTAATTGAATAACACAATGTTATTTTTGAATAATAAAAATATGTGATGTAGAGGCTTAAAATAAATGATGAACATAGGGGTCTAACTACAATTACAATAAATAATTTAAAATAAAAAATGCAGAACGGGACAAAATATTAATTACCAAAACTGTTGGGTGGGTATTCTGCAAACTTTCCAAGAGGTACGTACTTCACACATGCCATTGGGGTGCTTAGACCTCGATGTAAATGGGCAATCTGGAGGGGGGCCTTCATATTTTTTCCAGTAGGTCATGTGTGATACACGTGACCTCTGGACTGGAGCTTATTCTGCAAATCGGAGACCTCCCAAGGGGTTGGATGCAATTGTTCCCAGGCGACACGTGAGAAGCACATGACCGCCTGGGGACTTGAACCCGGCGGAGCGGCGGAGGGGGGAGGCGATACGCCGGAGGAGGCGGAAGGATGCGTTGATGAAGGCGGAGTAGAACGTCGAGGCCATAAAGACGGAGGAGCAGCTGGTGGTCGATGAAGGCTTCCAGGCGATAGCTGGTGTGGTAGTTATTGATGAAGCTTGATGCGGAGGTAGCAGGTCGAGGCGGTGAAGTAGTCGAAGATAGAGATGGACGTTGGAGGCGTCGTTGAAGATGTATATGTGGGGGATGAATGTTGGCTCGACGGTGGTCGGCACCAGAGCAAGGAAGCAGCAGGCGTTGTAGCCCTAATGCGACGAGCTTCTTGGAGCTCGCATCTCACCAAGGGAGAATAGGGACCCTAGTTGTCACCGTCAGAGTCCCTTGTCCCATGCATGCAATTGGCGGATGAAGGTCTTCATGCGAGTAGTGTTGCTCTTATATAGGAGGGTGTGGATGTCGGAGACTAAAGGCAGTGCTCGGGCGAGATTCACAGGAAGGAGAAGATTGGCATATGGCCATGGAAGGAAGGTTACCGGGATGAGGATCTTATTGGAGGTCGATGAGGGACCAAGATGGAAGGCTGAGTTTGATTGGCGAGGTGGTGATTGGACGAGGGGTGGTCTATATCCATTGATTGAATGGGGGAGGCAGCCGGCGATGGCAAAATTCACGGAGGAGGGGAGGGGCGGCGATGCCGATTTGGGAAAGTGGGGGAGGAAAAAGAGAAGCAGCGACCATCCGATCGGCCAAGATTGGACGACCAGATGGGAGCCACGTGGGCAAATTATTTTATTTAGTTTTTTATTTTTATTTTTAATTTAATTTTTCTAAATTTTATAAATAAAAATAAAGGCTAAAAATGGGTGACATGTGGCGGCTCCAGGAGCTGCCACGTGTGAGTCCCAGAAAAATCGAAAAAAAAATACGAAGATAATTCATTAAGAAATAGCAAACGACCTTGGATCGAACAATTTTCTTCACTAAATTTTCTCATCTCGATGAGATTTATAACTTTCATGAAGAGACCAAAGCTAAAATCGATCATTTGCATAAAGTGATATTTTTGGGGTATCCCATGTACATAGAATACCTTGATTTTTGGATTTTATAATTTTTTATTATTTTTAAAGCAGATAAAAATCTGAAAAAATATGATAAAATTAAATATAAATATTTACACATTAATCTAGTATTTTTTGGATTTTTATTAATTAAGAAAAAGAAGAAATAAAATAAAATGTGAAAACGACAATTTTTCTATAGACAGTTAGTGAAGACTCAGAATCAGTTAGTTTCTTTGATTTCAAGCTCATTTTGGATTTTGATTTTTGTGTATTTAATAAAACTTTTATCAAAGAAAATAAATGAAAAAAAAATAAAATAAAATCAGTTAATTATGTACATAAAATAATAAGTCAAAAACCGTTAAAATACAAAATGTACGAAAGAGGCCCAAAACCCAACTTTCACATGTGAGCTCTGATTCACTTGAACTTGGTCTTATTTTGAAGGTATTTGAATGTACATTAGTTCAAAAGTAAGTAGGACCAAATTGGATACTGGATGAGAAAGATATCGAGGTTTTAGTCCGAGAATCCTGCAATTCGATTTGGGTTTTTGGTCGACTTATTTAGGTTAGTGATTTTTTGTATTTTTTGTTTATTCTTGGTAGTGATATGTACACAGTGGAGGTGATTTCAGGTCATTTAAGATAGCATGAATTAATTAAAAATCAGGGAAGTTAGGCTATTTTACAGATCAATTGGACTGGGATTTTTACCTTCTTATTTTGTGGAATAATGAGTGATAAAATGCTATTATTATCAATACTTGCATGAATGGTAATTATGCAAAATAAATGAAGAAATGATAATGAATTTTAGGGATTTGAGCTTAATTAATCACTTTTAAAGTGATGAATATGAGATTCATCATCCCCCTACCATGCTTGTCCCTGAGCATCAAAAGAAATGCAATGAGGTGAAATGAGATTGGGTTCCATACCAAGACCATGAGAAGGTGGTGAAAATGGAACTAGACTCGACCTTTTGACTATTAGTTTGGAGGAACTTCTGTGAGACATATAATTTTAAAATCAACAGCCTTCAAATTCTACACATCATGGTCACAGTTTCAGCTCAGAAGTCATCGTAGATCAATCCTTCTCCCAAAGCATACCCCATTAGCATTGAACAACCGACTCATGTGTACGAAAGGTTTTAGATCTTCCCATCCAGAATGTCGAACTACCATGCAAACCTCCTCTCAAGTAACTTGTCCTCGGGGAGTCAGGTATTTCCTTCTAAGGTCTGTCGTGATGTGTTCACAATCGAATAGAGGGAGAAATTGGAAGAAAACAACCAGGGAAGGTCACTGTCAACCCTTAGTGGTCAACCTGTAATCTCAAATCTCAGCGGATTCGCTGTAGCCAGCGCACGAAGATGTCAGACGGAGATTGGACGGAAAAAAAGGAACTAGCCACTCATTTTAGCCAAGTCTCCACAAGATCTGCAGGGTTTCTTGAAGCTTGGACTTTTTGCTCAAATATTTATTTGGTAGTAGGCTTCTCTTTGTGTTTGGATTTTTGGTGGCTCTGTATGGATCTTGTTGTGCCCCTACGGATATGGAATCTTTTTTTCCATACATGTTTGGGGTCTTAGAAAAAATTGTGCTCAACCATCCATCCATTTTTCGAAGCTTTATTTCAACTTGTACTCTGGTCTTTAGATGCCCACGCTACCAGAAAAGAAACTCACACAGTCTTCCAATACCCCGTTTGAGTTGAGCTAAGTGCATAGTGCGAGAGTAAAAATTAATTCCCTATTCCAGAGTCGTACCCAGAATGAAGAGACCATGTTAGACACTAAGAGTCAAACACTGCACATTGTCATATGGAACTCAAAGAGTTAAGTCAAAGATCTGAAGCTTCTAAAATCCTCTTTGTTGGTGAAATTTTTCTGAAAATTAGGTGGATTAAGGTCAAGTCAAGACCACTCTCGGTTTTTTCTCATAACTCGGTTCAGAACCCAAGGACTTTTCACAAATGCATATGCATGTAATGCTGGATGAAGTGCAGGTGTGTGAAATACAGACACTTTTTTTATTTTTCTTATTTTTGTGATTTTTTTTATTTTCTTTGGAAAAATGTTTTATGCAAAAATGAATAAGAAGCCTTTTTTCAAAAAATTTGGTTGACACAGTTAGTGTTAGTAGCAAAACTCTTTTTTTGTTTGTTTATGTTTGTGTTTTTATTTTTTTAAGGTTAGGTACCCACCTCATAAATACATATAAACTTACATGAAAGTACGAGCTATGGGTAAATTATATACGTAATATATATATATATATACATACCCCCCTATACTTAGCGAGTGTTGTGTCCTCAGACCACAAGAAGAGTAGAGAAGACATAGCTCGGCTATGCGTAAGAGAGTGAAAAAGAAAAAGATAGATTAGCCCGCCCTCCTATGCTTCGGTTGTGAACAGTCTAAGTATAGAAGAAGAGCGAAAATGAGGCGATCGAGATATGTGAATGAGGATAGTATATACAGATGGGCATTAGTTCCCCCTATACTTAGGCTCTGCTCAGCCAAAGTATAGAAGAAGGGTGAAAATGAGGCGATCGTAAGATGGGAAGAATGGTATGTACATATGGCATCGGAACCCCCTATAATTAGGCCTTAGCATAAGTAGAGGAAGAAGATGTACATGGAGACCGATGGGGTCGAGAGGGAGGGTAGCCGATGATTAAGGCGGTTTTCGGACAATATTTTTGTGAGCCTGAGGTGGGAGATCGTAATGATAAGAAGGAGATAAAGCATATGATTCCTAACAATTGTTAGTGTTATCCTCAGAAAAATCATGATGGAGAGTAGATGAAGTGTTTGAATAAGATGAAAGATAACCATCATCGGAGTTATCCTCAGAGGAATAACATTTGAAAGTGGAGGCACTCCAGATATTCTTATTCTTTAGTTGCTTCAGTTGTTTTCTCATAATTTGTTCCTTTTTGTGATCAAGTGATTCGTCCTCGGATGATGAATAATCTGAAGCACCAGTCTTAGTCAGCTCATAAGAAATTATTCCAGTATATTTAATGAGACTGGGAGAATTGGCTTTGGATGAATAATAGTGAGGAATAGGAGTCGTCCAACAAGAATCGAAATTTGGATCCTTGCATAGATAGGGTTTTAGAACTGTCGAACAGACCTCACTCATGTAGTTTACCCTTTCCGTACCTGAAGAGGAATCATCAGACGATTCCTTTTCTGGCCTGTCAAAGGCAGCTTTCTTTTTAGATGAAGGAGCAGCCATGTTTTGTGTTGTTTGTAAAGGTGCTAGTCCTGGGAGTGAGGTGTTGACAATTGAGTCTCCAGATGAATAACCATTTAAATATTCCTTCTTGGTCAGCACACGTCCCGCATATTTTTTCGTAGTTTTCTTAATGTTAGTGTATTCCTGAGTTGGATTGAATTGGTCAAGGTTATAAGAGAAGATTTCGGCCGACTCAGGATGCATCCATGCATATGTTTCAGGATCATTAGAAACCCTTTCCCATTGTGAGAGCAGCGAGAAATGGAACAACAGGGAGAGTCTCTGAACTGCTAGTTAGTGCATGTCCCGCATATTCGTTCTCAATTGACTTGATGTTGGAGCATTTCCTGTGTCAGGTTGATTTGATTAAAGCGGTTAGAAGAGATTTCGGACAACTCAGGATGCATTCATGAATATGTCTCAGGATCATATGAGAAGTCATTTCCCATGGCGAGAGAAGTGGGAAATAGAACAGTGGAGAGAGTCTTTAAACCAAAAGTCTCTTCAACAATCGTTATCTCAGGTGTAGCAGTGGGGTAGGGCTCTTCTACCTTTTGGTGGTTACATATGTTGACGATTTCGCGGGTCGCCTCAGAATATTGTGTTTCCTCAAAGACTGGGTGAGATCAAAGTGCTCCCAATGCTGTAAAATTGATTTCCCCAGTCTTGCACTCGATAATTGCCTTCGTCAATGCCAAGAATGGCTTTCCGAGAATGATTGGAGACTAGGTGAATTCTCCTTTATGCTCAATATCAATGATCATGAAGTCCACTTTGAGCGAGGTATCATGGAATGTAATGATGATTGAAATTGTTCCTCTGGGCCGCTTTATAGATCGATCAGTTAGTTGAACGATCTCTCTTATTTTCCTGATAGGTCTGAGTTTGAGCTTGTCCAATACAGAGGTTGGGAGGATATTGATTGTTGAATCGCCATTGATTCAATCATGAGTAAATATTGTGTCTTTGATTCCACAGTCAAATCTAGGAAACCACTTTACTATGCAGCTCTTGGTTTTTCTCCTCAACACCAAGGAGGTGGCCATTGACAAGATATGTCTTTTAGTCTTTGTTCTCGTCCTATCCGACTTTTTCATCATTAATTTATTCATTACAAGTCCTTCCTTTAAGGTCAGAGAAGTGTTCAATGTACTGTATCATGGGAAGTTCAAAAATCAGTCTTTCCTCCAGTGCTTCCCTTAGAGTAGGATCCAAATTCTTCAAATCTTCTTCAATTTCAATTTTTATGAATTTTCTGTTTTTTCATTTTTTTTGTTATTTTCGGTGTGCTGTGTAGATGAGTTGTGTTCCCCATATGAGGAGGAGCTTAGATATGCTGAGTCCGATTCAGAGTTGTCTCTAGGGGAGTAGTAGGCTTAGGTGTCACTGTTAGGGTTGTCCTTAGGGTTATCATAGTCTCTAGGTTTCTGAATATCCTAAGATTTTTCAACATGAGATCCAATCTTTTCATCATCTATTTTTATATCCGAGCTACTATAAAATGAAATTAGTCGGTTGGTGAAGTTTCTAAATTTATCCTCCATTAATTCACATCTCCTAGTAATCCTCGAAATATCATCATCCAAAAACTTTTCATGATAAATCATGGGAGCAGTCAGTGTGTGTTCTCGTTTTTGAATTTGAGATACAGTCATTTCAACTTCCATTTTCCTGTACGAGCTGAGAGGAGATTCTCTTGGAATATCCAATATATGATTGTCATATTCTGAAAATTTCTCCTCAAAAAATATGGAAGGAGTCTTCTCAGTGGAAGGATTTTGTGCGAATCTATAGGTCTCATACTTAGCATGCCGTGACTCAAGCATGCAATGCTGGTTTGAGTAGAGTCTACTTCCATGGTCATGATTGATTGTATCCCCAAATAATGGAGTCATACAGGGTTCTTATGTTTCGATATCATCAGTCTGGTCATCTGTATGTGTAGGCTGATTGAAGGAGTGTTATTCTGGTTGGTCAATAGGGATTTGATCGTTAGGGTCAATCCAGTATGGTTGATCATTAGGTGTGGACCTCCTTGCGGTCTGATCGGGCCATCATATTATTCTCTAAGGTCCAGTATGAATTTATTTCTATGAATTGTGGACCTATCCCAACAAGATCGTGGGGAAAGGATGAAGGCGGTTCGGTTTGGTCTCTCGACCAATCATGAGTCTTAAAAGTGATTTGATCTTGAAATAGTTTTAGCGAGAATCTGGGAATAAGATGGTTCAGTCCAAGATGGAAGTTACTCATGTGTGGTCACAGGTGGTGGAGGTGAAAAATATGATGATGTGGTGATTTTGATCGGATGATTCGAGTAGAATGTTTCAGAATTTGAAGATTGGATCGGATTCATCCGAGGGTCAAAGTTTCTAGCAAATGTTGGAGGATTCTTGATAGAAGAGGGCTTAGAAAATTTGGGTCTAACCAAGACAAATTCATTTCATAATATAAATCAGATGGGTACTCGAACCATTGTCTCGTATTTTTCAAAGGAGGTTGATGATGATGAATTGACATGGTTGATCTCGGTGAAAGTGCACTAGATATTTTGCAAGAAAAAATTTTTTTATCTAGGAGGGTGATGGCACAAGTGTACAGGTTTTGATCTTCGAAATCGGTTCACGCACACCAATGAAAATACAAATCAAACTCCAGGTTAACCAACTCACACAATGAAGCCGCAAGAGTTTGGCAAATTATCTTTTTAATTTTAGTTGGTGATAAATTCAATCTTGAAAAAAAATAACGAGCTGTTAGGTGTCGAAAATTTTCTTAAAGACTGGCACGAATTCTTACGACTAGTTGCATCCACTTTCAGCCAGTATGGGTATAAGTACCTATAAATGGCTACCCGTTTTACTTAAGGACGGAGCCTTACACAATGTCCTTTCAAACACCCACTCTGCTAAGGAAATCCGAACTGTTTACTGACTACCCGTTCTTTCCTCATTGAGAAGTAGCTAATCGTTTGAGAATTAGTAGTCTGAATGAAGATTTCAGAGTTGGGCTCTAAACTTAAATATTGTCCCTTGCTCACTCAGACAAATAAATGAATCCAAGGTCGGGGTTGCTCTCCTGCAAAAATTCTTGATTTTATGGGTTAATTAAAGTTGATTATATTTACCCGTCCCAATTTTAATTAGACGATCACTAAAAATTTAGATTAGCACAAATACGCGTCTACCGTCCAGTCCCAATTTCCTCTAAAATTATGTGACAATACAGGAGAGAGAAATTTGGGAAATGCCGATGCACACGAAAAATGATGATGTTTGCTCAGTTAGAAGACTTACAGTGATTCCTCACAATCTCCAAGTGAAATGCAATACAATAATTAAAAGATTATTCTAGATGAATGCAAACTGACAAAAACCGCACCTATTAGAAAGTTCTAATAGCCGTGAAGAATTGAGTTAGAATTTTGACTAAGTTGAACGATCTAATGTATGTTTCAATTAGTGTGAATTGTGGTGCTAAGTTCTACGAGCACAATCATAATTTAAAAGCTCTAATAGCTACATGTGCAGGTCTAACCTATGTGCCACTCAAGTCAGGCCCCACCCTCACTGGAGAGTGAAAACAAGACACGACACACCACAGAAAAAGTTCAAGGTTTTTGTTACACACGCGAGAGTCCAAATAGACACGGCCATAAATGAGCAAATAATTCCAAAAATTAAAATTTTAGAAAAAAATCCTAAAAATCTATGCTCTCTCGTGACTTGACTCGATCTTAGTTTTATTTATGGTTTTTTGGGCATCGGTGAAGATGCGTCAGTTTTTGTGAGAAACCGCTCCACGTGCGTCGGGTATCTCACAAGAAAAATAAGAGAGTGTAAGAGAGTGGCAAAAATTAATAAAAAATAAAATAATAAAATAATTGTTAAAAATAAAATTAAAAATAAATGTTGAAAAAATAATACAAATAAATGCAGGAAAAAAATGGAAATTTTACAGTGAAGATTCGGAGGTCAGACTACCTGAATGTGGAAAACCGAACACAAAAATTTTTTAGACAAAATGTAAATTGTTTGCCTCCCGGCAATGGCGCCATCTAACGAGCCGTGAGATCCCTAAATTAATTGGCGTAAATTATCGTGCATTTAAATGTTATCATTTTGTTGTAGGCGGGAATTTGGAATCAATGAAGAATTAACCATAAGAATTTATTCAAATTTTAAACAATGTGGTTTTATGTTTATTTTACTGAGGCAAGTCCTAAGGTCGAACTCAAGGAGGTAAAGGAACAACCTAGAATTTTGTCTATCAAAGTTTGTACACGATTTTTGATGCGGTACTTTTTCAGTATTTTTAATGCAATTTTGGGATGCAAATGTAAATGAGGCCAATTTTAGGGACTAAAAACTATTTTCAATCAAACGATGTCTGAAAATTCTGAAACTTGGCCGAGATGTAAAATATGGTGAAATGAAAGTGTTGTGATTTTTTTGGAATTTTTATGAATTTATGAATGCAAACAAATTAAATTTCAATAATTAATTATAATAAATACTAAACCTATTTATTTTCAAGGGATAAAATTATCTAAGATGTGATAGATCTCAGTAAAATCCTAAACCTTAAAATATTAGTTTTAATACCTATTAGAAATTAAAGATTGAAACATGGAAAATGATTTTTACATAGCAAATCGCAAATGCAATTCTTTTGGGCACAATGTTAAAAACAACTAATTCTATAATCCGTGGGTTTTGGTAATTTTCAGAGATAGGGTTAATTACTTATGAATCTTGAGGCACGAGATGGTAAAAATACATAATTTTCCATGAGAATATTAATTAATAATTAACCATAATCTAGAAAAATCTCACAAGCATGTCATAATATAGAGAATTAATTGAAGAACACAATGGTATTTTTGAAAAATAAAAATATGCGATGTAAAGGTTTAAAATAAAGGGTGAACACAGGGGTCTAACTGCAATTACAATAAATAAATTAAAATAAAAAATGCAGAGCGGAACTAAATATTAATTGCCAAAACAACTGGGGGGTTCTGCAAACTTTCCAAGAGGCACATGCGAAGCACGTGCCCATGGGGTGCTTGGACCTCGGTGTAAATTGGCAAACTAGAGGGGGCCTTCGTAATTTTTCCAGTAGGTTTCGTGCGATGCACATGACATCAGGGATGGGGCTGCTTCTGCAAATCGGAGATCACCAGAGGGGTTGGATGCAAATGTTCCCAGGCGACACGTGAGAAGCACTTGACCGCTTGGGACTTGAAACCAGCGGAGCGGCGTAGGGGGGAGGCGATACGCAAGAGGAGGTGGAAGGTTGTGTTGATGAAGGTGGAGTAGAACATCAATGCCTTGAAGACGGAGGAGCGGCTGGTGGTCGATGAATGGTTCCAGGTAGACGGCTGGCAAGGTAGTTGTTGATAAAGCTTGCTGCGGAGGTAGCGGGTCACGGCGGCAAAGTAGTCGAAGACGGAGATGGATGTTGGAGACGTTGTCGAAGATGTACAGGTGGGGGATGAACGTTGGCTTGATGGTGGTCGGCACTAGAGCAAGGAAGCAACAGGCATTGTATCCCTAATGCGATGAGCTCCTTGGAGCTCGCATCTCACCAAGGGAGAACAAGGACCCGGGCTGTCACCACCGGAGTCCTTTATTCATGCGTGCAATCGGCGGATGAATATCTTTGTGGGAGCAGCATTGCTCTTATATAGGAGGGTGTGGATGTCGGAGACGGAAGGCGGTGATGAATCCATAATTCATTAACTTTTCTGTCGCATTTTGTCTTAAAATCCTTAACAAATGCATGTAAATATTCATTAATTCCCATCTTTTATTCAAACTTCATTCATGAATAAATATATACTTTAAGCATCAAAATCATGTAAATAAAAAAAGAACAAAGAAAAGAAAATAAGGCAGATTGGAGATATGTATATATGTACGATATGACTTATAAATATAAATATAACTACAAGGTATATTTATAACCTAACCTCCGAGACCAAGTCAGCATGGATTGGTCGACAAACCAATAAGTAGGGGGAGATAAGGAAAGAAAACCATAAAAATAGATTAAGACACACTTCATATACTTCTCACTATTTAAAATGATGTTATTATATTTAATATTGAATATATAAGCCAAATTAAAACATCTGGCCAACCGGGTGCTAACACGTGTCAGCACCTGGTTCATCTTCTTCAAGAAGCCGGTAATGAATCTGTTCTAACTGGACTTCTTCACCTATTTTTCTCGCGCGCCTCATAACTCATTCATGCGATCTAAACTCTTGGATCTACTCTCCTAACAACCAAGAATTTCGGCCACCTTTCGATTTTACTTGGAGATCAAGAAATTCTTCTATAAATACTTCCAAAGTTGGCAGATCCGAGCTAACTCTCCAAAACCACCTGCAGCTCAGGCATCCAGTGGCCGAACCACTCTCTTCTTCGCCTCGCTCCGCTCGTCCAGGAGGTGACAACTCCAATCAACGGTGCCCGCGTGGGAGAAGGACCTTCGAGGAGGAGTTCCAAGGTGATAGCTCCGCCTTGCATCGCTGTCTTGCACGCGTCCAGCTCCAGCAAAGATCGGTCGTCGAGCAGTTACTAGAGGTAATACACCTCTAAATTCCCAGATCTACTCATCCACCTTCGCTGAATTTTATCTCGATTCTCGTGCCACGATTAGCGTGGTTAATAACGTAATTAGTCAATCTAATCCTCTAGCTTAAACGCACAACCAAATTCAATTCCAAAATCGTTTCAAATTCCACTCGAATCGCAATCCAATTCTCGAGTATTTCTCATGCCTAGTTTCAATTATTCTGGAAACATATATTTGAGCTTGTAAAACTATAATCCATTAGCAGATTTCTCGTGAATCGAGCACGCATACTTCTTATTTGCAGGTTCTTCTTGAATCTGGAGCCATTCCAAAGTATCTGGAGCCCTAAATCATCAAGAAATTCGTGATTCAAAGAAGACGCAACAACCTCCATCGATGCCAGGAGTAGTTGACAGCCCCCTTCATCAGACGAGTCCCGCCGCTCTGAGCCATCTCCGACCGACGTCCACCGCGGGCGAGCTCGAGGGTTAGAGGAGCTAACCCTATGGCCCTGTCGGAGGCCCAAGTGAAGAAGCTACTGCCTGTAGAAAATTGGAGAAGGAGCACTCGTCAGCCACCTGCGTAACAACCCAAGAACAGTTGAAGAACAGCCAGAGCACATGCTATCGACACGTGGCATCTGCGGAAGCTCCAGATCGCATCTCGCGTTCTAATCATGTCCGTTGCAAGCGAAGCGGTGGAATATTTGCACACGAAACCCAGAGGACTTCCTTAATTTCAGCCCAGCTCTAAAGTTTTCCAAAATGTACATTTAGGTCCCCGTACAGGGACCTAAATGTAAATTTTCTACTTTTCTTTACAAAATAATCCCTGACCGAGGACTTTCTGCATAATTTTGTTTCTTTTTCTTGCATTTATACCCCTGACCTGTAAGGGAGTTTTGGATGCCTTTTGACATAATTTTTCGTAGATTTTTTAGGGTAGTTACGCAACTACCCCAGTAAGGTTTTCCAGTAATATTCGTGTATTCTTGTCGTATTTTTATCGAGTTTTGATTTGTCACAAATTGACTCCATTTTAATTTGTTTTCGTGTGTTGTTCGAGCCCGTTGCTCGTTTCATATCACCTACTATATAGTATCACATAAATTTCACCTATATTTCACCTATTATATAGTAGGTAAATTGTTTGAAAAATATCACTTTGAAAAATAAATAAAAATTAGAAAAGTATAAAATCAAATAAAAATTTAAAAATCAAAATTCCATAAAAATTACCGCTTTTCCTTGATCGCTTTAAGAAGAGATAAAATAATGACAAATATATTTTCATCTAAAAAAATTCAAAATATACTATTCTGCCTCCTTGTGTTCGACCCAGGCACACTTCCCTGTTAATAATTAGTGTAAGGTTTTTCTTCAAAAAATCGATCTTTGTTTGATCGACTAGGATCTCTTTGCGGTTTTTTCTACACTGACAACCTTTTCATTTAAAAATCGCAAACAGATTTGAGTGTCGCATCAAAATGGCGCCATTGCCGGGAAGGCATTAGTGTATTTAGATTTTTTTTACATATCTTTGTGATTTTATTTCTCTCTTCTTATTGTTTTTCGTACCCGGAAACGGTCTGTACTTACTCCCATACTGGCTGAGTGCAAGTGATTTTCTGTAAAGACTCGGGCTAGTGTTTCGGGGAAACTATCAGGCACCTATCAGCTTGCATCAGCTTGTGTTAATTGATTATACTTGTTTGCTAATTACAACCCTAAAACCGACAAGATAAAAGACCGAACCCTTACGGTCTTCATCGGGTTGTGTTGGTGAAAACGGGGTTGATTATTTGTGTTTGCTTGCGGGGCATGAGTTACCACGGCTTTACGTATTTTCCCTCTCTCTTGAATCACAAATCGTGCTCTCCCGATCATTCTCTTGATATCGAATATGGCGTCTCGAAGGCTTTTCTGCTCAGACTCCGTGAGCTTTCGACCATCCACCGTCATTCGTACATCTTCGCAAGATCGGGATGACCCTCTTCCCAAGTTGGTCCCATCTGATCTCGAGGAGAGTCAGACCCAGACTCCCTCGCCTCCTGGCCAAACTATTGAGACAAACCCTTGTCTCAATACATCATCAAGATCTCCAGTCGAGTTTTCGCTGAGTTCTTACGAGAGCTTATCTTTTCCAGACGATTTGAAGCAGATGGCTCGCGGCAAAGGACCAGCAGACGAGAGGCCACCAGCTGATGAACATCATGAAGGAAGACCAGACTCAGCCGCAGATATTAGGACAGGGATTCTTGACACTCTCCAATAGATGAATATCCAGATTCGAGAATAATTCTGAATTCAGAACGAGTTGAGGGCTGAGATAGTCGTGCTGCGAGCAGGGGCCGGGAACCAATTACCGCATGCAGTGGTTCCCGCTACTTTACGAGAAGAGTATGACCCAGGCACGAGAACGCTCCATCACTGGATTCGGCTACATCCGAATCAAGGGCCATACGAATTGAGGCCGTCCTTCATCTCACTGCTTCCCAAGTTCTACGGGAATGCCACAGAGGAGACGTTTACCTTTCTACAGCAATTCGAGATGATATGTGGTACGTCTAGTTATCCAGGAGTTACGCAGGAGGCTATCCGCCTCAAAGCCTTTCCCTTCACCTTAGCCGATAAGGCACTTTACTGGCTGAGTCACCTGGGAAGGGAAATTTCTACATGGGACGATCTGAAGTCCACATTCCTGCATAAGTATTTTCCTCTGGGGAGGACGAACATGATGAGGAGTCAGATCTCCAATTTCGTGCAGCTTCTACATGAGTCTTTCCGTGAGGCATGGTCTAGATTCAAAGACCTTACGGAGAGATGCCTGCATCATGAGATACCAATGAAGGTGCTAGTTCAAAATTATTTTGGAGGACTCCAGCCGGACATCTAGGGGCTAGTGAGTGCCACATGTGGTGGCAGCTATTTGAACAAGGATGCCGAGTCAGTATGGGCCATCTTCGAAGGGATGGCTGAGAACTCGAGAGTCGTTGACTCTACTCGGGCATTTCAGAAAGCCCCTCAGCCACCACATCACTGAGAGCATCATAAGGAGGCTAACATCTCACAATCTGAATAAAACACCAACATGGGCTTCGTTAGCAAGAAATTAACGTTGGTGGATGTGATTTAGAAACAAGTTACGGACTTATAGTCGCTGCGAGAGTTGGAGAAACTCTCATCTCTACCTCAGCAGATGAGTGATCTTTCGAAGAAGGTTTCTGAGCTTCAACTTGACGTGTCGCTAGATAGGTTGTTTAATTCGGCTTCGTTGTAGCACGTGTACTTAGCGATTCGGTCAGAACCGAGAGAAGATCTCCGTGAAGAGTGTCTCGGCTTTAATTTATATCCCGGGCAAGTCCGGGGTCGAACACAGGGAGGCAAAGGAACAACTTGGGTTTAATTTGCAAATTTAAGATCTAGATATCCAATGCGGTATTTTTTTTAGATTTTTTATGCAAAAAGAAATGTTAATGCAAGTTGCGATTGAATTACGACACTAAGAAATCATACAACAAGGCCAAATTAATTTTAATGGAAAAGAAGTCCAATTTAGCCAATTCGTATTTTTCCTAGAATCTTAATCCAGTGATGAATACAAAACACATTTTTTTGGAATTTTAGGGGTTAAAATGCACAAACTAAAAACACACACTTTTTATGGGTTTTTTTCACAATTTATCACACCAACAGCAATCAAAAATTATGAAAAAATTACTGGAACTAAACCATGATGCAAGGAGACTACAGTAATTTTTTTTAGAATTTTTTGACAAGTTATGAATTTTTTATGTATTTTTTAGTGAAATCAGAGTGACAACGAGTAAATAATTTCTAATAAATCCACATTATAAAATTAATCAGAGTACGAATTATCCTAAAAAGATATTTTCATGAGCAATCTAGTAGAGGTGAAATTTCGCAAAAAAGATATTTGTGGATTTAACTAAAAATCGATTACTAAAATCACTCTACAATTTATTTACGGCACAAGACAACTCCATTTTGGATGAAATTTGGACAGTAATTACGTCATATATCAAGGCATCACACATAATTTTTGTGGAATTTTTAGAGCAATCGTGTGTTAGATATGAATTTAAGAGTACTGAATGGGTAAAATATGCAAAGTTTCAGTTAATTATTTTTAATTAATTACCCATACACCACAAAAATACAAACAAATATCCACAAAGTATAGAATTAGTTTCTCCACACAAAGGTATTTTTCATTGAACAAATTGATGCAAAAACGAAGTCCAAATTAAGTCATGAACACAGGGGTCTTTGTGCAAAACGGAAAACAATATTTACAAAGCAAATATATACAGGGACTGATTTGCAATTACTAAAACTATAAAAAATAAATATGCAATTTTTACAATAAAATAACAAAAGAAAAATAACCTTTCTTCTTCTTGGAGCCGCAGGTGGAGAAACCCAACAGGGATGGACGCCACGGCAGGCGCGCGGCCGCAAGGAAGGCGGCGCGGCGGCCGCGGTGGTCGGCGGCGGTGCCGCGAAGGGGTGGTGACGGCGGCGGGGAGCTGTGGAGTCGCGAGGGCGGCTGGTGGCGCGCTGGAGTTGAGGGAGGTGGCGGCGACGGGTCGAAGGGGAGGGGCGGCTGGAAGGCGGTTGGTTGCCAACGGAGGGGCGTGGTGGCGGAGGAGGTCGGCGGCCGCGCGCCTCCGCCGCGGAGCTGATGGAGCTGGCTGCCAGCGCCGGCCGGCTTGAGGAAGTGGCAGGCGGCGGCGGCGGTGGGAACTTCCCCCCACCGCTGCTGAGAGTATTATTTTTTTGTTTTTTTATTTTTTTTGATTTTTTACTGATGTAATAAAAGAGAAGTTTTTTTTTGTTTTAGATTTTAAATTTTTTTTATAATTTTGATTAGACAGGGATTAAACATGATAAAAAATATGATGATGGTGAGGATGATAAACTAAACAAATGAGGGGGAAAATGGTGTGATGGTGGTGGTGGAAGGGATGATATGTTTGTGCTAAAAAAATTTGCAAAAAGACCAGATAAACTAAAATTACCTACGATGAACGCGGATGCCTATGGAGTGCTCGTGAGAGCACGGTCTTCGCTCGAATCGCCGGCGCGCGATGAGCTCGAGCAGCGCGCGGTTGCGGCTGCGATGTTGGCCAAAAAGCCAACGGATCACACCGGAGAGAGGGTCGTCGTCGCTCGACCGCGGTTGCGTCGCTGTCACCGATTCAACTCAGGGAACTAGGCTCTCCTCACATAAAGATGGATCAAAGGCAAAATTGAGGAGAATGACAAGTATATAAAGAGAATGGGATGAGAGGTTATTAAAGTGGTGGAGTTGAATGGGAAGTTGATTTATTAATGGGGTTGAATGGGAAGTTGGGAAAAAATGGTGGAATAATGGAGTTGAATTGGTGGTTATTGTAGAGAATGTAAAAATAAAATAAATAAATAAATAAAATAAAGTTGGCTACTTTATTTGCAATAAAATAAAAAGAGAAGAGAAATGGTGAAGAATTTACAAGGGAAGACAAACAACATGTACACATTTTTTACTTTTCTAATATGTAATTTTTTTGTCTTTTTAATAAGAGATATTTACAACGGAAAAATACACTAAAATACTATAATTAAAATACAACACAAGTATGATTTTTTTGTATTTTTATTAATTAAGAAAGATACAATAAAAATTAAAGAAAGGATGAATATATACATAATGTACAATGTACATCTAGGTCCCAAAACCCAACTTTTGCAAATGAGCTCCGATTTTAATGAAACCACTTCCGTTGGATAGATAATTTTCTAACTTGAACTTTAAAAGTGAGTTTGGTGAATTTGGTGTTCATACGGAGCGGGAATTCAGCTTGGAAGTTGGACTTTACGGCTTTTTCTCTTTGGGATCTAGGAGCATTTATTTGAGGTAAATTTTATTTTGTATTTTTGTATTTTTATATACATTTTTATAAACAAGTTAGAGAAAGAATTAGGCAAAAAGGAATTGAAATGAAATTATTAAAAATACATGAAGTTTTGGGCTATTTACAAGTATAAAACTCCTTTATTTTTGCGGCTTTTTAGTGTTAATTTATTTTGTATAATCTAATATACAGTAATTAGTGAGTTTTATTTACAAGAGTCATTTTGTTAATTTATGGATTTTATGGACATTTATTTGGGATTTTACTCAGGGATTTTGCTAAGATCAAGATATTGAGATGATGAATCGTGGATTCATCACCCCCCTATACTTAAACTTTGCTAGTCCTCGAGCAAATAAAGAATGAATAAGTTGGGTTAATCCCTGACCGTGCATGTGAATACAAGACTTGATCCGTTCAAGAACTCTCGGTTTTAGAGATCCTAAAATTCTAAGCTGAACCAAGCTCTAGTCAAAAGGTACCCAATTTCCCTAATCATCAGACTCTCTTTGTATACATATATATAAGGGATATGACTTTAAGTGTTGACTACAGTTACAAGAGTAGAGTCACAACGTCACCCAAGGTTCCAGTCCAAGAGACTCTCCTATGGACCCGATCCTCAACACTAGGGAATAAATCATTTCTTGCATCCAATCCACCGTCTCTTTAGTTGTCAGACTTGAAAGTGTAGATGGCAGGCCAGTTGATGGAGGGTATAGGATTGTGTCATTTCTTCTCTCCCTCTCATTGGAACAAGGATCCTCTCAAGTGCCTTATTACGCAACGCATTTTTTGGTGTTGATCAGTGCGTCCGTCAAGAGAAGTTGGAGCCGTCTGCACTTGTTTTCCTGGGAGTACACCGGGGTGTGCCTTTTTTGAGTACCTATCGTACCTTCTACACCCAGACTTGTAGCATTTACGATGCATAGCCCTTTTTTGGTGCAAGCCCGACTCCTGGTCCTAATAGCGGTGGTCCAAGTGGACACTTTGAAATGGTTGGGAGCGCTCGCCTTTGGTGGAAGCTCTTTTGATAATTGACTTTGTGGAATGAGAGCTTTTCTTTGACATTTCATTGCTTTGTAGTATTTGTGGCTAGCTCCACTGCTTTTACCAAGAGTTGACGCACACTGATCAACAATTTTTTTATTTTATCACACCCTGGAACATAGGTAAATGTCAAGAGATAGTACAAGAACCATGTTCTCATACTGCTAAAGATGCTGACACTCAGGTTTCATGAAGCCTTCATTGATTTTATCCCATCCTCGAGCATCATTAAATCAAGTCCAAACTCAAATCCCTCATCCCAGTTCCTCAAGTGAAATTTCAACTCATCTCATCATAACTGCAGTCGTGTATGTGAGGTACAGATCATATTCTTAAGGTAGAGACTAAGCATGCAATATAGCACACACATCTTTCAAACTAGGGAAATGTGAATAATTAAGTCAAGGACCCTAATGACTAAGGCTGGTTAACTCAAAATCTCAAGACCTCATAAACCAAGTGTTCTTGAACATCACTAGTCTTGTGTGAAAGTGAATTGTGTCAGGGATTAAACCAACTTATTAGTTAGTTTTTTTTTTAGTTTTTTTTTTGTTTTTGTTTTTGTTTTTTTTTTTTTTAAGTTTTAGAAAAAGTTTTTTTTGTTTTGTTTTTTTTAAGAAAAAGTTTTTTTTTCAAAAAGGTTTTTTTTTGTGCTTTTTTTTTGTTTTGACAAACAAAGGCAAAGAAGTTTTTTTTTTTGTTAGAAAAGTTTTGCTTCTTCTTTTTTTTTCAAGAGTTTTTTTTTTGAAAAAGATAGGTAAATAAGAAAAGATTCTTTTTTTTTTGAAAAAGATATTTTTATAGCAAAAGAGGATTTTTTTTGAATTTTTTTTCTTAGCAAATAAGGAAAAAGAGTTTTTTTTTAGGAAAGAGTTTTTTTTAGTTTGTTTTTTTTTTGTTTTACCCACCCCATAATTATTGTATAATATATACAAAAAATACGTGAAAGTACGAGCTATGGGTAAAGTATATATGTAATATATACACGCCCCCTATACTTAGCTTGTGCTATGTCCTCATTGCACTAGGTGACAAAAAGACATAGCTCGTACTAAGCGTAGGAAAGCTAAAATAATAAAAAGTATAGAAGTCGATCCGCCCCCCTATACTTAGGCTCTGGATAGACTAAGTGTAGAAGAAGAGCAAAAATGGGGCGGACGAGGTCAAGAGGAGAAATGATGAGTAAATACACATGGCGGGCATCGGTCCCCCCTATACTTAGGCTTTGGTCAACCTAAGTATAGGGCAAGAGTAAGTGTGAGAACCGATGTGATCTCGAGAATATACAAAGAAGGGAGAATATGTACAAGAGTAACTGAATCTTCTAAGATGTTGAATCTTGATGCTGCATCTTCATGAAGAGTAATAAGATGTATCTGCTCTGTGCTCACTCTGTATGAAGTTGATGACCTCGACTTGGACTAACTGCTCTTTCGAATCAACAAAATGCTTCAACAGTTGTCCTCACCACATGAGATTGTGCACCATCTGTGAGATCATCTATCTCTACACTTCCATTCTCGTGCACTTTCTTAACCACAAAGGGACCCGTCCATTTAGATTTGAGCTTCCCATGGAACATCTTCAACCTGGCATTGAACAACCATACCTTTTGTCCAGGGACAAAGTCTTTGCACCTAATGTGCTGATCATGCCACCTCTTTACTTTGTCCTTATAAATCAAACTGTTGTCATATGCCCTGTTTCGGATTTCCACGAGCTCGTTCAAGTTCAAGTCTCGGCAAAGCTTCCCTAGGTGACAACTCCAATTAATCTTCTTAATTGCCCATTCGGATTTATGAATCAATTCTGCGGGCAAATGGCATGGCTTACCATAGATCATTCTAAATGGTGAAGTACCCAATGGTGTCTTGTAGGCTGTCCTATAGGCCCACAGAACTTGGTCCAAAAGCTGAGACCAGTTCTTCCTATCGGGACGAACCAATTTCTGCAAAATACTCTTCACCTCTCTGTTCGAAACCTCTGCCATGTCGTTGGACTGTGGGTGGTAAGGACTAGTAACTCTATGATCAAATCCATAGTCCTTAGCTAAAGATCTCATTTCTCGATTCACAAAATGGCTACCCCCATCAGATATCAAAACTTTTGGCACCCCGAACCTAGCAATAATATGGTCTCTCACAAACTTACAGACAGTCTTGCTGTCTGCGGTTCGGGTTGGGATAGCCTCCACCCACCTAGATAAATAATCAACCGCCAACAAAATGTACTCATGTCCTTGGCTGTTGGGAAAGGGACCCATAAAATCTATGCCCCATGCATCAAAAACATCACAAATAATCATCGGTTGCATGGGCATCTCATCTCTCTGTCCAACTGTCCCTCCCATCCTTTGACAAATCGGGCACGACCGTACAAAATCAATGGCATCTCTAAACAAGGTCGGCCAATACAATCCACATTGAAGTACTTTGTGAGCGGTTCTCTTTCCCGAATGGTGTCCTCCAGCCTCAAGTGAATGACAATATGTGAGGACACTATGGTATTCCTCCTGAGGAATACACCTTCTCCAAACACAATCCGGTCCTTCGAAGAAAAGGAAAGGATCGTCCCAGTGGTATCTCCTCGAATCCGACTTCAATCGATCAATGCTGCTCCTAGTCCAACCATGGGGAACCTGCTTGGAGACAAGATAGTTCACCATGTTGGCATACCACGGGAGGGAGTCAATAACACAAATTGACTCATCTGGGAAGGTCTCTCTAATCCGCTCATGATCAGGAGAATCCTTAAGTTCAATCCGAGAAAGGTGATCAGCCACAACATTCTTCACTCCAGGTTTATCTTTAATCTCCAAATCAAATTCCTGGAGGAGTAAAATCCACCTAAGAAGATGTGCCTTCGCGTCCTTCTTTTCCATTAAGTATCGAATGGCTGTGTGATCAGCATAAATTGTCACCTTAGAGCCCAAAATATATGATCTGAACTTCTCGAGGGCCCATACTACCGCGAGCATTTCCTTTTCAGTCACTATATAATTTTTCTGTGTAGGATCTAAAACTTTGCTCGCATAGTGAATCGCAAACGGAATCCCCTCTCGTTGTTGTCCTAACACAGCTCCTATAGCGAAATCTGAAGCATCAGTCATGATCTCAAAGGGGAGAGACCAGTCAGGAGCTTGTAGGATAGGCGAGGCACAAATCTTCCTTTTCAAGAGCTCAAAGGCCTCCAGACACCTGTGATCTACAATGAACTCTGTGTCTTTTCCTAAGAGCTCAGTCAGTGGGCGGGCGATCTTTGAAAAATCTTGAATGAATCTTCTATAGAATCCAACATGCCCTAAGAATGACCTCACTGACTTCACGTTGGTAGGTGGATCGAGTTTCTTGATCACCTCCACCTTGGCAGGGTCAACCTCCATTCCCCTTTTGGAGATGACATGCCCCAACACGATACCCTCCGTCACCATAAAGTGACTCTTCTCCCAGGAGAGTACCAGATTCACCTCTCTACACCTCGTGAGGACTCGGTCCAAGTGCGCTAAACATGTATCAAAAGAATCACCATGGACCGAGAAGTCATCCATGAATACTTCCAGGAAATCGCCCACCATCTCGGCAAATATGGCTATCATGCACCGCTGAAATGTGCCCGGGGCATTGCAGAGCCCAAATGGCATGCGCCTGAAAGCATAAGTGTCGAATGGACATGTGAATGTGGTCTTTTCCTGGTCCTCAGGGGCTATGGCTACCTGGTTGTAGCCTGAGTACCCGTCAAGAAAACAGAAGAACTCTTTCTCTGCGAGTCTCTCCAAGATCTGATCAATAAAAGGCAAGGGAAAGTGATCTTTCTTGGTCGCAGCATTCAGGCGCCTGTAGTCGACACAGACGCGCCACGACGTGGGTACACGTGTCGCGATCTCTACCCCCTCCTCGTTGGTGACCATCTGAATTCCCGACTTCTTGGGGACAACATGAAGTGGGGCCACCCACTTGGAGTCAGAAATAGGGTATATAAACCCTGCTTTGCACCATTTCTCAATTTCATTCTTCACCACTTCCCGTAGATTGGGGTTAAGTCTCCTCTGAAACTCACGGGAAGGTCTCACGTTATCCTCAATGAAAATGTGGTGCGAGCAGAGAGCGGGGTTGATGCCCACGAGATCCGACACTGTCCAGCCTATTGCTTTGCGGTTCCTCTCTAGGACTTCTAACAACCTAGACTCCTGCTCTAAAGACAAGTCTGAGCTAATGATGACAGGATATCTCTCTTTGGGTCCCGCAAGAAAGGCATACTTGAGTGTAGGAGGTAGTGATTTCAGTTCTGGCAATGTGGTATCATCAAGCAGATCTGGCTGAACTTAATCTGAATCTGGTTCCGTGCTGCATGAAGGTGGGCTAAGCTGAGTAGTACTCGCCACCAAATCAGAAGTATCGGGAGTCGGATCGTCAAAAGTATCCAAACAATCGGCAAAAGCCACGTCCGACTCGTCATCTATGTCCCATGATTGTTCCGAAGAGGATGGAACTGACATATCTGGATGGATCTCTAAGTCATCATGAGAATAGGTTGATGCATCTCTAGCAAGATCAGACAACACCTGGCAAACTACATCATGCACTATATCCTCTCCAGATGAAAGGGTCTCGCTCTGTCCTGAAGGAATCTGTCCCCAAATCCCAACTGTGCTAATCATACTGCAATCTGCCTCTGAAGATGAGTACTCTGTGCTACTCTCTGAATCGGGTCGCTGACACTTGGTTTGCTTCATCTCAAGGTTCACTTCTCCGCCTGGAGAACGGAACTTCATCATTCCCGTACCATAATCGAAAGCTGCGCCTGCGGTCCTAAGGAAGGGTCGCCCGAGAATGATCTGAGATTCTCTCCAATGGTTGGGGGTCTCCATGTCCAAGACTGTGAAGTCCACCTGATAGTTCTGCACCTCAATCGAGATAACGACGTTCTTCACTTCTCCCTTAGGTCTCTTCATTGAACGATCTGTGAATTGGAGTAAAGCTCTAGATTTGCGAAGTGGTCCCAACTCCAATTTCTGATATAAGGCTAAGGGAAGTAAGTTGATCGAAGAACCGTTATCTACGAGTGTGCGTGCAAACGCAATGTCGTCAATACGACTCTCCACATAGTGAGCACCCATGTCTCTCTTTTTCTTTGGCAAAGTCTGATTCTTGAGACAATAGGTTGTGGCTACTGATAAGACATGTGTCTTTATATTTCGGTTATCTTTCTTCCTGCTAACCCTTCTAGGTGTGCATCTCACCTTAAGGTATTTTTGGAAAGCGGGATGGTTAGCCACATATTCATCAAATGGCACCTTAACTGTGATGTTTTCTTTACAAAACCGTGCCATATCGGGGTCATCTTTCTGAATCTTTTTGATGCGCTTTCCTGCCGTAAGAGCGCGGGGGAAAGGGATTGAAGCTAGGGAAACAGAGGATGAAGAGTCTGAATCATGAACTGAAAGATCATTCTTTGACTTAACGGAAACAGAGTTCTTCATACAAGAATCTTTTTGATGCAACATGGACTCAAAATCTAAACTATCTACTAAAGGTTGTAGAATAGAATCTGGAGTGGTATCCGCCACAACCGGAGATGCAAGGTCCTCCGTAGACTCAGAAGAATATCCATGATGACGATGCTGCATACGTGCTCTCCTCCTCCTCTCGGCTCCCTGAGTGGAAATCCTCGAATGGTGCTGATGGGGATCTGAAATATGATGCCTCTCCTCCTCGTCCTCTGAAGACTCCTCAGGTAGAGCTCCAGAGATGCCCCTCCTCGTGTCCCTCGCCCGGTCAGGTACGACCACGGTCCTTTCCGCTCCTGAGTGACATGTGGTTAGCCTTGTCACACGAAAGAATCTCACGTTCAGATTTAGGAGATGCTGAATAATATACCTGACCAAAGTGCTGCTGAGAACTAGAACGGTTCAGGCTATTGGGGTTAGCCTGAACTTGGGCTGGGATAGAGGTAGAGGGTGCAGTCTGCTCGTCTCGCCATCTGGACAGGCGGTTGACATCCACCCGTAAGTCCTGAACCTCGTTCCTGTAGGAACGTAGCTCGTCGAGTATCTGCTGGTGAATATCCATGGGACTAGACGATGAAGGAAGTGGATAAGACTGGGAAGAAGAACGAGAAGACTGGCCCTGCTGGCCAGTGTACTGCCTCTGCTGCTGCTGTTGCTGGGGTTGCGGGCCCTGCTGGCCCGTCTGGTAATGGCCCTGTCGGCCATACTGCTGGTACTGCTGCCTCTGCTGCTGAGGTGGATGGAATCCAGGGCTCTGCTGTGACGGAGGTGGTGCAGTGGTGAATGCGGTGTTGTGAAAGGTCGGGGGACGCTGATAGGTCTGTCGGTCTCCCGTACTTCCCTGCCTGGCAGGGTCCTGAGTATACCATATCCCATTCACCTCCCAAACTGGTGGAGGCTCCTCCTGGACTGTCTCTGCTGCTGGAGGTGTCTGCTGGAAAGAGTGGGTGTAGGATTGGTCCTGCTCCCATGGCTGGGGTTGCCCTGACACCAACTGCTCCTGAACATGGTGAACTCGGTAAATGGGAGCAGCGGGTGCAGTCACGGCAGGTATCTTTATCTTAGATACCTTCTCAGTCAACTCCTCCATCTGTTTTGGAAGTTTGGAGACGCTCCGGTCTAACTCATCAATCCTCCTGTCGATCCTCTCGACTACAGTAAGCTTTTCAGCCAGAAGTCCCATGCTAGGGATCACATCCTGAGAGAGATCGACTATAGCTGGTTTCCCCCCTCCAAGTGAGAGTGAACTGGGGGATGGTGTATAGGCCCTACTGGCCATCTGTGAGCGGCTAGTTTCAGCCATCTGCTCGAATACCCTCCAGACGGTATCCGCTCCTCGTGATGTATAGCTGCCTCCACAGGCAGCGCTCACTAAACCCTGCATCTCAGGGTTGAGACCAGTGAAGAAGGATTGGACCAAGATGTTGTCATCTAGTCTATGACAGGGACACTTCTGCAGGATGTCCTTGAATCTTTCCCAAGCATCATAAAAAGCTTCATGGGGTAATTGGGAAAAACTCGTAATGCGCGTCCTCATCATGTTAGTTCTACTCAACGGGTAGAACTTCTTTAGGAATAGGTCCTTGAACTGGGCATAAGTGGTGACGATGATTCCAAGATTCTTCACCCAGTAATCGGCTTTTCCACCCAAGGCAAATGGAAGGGCTTTGAGCCTAATATAATCCTGGCTAACATTGTTATGTTTGAGGTTAGCACAGATGAGCTCAAAGTCCCTTAGGAATGCATATGGCTCCTCAGAAGCATTCCCATCAAAATGTGGCAGAAGGTTCAGGAAATGCGGCTTCAGCTCAAAATCAACCTCGGGTTCGGCCGGACTCAAGTAGTTATGAATTTGATATTGTCCGGGGTTATAAGCCGCATCCATTGGTAGTTGGAACCCAACATTTAGCTGTCCCAACTGAGCTCTCAGTAATGCTTGTTGCTGCTCAGATGCAGCTAATCTTGCAAGTATACTTCTCATCGGGTCTTCATGGTTCTCTTCTTCCTCTTCTTTCTTCTTTGGAGGCATTTTACTCGTGTCTTCTATATGGCCTGAATCAGCAATGTGTTCTTGATTAGAAGAGGATTTATGAATCATGATATTCTCACCAAGGCGATGGTCTTCCTCGGTGAGGTGGGAAGAGAGAAATGGGATGGTTTGAGGGTAACCATCCCGAGAGTGAGTGATCCTGGGCTCAAGAGGGTCATGAGTCCAGGTTGGTCCAAGTTGCGCTTGGACCTTTGAAGACGTACTTTTTGAAGGGTTCAACGAGAGGTTCGCAAAGTCCGAATAAATATCCCCCCAATCAGTCATCTTCGATGTCAAAAGAACCGATTAGATCACGATAATCAATGAGGCGCTAGTTCTACGGTGCACGTAAATGTGCGGAGTGAACTCACACAATTCAAACGCAATTCAAACCCCCAATTTCACCAACTCAACACGTGATGGTCGTAAGAGTTCGGCCGATTTATCTGGTCAATTTTAGTTTGTGAGAATACAATCTTGGAAAGATTAACGAGCTGTTAGGTGCCCGTATTTTCCTACAGACTGGCCCGGTTCTTACAACTAGTTTGACCTACTTTCAGCCAGTATAGGAGTAAGTACGGACCGTATAAATACGGCTACCCGTTCCTTGAGGACTAAGGCGTCCTCTAAACCTCCCACTCTGCTAAGGAAGTCCGGACCGTTTACCGGCTACCCGTAAATCCTCACTGAAAAGTAGCTAATCGCCTAAAAAGAAAGAACCAGTAGTAAGTAAGAAATCCAGACTTGGCTCTATCCTAGGGTCGTCTCTCTCTCACTTGCAATTAAAACAAACAATGAGGGCTTTATGCACCCGAGAACAAGGGTTCTTTTTATTCCAATTAATTAGATCGACCTGCTCAATTCAGTCCCAATTTTAGAGTTAGGTTATCACTTGAAATTTATGTGAACACACAAGCACGTCTACCGTTCAGTCCCAATTTCCTTTAACCTTAAGTTGCAAAACAAGATGGGAATCGGAAATCAGAATGCAAACGAGAAACTATGATGCATGCTCAGAAGAAGATATACTTACAGTGAATCCCAGCACTCTTCATGCGTTATGCAAAACTAAATTTGTAAATATTACACTAAATGCATGCAGATCGAGAAAACCGCACCTAAACAATATACTATTAGCGGGGAAGAATTGATTGGATTTGAGCTAAGTAGTATGTGTCTATGTGCGTCTCATTATGAATCTTATAAGATATGTGAATCTTCTAAGATAAGTGTGGCCTAAATTACGATGGGCACAAACAAATTTGATTCTAAACTATCGTGTGCCTAATCCTTAATTTCGCCACTCAAGTCAAGCCCCACCCTCGCCGGAGAGTGAAACAGGCTCGACACACCAAAAATAATGTCCAAGTCTTTTTACATGCACGAGCTCTCAAACAAGAGCCACTAGAAATGAGCAACTACCTAAATAATTACAATAATTTACAAAATTCTCTCAAAAATAAATTGCTTTATCCTCGCACTTCAGCAGTCGGCGCTCCTCGCGTCCGTCGACCTCCGATGCACTCCAAGTCCACCGGGCCCTCGCAAGGAAACAAAGATTTATGTTAGAGAGATAAAAAAATATATATACAAAAATATGAAGAGAAATAATTGCAAAAAAAATGAATAAATACAAGTGGCTCGGGGGTCAAACTACCCGAGTAAATGGAAAACTAAATCCAAAATTTTTAAATTAATCCCTAAGTTGTTTGCCTCCCCGGCAACGGCGCCATCTGACGTGTCGCTAGATAAGTTGTTTAATTCGGCTTCGTTGTAGCACGTGTACTTAGCGATTCGGTCAGAACCGAGAGAAGATCTCCGTGAAGAGTGTCTCGGCTTTAATTTATATCCAGGGCAAGTCCGGGGTCGAACACAGGGAGGCAAAGGAACAACTTGGGTTTAATTTGCAAATTTAAGATCTAGATATCCAATGCGGTATTTTTTTTAGATTTTTTATGCAAAAAGAAATGTTAATGCAAGTTGCGGTTGAATTACGACACTAAGAAATCATACAACAAGGCCAAATTAATTTTAATGGAAAAGAAGTCCAATTTAGCCAATTCGTATTTTTCCTAGAATCTTAATCCAGTGATGAATACAAAACACATTTTTTTGGAATTTTAGGGGTTAAAATGCACAAACTAAAAACACACACTTTTTATGGGTTTTTTTCACAATTTATCACACCAACAGCAATAAAAAATTATGAAAAAATTACTGGAACTAAACCATGATGCAAGGAGACTACAGTAATTTTTTTAGAATTTTTTGACAAGTTATGAATTTTTTATGTATTTTTTTAGTGAAATCAGAGTGACAACGAGTAAATAATTTCTAATAAATCCACATTATAAAATTAATCAGAGTACGAATTATCCTAAAAAGATATTTTCATGAGCAATCCAGTAGAGGTGAAATTTCGCAAAAAAGATATTTGTGGATTTAACTAAAAATCGATTACTAAAATCACTCTACAATTTATTTACGGCACAAGACAACTCCATTTTGGATGAAATTTGGACAGTAATTACGTCACATATCAAGGCATCACACATAATTTTTGTGGAATTTTTAGAGCAATCGTGTGTTAGATATGAATTTAAGAGTACTGAATGGGTAAAATATGCAAAGTTTCAGTTAATTATTTTTAATTAATTACCCATACACCACAAAAATACAAAAAAAATCCACAAAGTATAGAATTAGTTTCTCCACACAAAGGTATTTTTCATTGAACAAATTGATGCAAAAACGAAGTCCAAATTAAGTCATGAACACAGGGGTCTTTGTGCAAAACGGAAAACAATATTTACAAAGCAAATATATACAGGGACTGATTTGCAATTACTAAAACTATACAAAATAAATATGCAATTTTTACAATAAAATAACAAAAGAAAAATAACCTTTCTTCTTCTTGGAGCCGCAGGTGGAGAAACCCAACAGGGATGGACGTCACGGCAGGCGCGCGGCCGCAAGGAAGGCGGCGCGGCGGCCGCGGTGGTCGGCGGCGGTGCCGCGAAGGGGTGGTGACGGCGGCGGGGAGCTGTGGAGCCGCGAGGGCGGCTGGTGGCGCGCTGGAGTTGAGGGAGGTGGCGGCGACGGGTCGAAGGGGAGGGGCGGCTGGAAGGCGGTTGGTTGCCAACGGAGGGGCGTGGTGGCGGAGGAGGTCGGCGGTCGCGCGCCTCCGCCGCGGAGCTGAGGGAGCTGGCGGCCAGCGCCGGCCGGCTTGAGGGAGTGGCAGGCGGCGGCGGCGGTGGGAACTTCCCCCCACCGCTGCTGAGAGTATTATTTTTTTGTTTTTTTTTATTTTTTTTGATTTTTTACTGTTGTAATAAAAGAGAAGTTTTTTTTTGTTTTAGATTTTAAATTTTTTTATAATTTTGATTAGACAGGGATTAAACATGATAAAAAATATGATGATGGTGAGGATGATAAACTAAACAAATGAGGGGGAAAATGGTGTGATGGTGGAGGTGGAAGGGATGATATGTTTGTGCTAAAAAAATTTGCAAAAAGACCAGATAAACTAAAATTACCTACGATGAACGCGGATGCCTATGGAGTGCTCGTGAGAGCACGGTCTTCGCTCGAATCGCCGGCGCGCGATGAGCTCGAGCAGCGCGCGGTTGCGGCTGCGATGTTGGCCAAAAAGCCAATGGATCACACCGGAGAGAGGGCTGTCGTCGCTCGACCGCGGTTGCGTCGCTGTCACCGATTCAACTCAGGGAACTAGGCTCTCCTCACATAAAGATGGATCGAAGGCAAAATTGAGGAGAATGACATGTATATAAAGAGAATGGGATGAGAGGTTATTAAAGTGGAGGAGTTGAATGGGAAGTTGATTTATTAATGGGGTTGAATGGGAAGTTGGGAAAAAATGGTGGAATAATGGAGTTGAATTGATGGTTATTGTAGAGAATGGAAAAATAAAATAAATAAATAAATAAAATAAAGTTGGCTACTTTATTTGCAATAAAATAAAAAGAGAAGAGAAATGGTGAAGAATTTACAAGGGAAGACAAACAACATGTACACATTTTTTTTGCTTTTCTAATATGTAATTTTTTTGTCTTTTTAATAAGAGATATTTACAACGGAAAAATACACTAAAATACTACAATTAAAATACAACACAAGTATGATTTTTTTGTATTTTTATTAATTAAGAAAGATACAATAAAAATTAAAGAAAGGATGAATATATACATAATGTACAATGTACATCTAGGTCCTAAAACCCAACTTTTGCAAATGAGCTCCGATTTTAATGAAACCACTTCCGTTGGATAGATAATTTTCTAACTTGAACTTTAAAAGTGAGTTTGGTGAATTTGGTGTTCATACGGAGCGGGAATTCAGCTTGGAAGTTGGACTTTACGGCTTTTTCTCTTTGGGATCTAGGAGCATTTATTTGAGGTAAAATTTATTTTGTATTTTTGTATTTTTATATACATTTTTATAAACAAGTTAGAGAAAGAATTAGGCAAAAAGGAATTGAAATGAAATTATTAAAAATACATGAAGTTTTGGGCTATTTGCAAGTATAAAACTCCTTTATTTTTGCGGCTTTTTAGTGTTAATTTATTTTGTACAATCTAATATACAGTAATTAGTGAGTTTTATTTACAAGATTCATTTTGTTAATATATGGATTTTATGGACATTTATTTGGCATTTTACTCGGGGATTTTGCTAAGATCAAGATATTGAGATGATGAATCGTGGATTCATCACAACTTCAATACCAGCAGAACCAATCTTCTTCGACCACACAACCTACACGGAGGATCTTACCTGCTCCACCCACCCATCAGATTCACTACGTACAGAGCGAGCTAGAGACTCCGCAGATTGATTGGCATGAGGATCAGTCTCATGCCAATCCCGGGCAGATCACCAGCGCTGCAGATATGGAGGTTGAGCCGCAAACCACTCTCGAGATTAATGGGATTTGGTATACTCCGATTCAGCAACCGAGTATACCACATCAGCAGCAGCAGCCGTACAGTCAACCGTAGCATGGACGTCCATATTTTCAGCACCGCCAGAATTTCACGCAGCAGCAGTCTCACCAGAATGTTTATGAGAGACCACAATCATACCAGTATCCTGCTCATTATTGACAGACATATCCTCATCAACAGCTGCAGCAATCTTCCTCCACACCGCAAGGATTCTCCCAGCCTTCCACCTCTCAGCAATACATGCCAAGGCAGGAGAGAGAAGCAAGCCAGGGCCACCACATCGAATCTTAAATGAACTCACAGGCCCAGGAACTAAATCAGATCATGGATATGCTGAGTACGCTCCAAATTGCGCATAAGACCGAGATGGAGCAGGTTAACCGTCGTCTGGACGAGTTAACTGCACCGAAGACCACTCTTCTAGCCCAGCCTCAGATGAACCCGATCAACAATAGGAGGCATCCAGATCAGGTAGACACACTACAGGTATGATCTCGTTTCCTGAATTTTTATCTAACTTCATTCGTCACAGGAGCGGTAGATCACCACAAGCACTGCTGGAGTAGAGGAGAGGGCACTAGAAGAGCAGGAGAAAATCCATGAGAAGCAAGATTTTGATGTTGAGGAGGAGAACCAGCATGATGATGAGGACCACCTTGAAGATCCAAGAGAAGGGAGTGATGCTGATACAGTTGACATGGACACTAGCAAATCAGACGATGACATCACGCCAGACCATGCAGATATTCTCGATAAAAACCTATCTTCCCCTATTTTAGAGAGTCTTGTACATAATTCTGAAACTCTCGATGTACAAGCTCATTTCAATATCAATAAAAATTCTGATTTTCTGATTCCATACATTGTTCTTTTCCCGATGCTCTGTTTGGAAAAAGAAAGAAAATAACAAAAAGATTGTTGTGACTCCAGATACCGAGCGTTTACTTAAAGATCACATCTTTTTGAAGATCCCGCTTCATGATGCCTTAGATCATTTTCCTATGCTTAAGAATCAATTGAAAAACCGATGACCATGCGTAGGAAAAAGAGATCCCGTACAAAGAAACATGTTTTGACTAAGGCTACATCTTGTGCTATTCAGAATAAGTTACCGAAGAAGAAGAAGGACTCAGGTGCACATTATGTCAGATGCGAGATCGCAAATGCCGAATTCGATCGCACTCTTTTTAGATAACGATTCCTCGATCAATTTGATACCCTCTTCTTCCCTCGATAAGCTCGAGTTAGGTCCTCTTTACAAATCTCACGCGATCCTTCAGTTTGCTGATAGATTCGTAAAGAGACCTAAGGGTATATTAAGGAACATTATCGTAACCGTGCAGGGTCTGCAATTCCCAGTGGACTTTACGGTCCTGGACATGGATTGCCCTACACAGTTACACCTTACCCCAATCATTCTTGGGAGGCCGTTCTTAGAGACCACAAAGGCTCTCTTCGATTATGATACAGGGAAGTTATCTTTTCGCGCTGAGGGCAAGAAGGTACATATAGAGATGGCGAGAGAATCCAACACATCTAGTGATGCATCTTCTGATTTTTTGAGTTCGTTAGCCACCTGCGATTACATGGATGAGGTCCGTCTTGACGACCTCAAAAGATATCAAGTAGAGACCCAAGAGTGCTTAACAGAGGACGGGTCCGAGACTATAGTTGGTGATTCTTCAGAAGGTACTTTATATTTTAGTCTGGATGATGAGAAGCAAAGGGATCATACGTCTGAGGAGTTTATTGCAGATCTTTCAGATTCAGAGATTTTACACAATTCCTCCAATTCAGATGATCTAGATACCGAATTTCATTTAGTTGAGTTGTTTTCCTCTGATCAGTTTGAGGATGAGCATAGTAGCGAGTCAGATGATGTTTTGAACATCTTCTATAGTCCGACTCTAGAGCACATTGAAATGGTGGATAACCAAATCACAGACAAATCAACAACCTATACAGATCCCAATACACAGATGAAGGAGGTTTCAGCAGAGCTAGAATCTACCTTACCAGAACTAAAAACTTTGCCACCAAATATAAAGTATGCCTTCCTTGCAGGTCCACATCGACAGTTTCCGGTCATTATCACTTCATCTTTGATCGATGAACAAGAATCTCGTTTGATGGAGGTTCTAGAAAGAAACCGCAAGGCTATTGGGTGGACTGTATCCAATCTCCGCTGGATTAATCTTGCTTTGTGTTCTCATCACATATATCTTTATCATGACAGCAAACCCTCCAGAGAGTTTCAGGGTAGGCTGAATCCGATTTTACGAGAAGTTGTCAAGAAAGAGATTTCGAAAAGGTGCGATGCAGGCTTCATTTATTCCATCTCCAACTCTGAATGGGTCAGCCCATTACATGTTGTCCCGAAGAAATCGGGAATTCATATGATTAAGAATGAGAGTGGAGAGAAGATTCCAAAGAGAGTAACCACGTCGTGGCGGGTGTGCGTTGATTACAGAAAATTGAACGCCGCGACGAAGTAGGACCACTTCCCTTTGCCTTTTATGGACCAGGTCATAGAACAGTTGGCAGGGAAGGAGTACTTCTGTTTCCTTGATGGTTACTCCGGATACAACCATGTAACAATTGCTCCTGAAGACCAGGAGAAAACCACCTTCACATGTCCGTTCGGCACGTATGCCTTTAGACGGATGCCCTTTGGATTGTCCAATGCTTGCTACTTTCTAGAGGTGTATGCTTGCTATTTTTGCGGACATGGTCGGTGATTTTCTATAGGTTTTTATGGATGATTTTTCAATCTGTGGTGAGTCTTTTGACGATTGTTTAGCGCACCTAGACCAGGTTCTTCAGAAGTGTTGTGAGGTAGATCTCGTTCTGTCCTGGGAAAAGAGCCATTTTATGGTTACACACGGGATCGTGTTGGGGCACGTCATCTCCCAGTGAGGCATGGAGGTTGACCCTGCCAAGGTGGATGTCATCAAGCGCCTTGAACCACCATCCAACATCAAACAGTTACGGTTATTTCTCGGGCATGTCAGTTTTTTCCGACGGTTTATCCAAGACTTCTCCAAGATTTCCTGACCGTTAACTGAAATATTAGGCAAAGACATCGAGTAATTGTTAGATGATAAATGTCTTAATGCCTTCCTCACATTGAAAGAAATGATTATCAGTGCTCCTATCCTACAGCCACCTGATTGGTCTCTACCCTTTGAGATCATGATGGATGCTTTAGATTTTGTGGTAGGGGCTGTATTAGGATAGAGGAGGAATGGACTTCCTGTTGCCATCCACTATGCCAGCAGAACCTTAGACGATGCTCAGCGTACTTACACAGTAACAGAAAAGGAGATGTTGGCAGTGGTATTCGCTCTAGATAAATTTCGATCCTATCTTCTTGGCTCAAAAATCACAATATACACAAATCATTCAGCTATCCGGTTTCTGATGGAAAAGAAGGATGCTAAGGCACGCCTTCTTAGATGGATTCTATTACTTCAGGAATTCGATTTGGACATTAAAAATAAACCTGGGGTAAAGAATGTGGTAGCTGATCACCTCTCCCGATTACAGACAGATCAGCCTGCATATGAGTACACGTCAGAGATTGCAGAGAGATTTCCTGACGAGAGCATCTTTGCAGTTACCGAACTCCCATGGTATGCAGATATAGTGAATTTTCTGGTCACACAGAAAAGTCCTCAAGGTTGGCAAAAGAATCGAGTTGATAAACTAGTTTCTGAGGCACGATACTACCACTGGGAGGATCCGATTCTTTTTCATGAAGGACCGGATTGTGTTTTCAGGCATTGTATTCCTCAGGAGGAATATAATAGTGTTCTCACTTTGTGTCATTGTTTAGACGCAGGGGGACATCACTCAGGGAAGAGGACAACGCAGAAGGTACTTTAGAGCGGATTATGGTTGCCAACTCTTACTAGAGATGCATGCACATTTGTGAAGAGTTGCCTAGATTGTCAGAGAGCAGTAGGGACAGTCAGTGCTAGAGATGCAATGTCAATGCGATCCGTTATTATTTGCGAGATCTTTGATGCATGGGGCATAGATTTCATAAGACCGTTCCCTTCCAGCAACGGCTTTGAGTACACTCTTCTCGCTGTAGATTGTGTTAGTAGATGGGTGGAAGTTGTACCCGTACGAAGCACAGACAGTAAAATAGTTTGCAAGTTCCTAAGGGAACACATTATTTCGTGGTTCGGGATCCCACGTATTCTTATTTTAGATAAGGGTAGCCATTTCATTAATAAGGAGGTCAAAAAGCTAGTAAAGCAATACAGCATTGATCACAGAGTAGCTTCTCCTTACCGCCCGCAGACGAACAGCATGGCTGAAGTTTCAAATAGGGAGGTGAAATCAATTCTCCAGAAATTAGTACAACCGGATAGGAAGAACTGGTAACAGCTTCTAGATCAGGTTCTTTGGGCATGTCGTACTGCATACAAAACTCCCTTAGGTACTTCACCATTTAGATTGGTTTATGGAAAGCCGTGCCATTTGCCCGTAGAGATCATACACAAATCTAAATGGGCTATTCGAGAAATTTTATTGGATACACAGAAAGTAAGAGCCAAGAGAAATATAGATCTGACTGAGCTAGTAGAGATTCGAAATCAAGCATACGAGAACACTCTCATTTATAATGACAAAGTGAAGAAATGGCATGGCAGACATATTCAGCACAAGATCTTTATCCCTGTACAGAAAGTCAGGTTGTTCAATGCAAGATTGAGAATTTTTCCCGGCAAATTAAAAAGAAAGTGGGAAGGACCTTACATAGTCAGAACGGTACATGACAATGGAAGTATAGCAATATCAGATGTGTCACCTGGTGCAGAACCATTCGTGGTTAATGGGCAGATGCTGAAGCACTTCATCGAGATTACTGATCATTTGGCTCATATTGAAGTGATCTATTTTGTACAGGAATCATGATCATTCTTTCATTTCATCTCATCCTATACAAATTCTTTTGAGCCATTCGATTTCTGGAGATCCGCAATACTTGTATATTCTTCGTAGACCACAATCGTCCCCATTTTTGTTCGTCGTCCATGCTTAGGATACCAGATCCTAAGTACAGGGGGGACCAATTGTTCACTGATTGACATTTTATATTTTGTTTCGATTCTTTTTGTATATCCTTTCTTTTTAACAAATCACTGGTCTCCGATTTTTGGCTACACTATATTCTATACTTAAGATGCCTTATCCTAAGTATAGGGGGGACCGAGTGATTTCGATGATTTCATTTTCTTTATTTCTTTTGTGCCTTCGTTGTATATTCTTTTTACTCAGTCACCTCATTTTTTGCTCTTCTGTTATACTTATGATGACCTGATCGTAAGTATGGGGGGGTTGACTGACTTGTACTCTCTATTCTTTTTCACCCACTTTTACTCAGCACGAGTTATGTCCTTCTTTTTCTCTTTTTACACTATGAGGACATAGCACAAGCTGAGTATAGAGGGTGCGTATATATTGTATATATACTTTTGTCCATAAATTGTACTTTTACGTATTTTCTATATCTATAAAATCCATAAAAGTGGGTGAGGGTTAATTTAAAATCCATTTATATATGTTTTTATTACTTATAAAATCCTTATAAATAAGTAAAATATGTTTAAAACTTGTATTTAAAATCTGTAATTAATATATGAATTTGAAATTTGTATTTAAAAATTGTATAATACTCATTTTAAATCCTATTTATTAAAACATGTGTAAAAAATCATTTAATCCTTGTAAAATCCCTTGTTAATAAAATCTGTAAAATACATTATATATTTAACTCAAATAAAATATATCTTGTAAAATTCATGTACAAAAACTTGTGTATAAAAATCAGGAAATCCATAAAAAAAATTACAAAGGCTTAAAAGTCATAAAAATTACAAAAGCCTTAAAATCCATAAAAATGAGTAAAATTCAGAAAATATACTTCACAAAAACATGGTTGCATTTGCATTCGCATTTTTCAGAATAAGTTTGATTTCTGTAATTAAGTATTGAGTCTAGTCTAAAGGATGGAGCTTGATTACGACCTTTAACATTCGTTATAAGGAGCCTAGTTAGGATCTGGAATTTAGACTCTCCAGTTCTGTGACTTAAAATCTTTGGGTTCCATAAGACCATATTGGGAAATCAAGTCATATGTACTTAAGTAGACCATTTGGTGTCATCCGTACAACTCTACACTAGTGAACCAATCTTGAACACATGCACTCTGCACTTAGCTCAACTCGCATGGAGTTATGAAGGGCAGTACATCTTGGTAGTGTGTTTCTATCCTTATATTTGTGGCATTGACGTCTAAAGATGGGAGAGATTGGGGTTGCGATAGTTGCTTCGGATGAGGGAAGGATTTGCTGACATAATTTTTCTAAGACCTCAAAAAAGGGACGGAATAAAAAGATGTTATTTCCGTCGAGGCACAAAAAGATGAATGCAGTGCAAGCAAATTACAAAGTCAAATCAAAGAAGAAGCCACCAAATACGACCACAATGGTCCACCAAAAATGTCTGCACATCTTAGTGGAGACTTAGGTACACTGATTGAGCTTCACAAGGAGATGTGTCTACACTGGTCGTACTCCACTTCTTTTCTCATTCTTCTACTTTCTCTCTATACTCGATTGTGGACATAGAACGAACTGACCTCAGAAGGGAATACCTCCCTCCCCGAGGAAAGAGTAGCTGGATGAGGAAGCCATAGAAGTGTATAGCCGGGATGGACAGTTTCTTCATTTTTCTAAGCAGGAAGAGCTAAATCAATTCACACACTGTACAAATTGACTTCAAGGATGATAGAGTTTGCGATATGAATAAGTGAGTCTGAACTAGCTGATGAAGTGATCTTGAATAAGGATTTGTGGAACTTGAGGACTGTTGAGGATAAAATCCTTATCCTAGTTAAGGTTCTGATAAAATACTTGTTTCAGGCCCGATCGAGCTCTGTCCTTTGTCTGTTCTCATGAATTGGTTTAGGAAAACAAATTCATTCTAACTTTCTTTCTATTTCACTTACTTTTTCAAATAAGTGTTTGCTAAGGGACTAGCAAAGTTTAAGTATGGGGGTTGATGAATTCATGATTCATTAACTTTTCTGTCGCATTTTGTCTTAAAACCCTTAACAAATGCATGTAAATATTCATTATTTCTCATCTTTTATTCAAACTTCATTCATGAATAAATATTCATTTTAAGCATCAAAATCATGTAAATAAATAAAGAACAATGAAAAGAAAATAAGTCAGATTGGAGATATGTATATATGTACAATATGACTTATAAATATAAATATAATTGCAAGGTATATTTATAACCTAACCCTCGAGACCAAGTCAACATGGATTGGTCGACAAACCAATAAGTAGGGGGAGATAAGGAAAGAAAACCATAAAAATAAATTAAGACACACTTCATATACTTCTCAGTATTTATCAAATAAATACAAAATTTCAATGATTTTTAATTAATTCATATATATATATATATCACCAAACTCTTTTTCTAATTATTTCTAAAAATATATATAAAAATATAAAAATAAGTTAATAAAATATTACCTTGTATATATGCCAAGAAATCCAGCTTGTAAATTGTCAAAATCTCAACTTCAGAACATCATAACTTCTTCATACGAACTTCAATTTCATTCTACTCACCTTTAAAGTTCATAAAATAAAATTATCTAATTAATAGAGGTGGTTTCATCGAATTCGGAGTCCGTTTGCAAAATGTCGGTTTTGGGACCAAATGACAACGGGGTTTCTGGGCTATTTATTTTATGTAGAACACATTATATATAGTTTTATTAATTTTAGAATTTCTAATTATTTTCATGATCTTGTAATTTAACCCTAATTTATTTCAGATTTTTTGGAGCTTATTTATTATTTTAATAAAATCCAAAACCCTAAATTATAGGTAAAAATGAACTGGATAACTTATACCTATATTTATTAATATATGTAAATTAATTTATTAAAATCCCTAAAAATTCACACAACCCTTATTTATTATTCTAATAATTATGAAAATATAACATTAATATTTAATTATTTATTTTTTAAATTAAAAATCCAAAACCTAATTATCTATACATATTTCTTAATATAATATTTATATTTCGATTAATATTTATTCTTTATAAAAACTAATTATTCTATAATTAAGATAATTTAATTATCTTCATTTCTTGTTTTATAACTATTTAAAATAGCGTTATTTAATGTTTAATATTGAATATGTAAGCAAATTCAAACATTTGGCCAACCAAGTGTTGACAAGTGTCAGCACCTGGTTCATCTTCTTCAAGAAGCCGGCAATGAATCTGTTCTAACTGGCCTTGTTCACCTATTTTTCTCGCGCAGATCATAAGTCATTCATGCGATCTAAACCCTTGGATCTACTCTCCTAACAACCAAGAATTTCGGCCACCTTTCGATTTTACTTGGAGATTACGAAATTCTTCTATAAATACTTCCAAAGTTGGCAAATCCGAACTAACTCTCCATAACCACCTGCAGCTCAGGCATCCAGTGGCTGAACCCCTCTCTTCCTCGCCTCGCTCCGCTCGTCCAGGAGGTGACAGCTCCAATAAACAGTGCTCGTGTGGGAGAAGGACCTTCGGGGAGGAGTTCCAAGGTGATAACTCTGCCTTCCATCGCCGCCTTGCGCGCGTCCAGCTCCAGCAAAGATCGGTCGTCGAGCAGTTACTAGACGTAATACACCTCTACATTCCCAGATCTACTCATCCATCTTCGCTAAATTTTATCTCGATTCTCGTGCCACGATTAGCGTGGTTAATCACGTAATTAGTCAATCTAATCCTCTAACTTAAACGCACAACCAAATTCAATTCCAAAATCGTTTCAAATTCCACTCGAATCGCAATCCAATTCTCGAGTATTTCTCATGCCTAGTTTCATTTATTCTAGAAACATATATTTAAGCTTGCGAAACTATAATCCATTGGTCGATTTCTCGTGAATCGAGCAAGCACACTTCTTATTTGCAGGTTCTTCTTGAATCTGGAGTCATTCCAAAGTATCCGGAGCCCTAAATCATCAAGAAATTCGTGATTCAAAGAAGGCGCAACAACCTCCATCGACTCCAGGAGCAGTTGACCGCCCCCTTCATCAGACAATTCCCGCCGCTCTGAGCCATCTCCGTCCGACGTCCACTGCGGGCGAGCTCGAGGGTTAGAGGAGTTAACCCTCTGGCCCCACCGGAGGCCCAAGTGAAGAAGCTACTGCCTGTCGAAAATCAGAGAAGGAGCACTCGTCAGCCACCTACGTAACAACCCAAGAACAGTTGAAGAATATCCAGAGCACAGGCTCTCGACACGTGGCATCTGCGAACGCTCCAGATCGCATCTCACGTTCTAATCCTGTCCGTTGAAAGCGAAGCGGTGGAAGATTTGCACACGAAACCCAGAGGACTTCCAGAATTTTAGCCCAGCTCCAAAGTTTTCCAGAATTTACATTTAGGTCCCCACGTAGGGACCTAAATGTAAACTTTCTTGTTTTCTTTACAAAATAGTCCCTGACCGAGGACCTTTCTGCATAATGTTGTTTCTTTTTCTTGCATTTATACCCCTGACCTATAGGGGAGTTTTGGACGCCTTTTGATATTATTTTTCGTAGATTTTTTTAGTGTAGTTACGCAACTACCCCAATAAGGTTTTCCAATAATATTTGTATTCTTGTCGTGTTTTCATCGTGTTTTGATTTGTCACAAATTGACTCTATTTTGATTTGTTTTTGTGTGTTGTTTGAGCCCGTTGCTTGTTCCGTTTCACCTACTATATAGTATCACATAAATTTCACCTATATTTCACCTATTATATAGTAGGTAAATTGTTTCAAAAATAACACTTAGAAAAATAAATAAAAATTAGAAAAGTATAAAATCAAATAAAAAATTAAAAGTCAAAATTCCATAAAAATTATTGCTTCTCCTTGATCGCTTTAAGAAGAGATAAAATAATCACAAATTTATTTTCATCTAAAATAATTCAAAAAAACTATTCTGCCTCCTTGTGTTCGACCCAGGCATACTTCCCTGGTTAAATAATTAGTGTAAGGTTTTTCTTCAAAAAAACCGATCTTTGTTTGATCGACTAGGATCTCTTTGCGGTTTTTTTCTACACTGACAACCTTTTCTTTTAAAAACCGCAAACTGATCTGAGCGTCGCATCAGGTGGTGCTCGGGCGAGATTTGAGGGAAGGATAAATTGGCATTTGGCCATGGAAGGAAGGTTATCGGGATGAAGATCTTATTGAAGGTCGATGTGGGGCCAAGAAGGAAGGCTGAGTTTGATTGGCGAGGTGGTGATTGGACGAGGGGTGGCCGAGATCTAGTGATTGATTGTGGGAGGTGGCTGACGATTGCGGAAGTGCTGATTTGGGAAAGTAGGGGAGGAAGAATAGAAGCAGTGGTCATCCGATCGTCCGAGATCAGACGGCCAGATGGGCGTCACATGGCAAATTTTATTTAGTTTTTTTTTATTTTTACTTTATTTTTTAATTTTTTGTTAAAAATAAATGAAAATAAAGGCTAAAAAAGGGTGACACAAGGTGGTTCCAGGAGCTGCCATGTGTCAACCCCCGAAAAAACGAAAAAATAAATACAAAGATAATTCATTAAGAAATAGAAAACATCCTTGGATCAAAATATTTTCTTCATGAACGTTGCTCGTCTCGATGAGATCTACAACTTTCATGAAGAGATCAAAGCCAAAATTGATCTTTTGCATAAAGTGATATTTTTGGGGTATCCCATGTACATAGAATACCTTGATTTTTGGATTTTATAATTTTTTTATTTTTAAACCAGATAAAAATGCAGAAAAAACATGTTAAAATCAAAGGAAATATTTACACATTAATTTAATGTTTTTTTGTATTTTTATTAAGTAATAAAAGGAAGAAATAATATAAAATGTGAAAACGGCAATTTTTGTACAAACAGTTAGTGAAGACTCAGACTCGGTTAGTTTCTTTAATTTCAAGCTCATTTAGGATTTGGACTTTTGTGCATTTTAATAAAACTTTTATCAAAGAAAATAGATGAAAAATAAATAGAATAAAATGAGTTAATTATGTACATAAAATAATAAGTCCAAAACCGCTAAAATACAAAATGTACAAAAGATGCCCAAAACCCAACTTTCACATATGAGCTTCGATTCACTTGAACTTGGTCTTGTTTTGAAGATAGTTGAATGTACATTACTTCAAAAGTGAGTAGGACCAAATCGAACACTGGATGAGGAAGATATGAAGGTTTTAGTTTGAGAATCCTGCAATTAAGGTTTGGGTTTTTGGTCCACCTATTTAGGTTAGTGATTTTTGTAATTTTTTGTTGTTCTTGTTAGTGATATGTACATAGTGGAGTGATTTCAGGTCATTTCAAGCTAGCGTGAATTAGTTAAAAATCAGGGAAGTGAGGCTATTTTACAGGTCAATTGAACTGGGATTTTTTGCTTCTTATTTTGTACAATGATGAGTGATAAAATGCAATTATTATTAATACATGCATGAATGTTAATTATGCAAAATAAATGAAGAAATGCTAATGATTTTTAGGGATTTGATCTTAATTAATCACTTTTAGAGCGATGAATATGAGATTCATCTATTATCCAAAGTATAGAAAAGAATATGGTCAAAAATTAGGGACTAGTGATTAGTGTAAAAGAAAGGAAAACAAAAGAAAAGTAAAAAGAACAAAATCAAAAGGTGCAAATCAATGGGAAATCGGTCCCCCATACTTAGGATCTGGTATCCTAAGCATATAAGATGAGCAAAAAATTGGGACGGTTGGGGACTATGAAGAATATACATGTGGTGTACTCCATAAAAGCGAAAGGCTTACAAGTCTCAGTACAAGATGAAATGAAGTGGAAGAGTAGTCATGCATAGGGATGGGCATTGGGTTGGGCCGGCCGAAGAGTAGTCATGCATAGGGATGGGCATTGGGCTGGGCCGGCCCGGCCCAGCCCAAAGCCCAGCCCGAAAAACCAGGCCTGGCCTAAGCCCAAATGGATAATGGGATGGGCTTGGGCCAAAGTATTGGGCCCGAATTTTTTTTGGGCCGGGCTCAGGCTTGGATCGGCCCAGCCTTATCTAGCCCGAGTGGTCGGCCTGATATTATCTCGCTGCCCAGCCCAGCCTGTGAGTTTGATAGTGGTTGCCATTGTTTGATGGGAATGGCAAGAAAGAAACAAAGGAATTTGTGGAAGAACATTGTAGAGAATCATGTGATGTAGCGAGGGACATCAAGAATGATCTAGCTTTATTATTTTCTCAATAGTACTTGTAATCCCCAGATGGCGGTAAAGGTGTAAAAACACTTTTTTGTGTATTGTTCTATAATATCTACTGAACAATAAAATACCATTTCTGTAAAAAAACTGAAATCCTACAGCATAATCGAATGCAAATTTAAGGATAGCATATTTCTCGAGAACAATCCAAGGGATCTGCGGCCATTGCATGTGGTCCATACATGCATGTGGAACCCATTAAATAAGATAGTTGCTGCATCAATGCATGCAATTCCTCCCATTCAGACTTACATAGGAGGATAGGATATCAGGTGCATGCATTGGTTATTTAATTTAACCCCCTGAGAAGGATGGGATCATTAATTGGCATCCAGACAAGACGTAGGCATTCCCTGCTCCCCACGCCACCTTTATTATAAGGTTAAAATTCTAATCACATGTAGGCACATGTAGCCCTCCCTAGTGGCATCCATACAGCGGTGTAGTGCAGCATTAATGTGCAGCGAATAATCCGTAGGTCAAGTGGTGTTTTTTGTAGGAGAGGGCAAATATGTCTAAATGTGGGAGTGGTGCCTGCAAATCATGCACTTGCTGCACTTGTAGCCTGGACCAGCCCGAGTTGCACCTGAATTTGATTGACAATGACTATGTACTCTTCTTCAAATTCTTAGGATGATTCGAGTTGTTTCTTAAGAGAGTTGACAAGCAGAAGTATCTCAAATAATTCATTTTTTACTTTACGGAGTTCACCATCGGACAGTTCCACATATTTTGCTTGGGCAACTTCAGAGTTCGATAGAGTTTCGACATGCTGCTTTAGCCTCTGCACCTCATTCGCTGTGGAGAATAGGGAAGCAGAATCAACAGAGTGTTGCTTCTGAACCGCTTCGTGCTCAGATTACCAAGACCGGTCGCGCTCTTGATCGATGGTATTAAGTTCCTAGACATGGGCATCCTCTACATCTGAGAGCTCTTTCATGATTAGTCTGTATACCAGCCCGACCTAGCAGCAATAGATGGGCTGGCCCAGCCCAACCCATCCCAATGGAATTGGGTCGGGCCTGGGCTTGGGCCGAACAGAAAAAAAAATTGGGGCCCGGCCCAGCCCGGCCCATGGCCATCCCTAGTCATGCATCCTATTCAAAGTAGATCATCTCAACCTAGGTCGTACTGAATCATCTGTTGTGCATGTGCATACCAATCCCAGGCAGAACAATTAGAGCTGCCTCTATAAGTGAACTCTGTATATGGCATAGATCTCTCTACTGATATATGTGTCCCTAGAGTCAGACTACATAAGGTGTCTATATGTGTAAACATCACACCATCTGACTCTCTGCACTGAATAGATTGTATGATCTTTGAAATATAATCAACTGACTTTCGTGTTGGAATATGTGTACTCTCAATCTGCAGCACTGAGATGTCTACTGCAACTGAAATCATCTCGATCTGATGTGAAATCAGTATCTTTATGTGAATAGTCATCTGAAGAACTAGGTACCATGTGATCTACCCCCTCCTCGTGTAGGATATCTTGGGTATCAAAATAAACGCTCTCAAGATCAAGAGACTGTGTTTCATCTATGTGCTGGCAATCCTCTACAAGGCTGGTGTCCTCCAAAGTAAATTATAATACTGATATGGGACTACTACATTCTCTCATCATCTCAATGTGTATCTCTCCACTATCTATGCGGAATGATACTCTCCCAACATCAAAATCAAAGAGTGCTCTTGTTGTCAGCAAGAAGATTCTTCTGAGAATGATTGGAGCAAGATGTGCATGCATAGGTGATGAATCTCGATTCATCATTCTTTATTCTATAATTTTGGCCTTAAAAACCCCAGCAAATGCATGTAAATAGCATCAATTTGTACATAATAGCATTCATTATTTATTGTATTTCTTGCATATAAAATAAGGTTTTTAATGCGAAAATTATAGAATAAAGGGAAGAAAAGAAAAAAGGAATAGAATATTGAAAATATTTTATGAATAGGCCACGTCATATCTAAGATAGTAAAATCCACTAGAAACTACAAGCCCTGAACAATCATGATAATGTTCCTCAACACACCTCTAGGTCTCTTTATAGATCGATCTGCAAACTGAAGTATCATTCATGATTTTTAAAGAGAACCTAGCCTAAGAATATCAAGCAAAGAAGATGGAAGTAAACTAATTGAGGAACCATTATCTAAGAGAGTACGATGGAATGGGGCATCTGTAATCTAGCATGTGAAATAATGAGCTCCAGAATCTCTCTTCTTCTTAGGTACCTTATTCTGAATAGCACATGAAGTTGCCTTGGTCAATACATGTTTCTCAACTCGTGATCTCCTTTTCCTACATGTTGTACATATGTTTCTCAACTAATTCTTGTGCGTAGGAAAACGATCCAAGGCATCGTGAAGTGGAATCTTCAGAAAAATGTGATATTTCAATAAATGATAGATTTCTGGAGTGACAAACTTCTTTTTGGTCTTTTCTTTCCTTTTCTATATGAAGCATCAAGAAAAGGAACAATATTAGGAACAATAAAATTCTTTTTATTTTCATTCAAAGTGGAATTAGCATGTATATCGAGAGTCTGAGAAGTTTGTATAAAACTCTCTAAAACAGGGGAAGAAAAATCTGCATCGGGAGTGTATGCATGATCTGGCATGGTATCATCATCTGAGTCACCTATGTCCATGTATATTATCCCTGCATCGCTCCCCTCTATTCGGTCATCAAGTTGGACATCGCGTTGGTCCTTATCATCATGGTGGTCCTCCTCCTCGGTATCAAGATGTGTATCATCATGTATCGGATCTATCTCCTCATCATGTGCCCTCTCCTCCTCTCGATCAAGTGCTCGTGGTGATCTATCGCTCCTGAGACAAATGAAGTTAGATAAAAATTCAGGAAAAGAGATCATACATGTAGTGGTGTCTATCTAATCTGAATGCCTCCTCTTGTTGTTCAGATTCATCTGAGGCTGGGCTGGGAGAGTGGGCTTGGGCGCGGTTAACTCATCCAGACGATGGTTAATTCGCTCCATCTCTGTCCTATGTGTTGTCTGGAGTGTGCTCAACATATCCATTATCTGATTCAGTGCCAGGGCTTGTGAAGACATCTCCGACTCAATGTGATGACCATGTCTATCTACTCTCTCCTGCTTAGGATTGTGTTTCTATAGTGTGTAAGGATGAGGAGATCTTTATAGTGTGAGGAAGATTGTTGTTGCTGGTAATGATGTGTATGTTGATGTGTAGCAGGATACTGAAAAGAATGTGGTCTCTGATATGCGTGTTGGTGGGACTGTTGTTGCGTGTAGTGCTGGCAATGTTGAAATTGTAGACATCCATGTTGCGAATGACTATATTGTTGCTGTTGGTGGTGGTGTATTCTTTGAGGAGTAAAGTGTGGTGAAGTATAAATAGGAGTGTACCATATCTCGTTGATCTCAAGAGTGTCGTGAGAATAAACATCAACATCTACAGGGCTAGTGATCTGACTCGGGTCGGCATTGGACAGATCCTCATGCCAATCAATCTGTGGAGTCTTAGTAGGCTATACCAGCTCGCTCTAAACAAACTATATCTAATGGGTGGGAGGAGCAGGTAAAGATCTCCGAACAGGTTGAGAAGTGGAAGAAGGATGGGTCTGTTGGTACTGAAGCTGCAGCTCGGTCACCTTCTTCGTCAAATCACTCAACTGCTAAGGAAGTGATGAGAGTTTCTCCAACTCTCGCAGCGGTTGTAAATCCTTAACTTGCTTCTGAATCACATCGACTAATGTAAGCTTCTCACCAATAAATCCCATGTCAGATCATGACTCAGAATCTGAAACATGTTCCACCTTCTAATGATCTCGGTGATGTGATGGTTGTGGGCCCTTCTTGAATGCCTGAGTGGACTCAGCAATGCATGAATTCTCTGCCATCCCCTCAAAGATAGACCAAACTGACTCGGCATCCTTATTCAGATAACTGTCGCCACATGTGATGCTTAGAAGGCCATGAACATTCAGCTGGAGTCCTCTAAAATATTTCTGTACCAGCACCATCAATGGTATCTCATGATGTGGGCATCTCTCTGTCAAATCCTTGAATCGATCCCATGCCTCATGGAATGATTCATGTGGTAACGATGTAAAATTGGAGATATGGCTCCTCATCATGTTCGTATGTCCCAGAGGAAAATACTTATGCAGGAATGTGGTCTTCAGATCATCCCATGTATAAATCTCCCTCCCTAAGTGACTCAACCAGTAAAGCACCTTATCTACTAAGGAGAAGGGGAATGCCTTGAGGTGAACAGCCTTCTGCGTAACTCCTGGATAACTAGTCATACGACAAATCATCTTGAACCGCTGCAAAAAGGTAAACGACTCCTCTAAATTGTTCCCATAGTACTTGGGAAGCAAAGAAATGAAGTACGTTCTCAACTCGTATGACCCTTGATTTGGTGGTAACCGAATCCAATGGTGTAGTTCCCTAGCTCCCAGGTCATACTCATCTCTCAAAGCACCGAGAACCATGGCAGGCGGTGGTAGGTTCCCAACTCCTACTCTCAACGCAGTGATCTCAGCTCTTAGCTCATCCTGGACTCTACACTGATCTCTGATCTGTAAACTCAACTGTTGTAGTGTGTCTAAGATCCCCGCATTACTATTCGAAGCTGCATCAGGTCTCTCATATGTATGTCTCTCCTCAGTCGGTCTCTCCTCAATAGCTCTGTCCTCAACTGGTCTCTTCCCTCTAGCCATGATCTTCGAATCCTTTGGGAAGGAAAAAGTCCCAAGAACTCAGTGAAAAATGTGTAGGAGATATAGACAAAAATTTGAGGTGTGGGTCTTCCTCAACTAAAGGCCTGGGAGGCGAGGGAGTCTGGGTCTGACTCTCCTCATGACTAGGTGGGACCAACTTGGAAAGAGGGTCATCCCGAGTCTATGAAGACATACGATGGATGGTGGATCATCGAAAGCTCACGGAGTCTGAGCGCAAAATCCGTATGGTTGTCATCTTCGATGTCAAGAGAATATGAGAGAGAGTACGATATCAAGTCAAAAACACAAGCGTGAAGGTGTATAAGATGCAGTACAACGCACACCTTGCATACAAACACAATGCAACCCCAAGTTCACCAACTTCACACATGATGACCGTAAAAGTTCGATCGTTTAGCTTTTCAATTTTAAAGTTAGGTGACAAAGTAGTTATTTTATCAAGCTCAGAAGTGTAGTCTCCTCGGGTAGTTCGTGTTTAAGCCGGAGGTGCACACCAACCTAAACAAGACTACTTCTACTAACGTCTGAGACAAGTGCTTGCAGCAAGTAACATGACCCGAGAGTGAGTCCAAGTGCTTAGGGCACAAGTCCAGGGATTTGGGCTCTATTCCTTATGTGTATGTGCCTCTCTATATCTGGAGAGTACCTGCAAACAATGAGGTGATTGCTCTCCCAATACATTTTTTGAGTCCAGATTTTTTTTATTTTTGGCCAAGTTTTTCTTAAATTTGTTTTATTTTTATTATTTCTCTCTTTTAGATATTTTCAACAATATCTAGCTGGATGTCGTTCTTTTTAGTTTTTCAAAATATGTCTCTCAAAGGGAGATTCATGGAATGCAGCAAAAAACGATTATGCATGCAGAGATAGAGATCATACCTGACGCCAGCAGTCTACATGCAAGTCATCCACGTAGAATTTCTAAAACATAAGTTAATGCATGAAAAGACAAGAAAAATCGAGTCCTAATCAACAACTCTAGCGTAAGAATGAATTAATTTTTTAAATCTGTGAATTACGCCTAAATGTGGATTAGGGAGATAGGTTTTACATTAATCGTCTAATCAAACAGGCATGCAAATTTAAGCTCCACGAAAACACGTGCAACAAAGAAAATTGGTAGAAAAATCGAAACCCACGATGAGATCCCTCAAGTGCACTGGCACCTGGAGAAAAAGACCTTGAAGTGTCAAAGTCCGGTCTACAAGTCAGGATGTTCTTAGTGGACCCCTTCTACAAAAATCAAAAACAAGCAAATGCCGCTCTCATACGAAATACCAAAAAATTACGTAAAAAAATTTGCCAACTTGCTCTGCTCCTCTAAAATCGACTCGTAGAGAAAGAGTCGATCTCTGAGCACTCTCAACTAGTTAGGCTTCCTAAAAGGCCCGCTGATCCTGCAGGCCCTACAAAACTCGTCAGCAATCACAAACAAAAAACTGTAAAAACTGTTAAAATCGAGAAAACTAAAAAAATCGAGAAAAATCTAAGAAAAAACAAGAAAACCGTAAAAAGTTGTAAAAGTCGTAAAACACTCAAACGAAAATCGAGAAACTCAAAAAGACTCGAGAAAAATCATGAAAATCGTAAAGAAGACTCGAGAAACACTATGAGAAACAAGAAGAATGAAAAATCACAAGAAATAAATAAAAAACCGAAGTATGTCTAACGCCTCCGCAACAACGACGCCATTTTGATAACTAGGGTTTTTACAAGAAGAAAGAAAAATCACAAGAAATAAAATCAAAAACCAAAGTATGGCTAACGCCTACCCACTAACAGTGCCATTTTGATAACTAGGGTTTTGAAAGTGATAAAAAGTGTTAGTTTCGGTGTAGAAATATCGCTCAGAATAAAACTCTAATTGATCAAACAAAATTCAATAAAATAGGAGAGAGAGAGAAAGAGAGAGAAAAGTGGCGCGACTTCTCTCCTATTTTGTCTGCACTCTTTATTTATCCAGGTAAGTGTGCATGACTCAAACACAAGGAGGCGGAATAGCAATACTACGGCTTTTGGGAAAAGAGGTATTTTTTTGATTTTTATTCCTTCTCGAAGAAAGCGAGAAAATTAGGAAAATATTTTTATCGGTTTTTGGTTTTGAAATTATTTGATTATAATTTTCCAATTTTTACTTAATTTTCAAAAGAGATAATATTGAAAACAATTTATCTACAATATAGTATTTGAAAATATAGATGATATAGGTACTACTATATAGTAGAAAAGTCGTTCGAGCAACGGGCTTAAAAAGGAAACTCAAACAGAACTCAAAATGGATGCGACTTTAGAAAAATCAAAACAAGTCAAATACGTGATGAAAAATCTCAAAAAAATTAACAAAACCTCACTAGGGTAGTTGTGTAACTACTCTAGAAAATACAATGAAAAAATGACATCACAAAGGTGTCCAAGTTGTCTACAAAGTTCAAGGGCAGAATTGTAATAAAATAAAATGTATGCAGTTTGGTCCCTAGAAGGGACTTAAATGTAAAGAAAACAAATTTTATTACATTTAGGTCCCTGCACAGGGACCTAAATGTAATATCTGGAAACTTCTAGAGCGTAATTGAAGTTAGGAAAAAAAAGAGGTGCTCTATAATTTTTTCCACCATTTCGTTTGAGCGGCCAAGATTAGAAGGCGAGCATAGATCTGGGCCGCCGATTGGGTGGCACACGTCGCATGACTGTAGCGTGTGTTCTTCCCCACTCTTGGACGCTGGTGGCGATGCTCCTCCTCTTCCGTTCAATCTCTAGCGTGGTCGGCAACTGCGCGACCTCTTGCAGGGCCAGGAGGGGATCGCCTATCCCCTCCGAGCTCACCTGCAGTGGCGGAGAATTGATGAAGATGGTGAAAGCTCGGTGGAAGTATGGTCATCTAGGGTTGAAAGTTCAAGAGGGCGTTCTATTGTGCAATCGATCGATTGGTGAAGAAGACTAACTCCAGACACTGGATTGATGAAAGTGAATGCTCCAGATGGTTGAGTAGACCTGTAAAGATGATTATCCTACTCAATTTACAGTGAAATCGACCGACTTTTTAGGTGTTGTTGCAGTTCAGAATAATGGGATACAAAATTGAAAGTGATTTTGTGTGAATTGGATATAGAATCAAATCACAAACGAAATGTGGGTGATTACTCTATCTAATTGGGTAATTAATTTGACTAATTGGCACATGCAAATTAATGAAAATTAGAGAATGAAATGGAAGAAGATCTGGGAAATGAGGTGTACTACCTAAGGTTATAGCTCGATGGTCGATCTTTGTCGGAGCTTCACGCGTGCACGGCGGCGATGCAAAGCCAGCGAAGTATCCCGGAACCTCCTCCGATCACCCTCCATCCATGTAAGTCAAGCACGAGGAGTTGTCACCTCCGCAGTTGACTGGAATCAAAGGAAGAAGTTAGTTATTCAGCCGGCAAGTTCTAGAGAAAGGAAAGTTAGTTCGCTTGCGCCAACTTTGGAGAGATTTATAGGAAGATCGATTGAAGTTTAGGTTAGGATCAATGGTAGGCGTGAATTAGGGTTGTTAGGTATAGGTAATGGAGGGTTAGGATGGAAGAATAGGTTAACAATGGCGCAGGAATAAATCCATGACGATGGTTGGTTGCAACATAATGTCAACAACCTCTTCTTGAAGAAGAAGCACCAGTGTTGACACATGTCAGCACCTGGTTGGCAAGACATTAAATATTCTTATAAAATTATTAATAAATAGTAAATAGTCATTTAAATTAGGTATAAAAATAAAATATGTAAATAATTTAATTATCTTTATTATAGAGTAATTTATTTTCATAAATAATTAATATTTAATGAAATATAAATATTGTATTAGTAAATAAATATATATTGTACTTATTAAATAGTATTTGATTTTTAATTCAATAATTTAATACATAACCCATCATTTTTATATTTTATTAATTATTACCATAATAAATAGGGTATTTGTGATTTTTTATGTATTTTAATAAATTAATTTAAATATATTAATAAATATGGGTAAATAGTTTACAATCCATGTCATTTATAAATTAGTGTTTTTTGTTTATTTAAAATAATGAATAGTATCTAAAAATTCTTAAATAAATCATGGTTTAAATATAAGATCATGAAAATAATTAACAACAACAAGCCTTTTCCTACAATTAAGTAGGGTCGGCTACATGGATTCTTCGCCTCCATTCAGATCTATCTTGGGTCAATCCCGAGCTTATATCCAAAAAACTAAGATCCCCTTGTATAGTCTCTTTTTAACACTTCTTGGGCCATCCTCGCCCTCTCTTAGCCGGCTCAACATCCCAACACTCGCATCTCCTAACTGGTGCATCTGTTGATATTCTTTGCAAATGACCAAACCATTTTAAGAGGTTTTCTCGCATCTTATCCTCGATCGAAGCTACTACAACTTTCTTTTTGATTGCATCATTCTGAATCCGATCTTTACATGTGTGTCCACACATCCACCTTAGTATTTTCATTTTTGCTACAACCATTCTCTCGCACATGTCTATGGTTCACATGCCAACATTCAGATCCATAGAGCATAGCAGGTCTCACGGCTGCTTTATAAAACTTTCCTTTAATTTTTTAAGGAATTTTCTTATCACAGAGAACAGCAGAGGTTCCTCTCCACTTTAGCCAGCCTGCATTTATTCTATTAGTAACATATCTATCAATTATTCCTATCAGTAACTCAGCCATGGTCGGTCCGAAGCCCGGGTAAATGAGGAGGGTTGCGTTAGGTAGACGACAGCCAGCGTAAAATAGTCAAAGACAACTTCCTAAATATTATGTTTAAAAAATACTATTTAAGAAGTTGTCTCATGACAGTTGGATCTTTTCAACATGGATTTAAGAAAACATGAAAATAAATAAAATTTTAAAATTAATAAAATTATGAATAATTACCGCTTAAGATGGTTTGGTCATTTGCAAAGAAGGCCAACTGATGCACCGGTTAGGAGATGCGAGCGTTGGGATGTTGAGCCGGCTAAGAGAGGGCGAGGACGGCCCAAGAAGTATTGGAAAGAGACTATATGAACGGATCTTAGTTTTTTGGATATAAGTCCGAGATTGACCCAAGATAGATCTGAATGGAGGCGAAGAATCCATGTAGCTGACCCTACTTAATTGTGGGAAAAGGCATTGTTGTTGTTGTTGAATAAAATTATAAATAATTCTAAAAAATAAATAGCCCATAAATCTTGTTGTCAATAGGTCCCAAAATCATTTTTTTGCAAACGGACTCTGATTTTAGTAAAATCACCTTCATTAATTAGAGAATATTATTTTATGAACTTTAAAGTGAGTAGAGTGAAATTGAACTTCGTATGAAGAAGTTATGATGTTCGGAATTTGAGAATTTGACAATTTAAAAGTTGGATTTCTTGGTATATATACAAGTTAATATTTTTTAACTTATTTTTATATTTTTCTATACATTTTTAGAAATAATTAGAAAAGAGTTTGGTGAAAAATATGTACATATGAATCATTGAAGATTTGATAATTATTTGATAAATAATGAAGAATATGTGAAGTGTATAATTAATTCTTTTTATTGTTTTTTCCTTATCTCCCCCTACTTATTTGTTTGTCCACCAATCCATGCTGACTTGGTCTCGGAGATTAGGTTATATAAATATATCTTGTAGCTATATTTTAATTTTATAAGTCATATTGTACATATATACATATTTACAATATGCATTTTTTGTTTTCTTTATTTTTATTCTTTTATTTATTTACATGTTTTGGATGCATAAAAGTGCATTTTTATTCGTGAATTTAGTTTTGATAAAAGATGGAAACTAATGGATATTTACATGTATTTGTTAAGGTTTTTAAGATAAAATGCCACAGGATGTTAATGAATCATGGATTCATCAATCCTCACTCGGTCCAGCATGTTTATTGCGTGCAAACACCATACTAGGGTTCGCAATCACTACAACACTCACAGATGGTCATCTACCATCTAGAAGCTCCATATTATTCTGAGCCATTCATCTCACCTCCACTGCTGTAGATCCATGAAGTGGATATTGTTTGGGCAATTGAATAGTCTTCGACCCGTCCTGGCGGACAACAGGAGGGTCAAGCACTAGCCAACTAGCCATTCCATTAGAATCAAGGTGGACGGAACTTCCAACAGTGCTAGCACCATCGACTACCATACTACTAGTCTCCACCACATTCGAATTACACTTGCAGATGGAACTTCCAGCTACTGGCATATTGCCAACCTTTCTATCAAAAACAACTAGTGATCCAGTGTTAAAATTTCCCTTCTCCTCGATATCATTACAAGTCATACCTTCAGCATCAGTATTAGAACTTCCAGCAGCAACCTTACTACTACCAGCCATAGTAACATCATATTGTTGAATCATCCGAGGCCGCTCCTGTGAATCTTTCTTTGGATTGTTTGGATCAGTTGATCGATTATATGAATGTGATGAGCCAGAATATTGATGACCTTACAACTATAAAAACAATCATACCGATGCAGGTAGAGGCCAACCCCAACAACTTCAATCGTATGGAGAAGGTAGCTCGTAGTGCCCCACCACCCCCCGATTCAGGTACACGTGATTTTATGTTATCTAATGCTGTGAATCTCGGGAACAGTAGGTTATTACAACCATCTACAATTCCAAAGGGGAAAAATAAAGCTTATATGGGCAAGCCATCCACATCAGCAGTCGAGCTAGCTAGAGCGGTGGAGCAGATGCATCTAGAGGAGACAACCCATAATCAACAAAAACACAAAAAATGAAGAAAATGAAAACACTAGCAGCAGAAGCCGAGCCAATGCAGCTAAGGAGGTGCCATCACCTGCAGTAAATCATGTACGAGCTGACGAGGCTGAATTTCCATTTTTTACTTCACCCCTATATTGGATGATTGTATCACTTCTAGTTTCCAAGATGTAAAAGATGGCTCTCTTAATGAAAAAAATGTGCTTTTGAAAATGTGTATGTTGAAAGATATGGAAAGATCCTTAAGCGCAACACAGAAATGAAATGATTGCATCATATGCTATCGGAGCGACTAGTCGCACTAGTTGCTCGATGCAGTGGAATTTAAAAAAAAATAAATGATGAAACCACATGATACAAGAACACTTCTTGGATCGTTTCATCAAACCACATACAAGATTAAGATTTACCTCTTGAAGCGTGTTTGTGTTCGTAGTCTCTAACATAAGAGACCACATATGTCAAGTCCGATCTGACGAAGACATTTGCAAGCGTGTTAATGAGATGTGTATTACTCACAATCTGAGTTAAAGATCCAAGAGACGAATATCCTGATCTCATTACACGAGATCCAATGTCTTCTTCACGAGTGAGGTGCACCTAAGGAGATGGAGATCCACAAGCAGTCAAAATGATAGCACGGCAATGTGGTGACGATGACGATTCTCTCTATGGCACAAAGTGGATGGCCACTAAGAGAAAGATAGATATGGCTTATAGTATGATAATGAAAGAGAGAGAGAGAGAGACTTGTAAAGTGTTGTGTAAAGCAGATCTAGGGTTGCCTCTTCTTTTATAGCATTTTGGGAATCCATGGATCACAATCCATGTGAAACACAAAATCAATGGTTGAGATTGATTTGTGTTTCCATTTAATGGCCATGATTTTGTGATAAAAACACAACAATAATTAATTTATATTAAGTTAAATAAATTGAATAATGAATATAACTTAATTTGAATCAAATCAATCAGGATAGAAGGATTAGGAGGGAAGCCACCTACCCTCCTAAAAATGGGGCGACGGCCACCCTTGTGACCACGTCAAAGAGTGGTCGTCCACCACCCATTAAATGGATTGTATTGGCTCCTCCACTTTTGCATACATATCTACAACAACTTTTGTTGTAAATTAATTCATAAAAATAATTCGAAATTAATTTTGTGAATATTACAATCATGCTATTAAATAGTTGTGAATCATATTCACAACCCAAAATAAAATGTAAATTGTATTTCCAATCAATTTCCAATGTGAATCGAATTTACATCAACAGTTAATTTGTAGATATGATTTACAATAAGCTCTCTCTAATATATTATAAATCATATTTATAATATATATACAAATAATATGGATAGCACTATCCACAGTATTCATATTCTTGATAGATAAATTACATTTAATTATCTTGGGTCATCATTCTCATGTATTTAAATAATATAAATTGTGTTCACATTACTCAAGATAATTAATCACATCTAATTATCAATATCCCAATGCTCAGACACGTATTTCAATAATGGAATTATTCTTGAACTCTTTCAAGAACAATGCACTTTCTCCACGAATACTTGGAGATAAGGACAACACGATTGAATGTTCCATATATAGTGACTTGGATATTGAGATTACATCTCAATTCCAGTTCTCAGGGACCTCTCATAAATTCTTGATTAAATCAAGGTCACAAATCCAATCTTCTCATTGCATTGGAATCACATTTAGATCAATATCCAACATTTGGACTAAGATTAGATAACTTCTCTAATAAGAGGAGTCACTAAATCCAAACATGTTTTATCACTCCCTCAAAATGGAAGCATCATGGTTATACAATTATTTGTGATCGCATCACCCTCAGGTATTCCTAATACATGTAAATTCCGCATAACTGAAGACCTATAATAAACCCGAAGACATGGATCAATTTACACTGTCATCTTTGGAGTATTATCATTAAGTTTCCCATTCGATCATTGGGAGGTTGTATCGATCATATCTTTCCAAAAGCATATATCATACCTATAAATTATTGTCATGCATCATAAGTAAGATAACCACGCATGGAATTTGATCGATCCCAATACCTCATGAGTGATCTTATGTCTTCCCATTCACAAGTGAATCTGTATGATCCCTTTGAGAGATCATATTACGCATATGCCCTTATATGCACACCAACTCGCCGGTGTATAGACCTTTATTAGGCCATCAACTTATCGGTATGAAAAATGTACATACTCAAACAGATAGCAATACATTTGTCTCCGGTTAGAGGATGCATGCCTATATCGTGACAGAATACGACATAGGACTTAGTTATCCGGATCTCGTTAAGTCAACTCTTTAACCTAACTAATACGACACCTCTGAATCTCTATTCCTATGCAGATGACCAACATCAAGAGGACGGTCGGATATCAGCCAAAAGAGAAAGGGTTGGCATCTCCTACTCATGTTGGAGATCATCTCTTAACAATAATTCGATGGTGCTTGATGAGTCTGCAATCTAACTCTTTAGATATTCATCCAAGCACCAACCTCTATGATTCAACAATTGAATCAACAACTTTATGATCATCAAGATGGCCATGGTACATAACTCTAATTGTACTAAGGGACCTTATAGTACATTCATTCATTTAATCTCAGACAAGGAGTGAAATAAACCAATAACTTATATTGATAAATCAAACATTACAATGACATTTATTGTAGGAATGGTTCACCTCGAGCTCACATAGATAACATATGTGTAAACTTTTCTAGAATAAATGAAAAATAAAACAAATGGAAATTTTAAAACATCTCTATATGATCCTTCCATTGTTGAAATTCTGAAGAATATCATGCTTGAGATGCCACTACTGCAAGGCATGGAATACATGCCTAATGTCAAAAGGGGTCTTAAAAGGCCTGTACATCTAATATCAGCCCCACAAGAACCGACGCAGCCGAGCAGAGAAGCATATCCTCATCATGGCAATTGTCAACTCGATCAGCAACCTCCCGCAAAAGAAGAAAGATAGGAGCCCCTTTGATCCAATGTGAGAATTTCAATCAGATATTTGATCGCACTCTAGTTGATAGCGGGTCTTCTATCAACCTCCAGCACACTTCCTTGGCCAAGGAATTTGGGTTGGGTATGCTCAAACCAACTAGAATGATCCTTCAGTTTGTTGATTGATATGTCAAGCAACCATGTGGAGTGTTCGAAGATGTTATTGTAATCGTCGAAGGTATGAAATTCCAAGTGGATTTCATTGTCTTGAACATGGACTCCTCGGTACCGTTATTCCAGACACCAATTATACTTGGTCAGCCATTCCTATGAGCGGCTGAGGCGGTGGTTGATTATGGATCTAGAAAGATCATTTTTTGCTCTAGCAACGATAAGGTAACCATATAGATATGTATTGAACCAAAGAAGCAAGATAGCACATCAGAGAAAAGGATGCTTGTTCATGAAGCTGACTGTGACACACTTGAGGAAATCAAATATACAGATACTTTGTGGACCAAAACCGAGAGAAAGGAATTCCTCTTCCTAGAAGAAGACCTTAAAAGCATAGTTGAATCTTGCTCCAATGCCACTGATGAGGTAGAATCTGAAGAGCTGATCCATTTGTTACAAGAATATCCATCCCAGACCGAATATGAGGAGATTATTGTAGATATGTTTAGTGTAGCATTATCTGAACCAGGAGTAAGAAGTGGACCAGAAATCTCTGGTAAAGCATTCACCAGCAATAAGTGCAGTTTTAGAAGTAATTAAGAAGTCAGATCTGATTCCACATGAGCTGAAGCTGCTTCCAACTAATCTTAAGTATGATTCCTTGTGAGTGAACTCGAACAGTATCCGATCATCATCAATTAGAGATTGACCGTGGATCAAGAATCTCTCTTGCTAGAGGTTCTAGAGAAAAGCCGCAAGGCCCTTGGTTGGAGTATTTCATATCTCTGGGGGATAAATCTGACTTTGTGTTCACACCACATCTACTTAGAGGATAACAACAAGTTGTCCCGTGAGTTTCAGTGCAGACTGAATCCTAATCTTCGGGAAGTTGTCATGAAAGACCTATGAAATGGTGTGAGGCTAGCTTTATATATACCATCTCCAATTTTATATGGGTTATCCCATTGCATGTGGTTCCTAAGAAAGTCGGAATCATTATGGCCACAAATGAGAAAGGATAGGAGATCTCGACCTGAGTACCTAAGTCATGGCGTGTCTGTGTAGATTACTGACGCCTGAACTCAATGACCAAGAAAGATCGCTTTCCGTTGCCCTTTCTTGACCAGAGCATCGAAAGACTGGCGGAGAAAGAGTTCTTTTGTTTCTTGTATGGGTACTCCGGTTATAACCAAATGGCAATCGCCCCTGAGGATCAAGACAAGACTACATTTACTTGTTCATTCAGCACATTTTCCTTTTGACAGATGCCCTTTATATTGTGTAACGCTCCTGCTAAACTCCAAAGGTGTATGTTGGTTGTGTTTGCCGACATGGTAGGTAGTTTTCTGGAGGTGTTCATGGATCATTTGTCGGTCTATGGTGATGATTTTGATTCATGCCTAATGAAGAGATGTTGCGAAGTCAATCTAGTGCTTTCTTGGGAAAAGAGCCACTTCATGGTTACTGACAGTACTGTGTTAGGCCACGTCATCTCAAAAAGAGATATGTTGGTCGACCTGACCAAGGTTGATGTCATTTCAAATCTTGAACCTCCTATAACACTGGAGCAGGTGAGGTATTTTCTAGGGCATGTTCGATTTTACAAGCAATTTATCCAGGACTTCAACAAGATTTTCTCGATCTCTTACTGAGCTTTTGAGCAAGGATGTCGAATGTATTATCGATATAAGGTTCTCCTTGCTTTAAACATATAAAAAAATTGACTACTCAAGTTCATGTCCTTCAGCCACCCGACTAGTTTCTCCCATTCAAGATCATGACAGATGCTTCAGATGTTGCTATTGGAGTTGTGTTGGGCCAATGCAGGGATGGATTTCCATTTTCTTTACATTATGTCAGCAGAACCATGGGATAAACTACACCATCACAGAGAAAGAGTTGCTAGTATTGTGTTCTCTCTTGAGAAATTAAGATCACATATCTTGGGTTTAAAAATCATTGTTTGCACTGATCACTATGCTATCTGGTATCTATGGGACAAGAAGGATTCCGAGTCACGACTGCTACATTGGATCCTTCTACTCCAGGAATTTGATTTGGAAATAAGAAACAAACCTAGATTTAAGAATGTGGTAGCAGATCATTTGTCAAGACTAGAAGTTTCAAAGACTCCCTTGTGCATTGTACCTATAACTGAGACCTTTCCTGATGAATTGATCTTGAATGTCGGTTCTCTCCCATGGTATGCCAAGATTGTGTATCTCATATCTGAAAAAGCTCCACAAGATTAGACTCATGACAACAAGGACAAATTTCTATCCGACATCCATTTTTACTAGTGGGAAGATCTGTACCTTTACAGGGAAGGCATGGATTGCATTTGGTGGCGGTGCATTCCTCTGGAGGAGTGCACCAATTTCCTCGAGTTCTGTGATGATCTCAAAGATGGAAGAAACCATTCTGGACATTGTACGGTAGTGAAAGTATTGCAGTGTGGCCTCTGGTGGCCTACACTATTCATAGATGTCGCAGCATATGTAAAAGGCTGCATCGACTGTCAGAAATTGGGAGGTACCAATTGTTCCAAAGATTTTATGCCACTCAAGTTCATCCAAATTCAAATGTATTCGATGCTTGGGGCATTAAATTTATGGGCCCATCACCAAACAGTCAAGGATTTGAATGCATCCTGCTTGTCGTGGATTACATGAGTCGGTGGGTGAAGGTTGTTCCTGCTCGTTCTGCTAATAGTTGTATTGTGTGTCGCTTTCTCAAGGACAATATTATCTCGAGGTTCTAGATTTTCAAGATCCTTATTTCAGATGGGGGAAGCAATTTTGTGTACAAGGAAGCCAGAAAGCTTGTGAAGGAGTATGACATCGAACGTCATGTCACATCTCCTTACCACCCATATTCAAATGATTTGGTTGAGTTATCTAATAGGGAGATGAAGACTGTTGTGCGAAAACTTGTACGGCCGGATAGGAAGAACTGGTCTTAACTCCTTGATTCCATTCTATGGGCTTATCAAACCACCAACGATGGGTATGTCTTCCTATCGGCTTCTTTATGGCAAGCCATGCCATCTGTCAGTTGAGGTAATTCACAAATCACTTTGGGCAGTTAACATCTGTAACTAGGACTCACAACTTAGTGGTCAGAACTGCAAGATAGATATGAACACACTCCTAGAATTTAGCTATTATGCATACGATAACAACCTAATGTACAAGGAGAAAGTCAAGATATGGCATGACAAGCATATTAGAAGGAAGACTTTCGAGCCATGACATAAGGTTTCGTTGTTTAATGCAAAATTGAAGCTTTTCCCAGGCAAATTAAAGAGAAAGTGGACAGGATTGTTTTTAGTGAAGAATGTGCGTGACAATGACAACATTCTCGAATCAGAGTTGTCATCTGATGCACAACCATTTGTAGTCAATGAACAGTTGCTGAAGTTGTACATAGAGCATGATGCATTCCTATCCGTGGTAGACTCAGTTGAAGTGGTAATTTAGGAATAGATTGAACAATCATAGGATTCAGATATTTGAGTGAAAAATACTCTTGTGTTTCCGTTCTTTTCATTTTCTTTTCCTTTTACTTTCATTCATTGTTTCATTTATTCACTCATCCCTTTCATCAATTCTATATTTAGAATGATTTTATTCTAAGTATAGGGGTGAGGATGTTGAGTGTTCATTCTTCTTTCTTGTCTCCTAACTTGTGGATATTATATCTATACTCAGGGATATTTCATTATAAGTATAGGGGGAGAAAGTCGAGTCGTTGACTTCAATACATTCAAACCCTCGTCCATCCCCACTTATTGTGCAGTCTGTTATACTTAGGATTAGTTGATCCTAAGTATAGGTGGGAAGGTTGACTTCTTATTCTTTGATTCTTTAGTTATTGTAGTATAGGCTTTTCTATACTTAATACGAGTTTTGTCTTTCTTTTCTCTCCGATCTATGAGAACATAGCTCAAGCTAAGTATAGGGGGTTCGTATATATGTTGTATATACTTTAGACATAACTCGAACTTTGAAATAATTTGACTATTATTTTCGGTAAAATTTAAAAAATTGATAAATATTATGAATAAACCAGTCTAAAAATATTTTGCGAAATGATTTGAAAAATGGTTGAAATTATTTTGTAAAATCTTTAAAAAAACCATTTGGAAACCTTTTGCAAAATGTTTTGAACCTTTATAAAAATTTTTTGTTTGCAAAATCATTTTCCGTTTATGGATAAAATGTTTGAAAATTCACTCTAACAATGATTTGGAAAAATGGTTGTAAAATATTTTGGAAAATCTATACACACTGTTTGAAAAATCTTTGCAAAATGATTTTCAAACTTTTTTTGAAAATATTTGTAAAAAGTATTTGTCGAATTATTTGGAAAAATAAGTTTTCAAGTGTTTTTAAAAATTAGGAAAAGCTTTTTCAGATTATTTTGAGAACTATATGTAAATTTGTGCAAATATTACTTCAACTAAAATTCTTATATTCAATTTGTATATGATTGTATATAAAATTCTTTTTAAATATACAACTAATTCTTATAATATTATTGCACTCTCGTGTAAATATATGCATAAATATTTCATGCACTAACATTTTCAAAATACCTACAAATTTGAAAATTTGCAAAACACCACAAAAATTTGCAAACACTTTTGAAAAATCCCATAAAATTGTAAAACCAGAAAATATATCCCATAAAAATACCTTGCATTTGTATTTGCATTTTTCTAAATGACATTGTCAATTGAACCAGTCTAACTAAAGTCTGAAAATCGAAGCTTGGTTATGACCTTAATACACTTAAATTCACAGGAACCTTGTAGGAACTGTATTTGAGGCTTCTCAGGTCTTTAAGACCGTATGAGTATGTTCATATGTCGTATTGGTATGCCTAAGTAGAATATTTCAAGACACACGCATGACTTTTTAGACAGTGGCCTAACTTGGACACCTACACCTTACACTTTGCTCAACTCAGTTGAAGTAGTAGAGGGATTGATTTACTAGCATGAGACACAAGAGAATGGAAACATATGAAATCAAAATTTGTGACCATTTTACCCCAACCTGATCTAGTAGCGATGAGGTCTAAAGACAGGATGCTATGGGTTGCAATAAATCTTCAAAAGAGGGATAGTCTACTGGCTAAAGAGGAAAAAATCCTTATGTAAATGATGTTGTATATAGTATTTCAACAAAATGAAAAACCAAAAACTCTAAGAAGAATAAAAGGGGGGAAATCAAAGAAAAATCAATCCCTATCGGAGTATGTATTCAATAAGCAAGCTTATGCTTCAAAGTCAAAGTATTCATGTGAGTCTACAACTGGACGACTTGATTACATTGGTCAAGCATCTCGAGATAGGTATCTACACTAGCTACCGTTCATTCTCTTCTCCAACTCCTCTTCTTGAGTCAGTTGTACTTAAACTTAGAAGGGAATACCCCGATTCTAGATGAAAGAGTTGATGTATTGGGGAATTAGAGTCGCCTGAGAGTAGCTATATATCACTAACACTGCACAAGAAAGGTTCATAGTCATAAGAGTTTGGGTATGAAAAGGCTTGTTCGGATCTGGCTATTGAGGAGACTTGAACTAAGGATTGTGGTTCTCAAGGGATGTTAAGTTTTAAATCCGTTTCCCAATAAGGTTCCGACAAACTAATAATCAAAAGGTCTAACTAAGCTCCAACCTTTGATTTTGTGAAGATAAGTTCAAGAATCTTTATCATTCTAAGTTCTTTCTTTTCCTTTTCTTTTCTTTATTTTATGCTCTCATTATCATAAGTGTTTGCTAGGGATTAGCAAAGTCAAATATAGGGAAGTGATGAATTGACATTCATGCACATTTATTCATTCATTGTAGGCTTTAATCTCTAGATAAATGCATGTAAATATCAATAACACGCCTGAATTAACACTTGTATATTAATATATATAGTGTGTAAAACCAGGGATCGCCATATCGCGATATATCGTCGATATATCGGCGATATATCGGTATCGACAGGTCATCGATATATCGCCTATATGGACGATATCGGATATCGACAGGAGAAAATGCCTTGGTGGATACCGGGTTTCGGCGATATGCGTCGATATATCGCCGATATATCGGCGATATATCGGTATCGACATTGTATCGAAACGATATCGATACCGATATTTCCTTCCTTGTGTAAAACTACTTGTACTTAAACCCTAAAATGAAGGAATAAATCAAAGAAAATAAAATTAAAGGAGGTATTATATACACTGACTAACCATGACCCTCGAGACTAGGTCAATCCTTGACTTGGCTGATAAGGAATAAAGTAGGGAGAGATAGGGCAGAGAAAGGATACAAAAATTAAAATTAAAACCCTAATTCTTTTTGCCAATATATACATTTTGTGACCTATTTTATCTTCATATTTTTATACCTTAAATCAATAAACTTTGAACATGAACTTTGTACTCAAAAATACAAAGAAAAATATAAAATTTATTTCATTCAAAAATAATGCACAGAGTGCCTGGAACACACAGAATAAAAATGCAAAGAAAACTTCTCAAACATGTATCTTCTCCATAGAGATTCAAAATTCACAAACGCAACTTTATTGTTCATAAAATTAAATTATATATTTAATGAGGATGCTTTCATTTAATTTGTAGTTAAAATGCAAAATTTAGCTTTTGGGCCATCATTATGTAATAAACATGTATATAATATTCAATATATTTTCTCTTTATATTTTTCACCTTTTTATTTTTTAATAGATATGTAAATATTACTTAAAATACATATACATAATAAAACTAAAATAAAAACATTAAAAAACTTTAAAATAAATAATGTACTTTATTACATATGTAAACATATCTATAAAATACTTATAATATATGCATACATATTTATTTAAGTACATAAATAACTTCAGAAAAATAAAAGAAAAATTTATACATATCTATGTAAATATATTGTAAATATAAAATATATGTATATAAAATAATAAATATAAAACAAAAAATAAAAATACAATATAGTATGTATGTATGTATGTATATATATATGTATTTATATATATAGCATTACATGTAAAAATTAATACCTAAATATGAAGTGATAAAAATAAATAAAAATTGCTAAAAATAGCTTATTAAATTTGGAACATCTTTCATGTTTTAAGTTTATTTAAATATAATCATTTTTATTCTAATTTTAATTTCCTTTTATTTCATTTTGAGTTTTGTCTTTTTGTGGTTGTGTGACACCTACATGGCCCAATCGTAAGCCTGGGAGAGTTGACTCTAGGTCAACACACTCTTCCCTCTCTGTTACTTGTTAGAACTGGTCGATGCGTCAACTTCTCTGATTTTTCACGTGGCCCATTTTGTCTGGATCCCTTTTCCAAAGATGAAGATCGTATCATGCTCTTACACGTCGACCGTCCTGATTTGATCCTTGTCTCTCGATTGGGTCGAAACCCTAATCTCCCTTTTTGCTTTTCCATTTGTATAAAATAACCTCCTCCTCTGATGATGATGATTTGATCGTCCACCTTTGTTTGTATCCCCTTTGAAAGACCAAGAAGCTCTGCCTTCATGACAGGAGGGCCGGACATCTATTCTTAGGCACAGACAAGGGAGGAGGAGGCCAGATCCACTTCGTCAGAGTTCTTCTCGGTGAAGCTCTGCACCCAGGTGCCCCACTCTGGTGAGATGATTTTACTTATTGCATTTTCGTTCCTTATCAGTTCAGTAGCGTAGGTTTAGTCCATGCTTTCTTTTATTTTATTGATATTACTCAAAAAAACCCAAAAAGAGTTCCTCGCCGGAGCTCAAAGCTCTGGCACGTATCTTTGTCACTCAACACCTACTTCACCATTCCTTTTGCCACCATCTACTTCCAAATCACTTCTCCAGTTCCCAGATCACATGCCTACCTGATCTCGTAAAAATCATGTCCAACGGGTCTCCCTTTGCCACCCATCGCCAAAGACCCCCTGATCCACTTGATCCACAGTTCCCCCTGCATCTTTTTAGGCCTTGAAGCTTCTCTTCCATATACTGGTTCTAACTGTGCAGGTCTCAGCATTAGAGGATCCCATCTGAGGGGTCTCAAGTGAAAAAGAAGGTGCTCCAAGTATAGCTTCCAACTCCGACCTCCAAGACTGATGAATCTACGTTTCATTATCTTTATTCATTTATTTTAGCTTAAAATCCCCTATAAAATACATATATACAATACTAACTCCATATTCTTACTAACTTGCATATGTGTGTAAAAGGAAAATAAAAAAATAAAAAAAAAAAGAAAATTGTATATATGTAATAGATACAGGCTTACCCAAACCCCGAGCGAAGGTCAAGACTTGACCTGATCGACCAGGAATAAAGCAGGGGGAGATAGGGTCCTTAATTAGAAAATCCAAAAAAATGTGTTGTAAATATTTTTCTTTGTATATGTGTATACTTACATGATTTTATTTGTACATATATTGACCCCAAAAGAAATAATTTTCAAAACAAAAGTTGTAAATAAAAATATTTCTTAAATAATAAAAATAATTGCAAAATAAAATCATATACAGAATAAAAGTAACCACATCCAGAAAAAGCCATAAAGCGGTAATTGAAAGACCAATTCCAGCTCCATATGAACTCAAATTGAACCAAACTCACTTCCATTGTATTCTAAATTAAATTATCTTTAAAATGATCGTGAATTCATAATTTTGAGAATTACGGTTGAAAAGTCGGTTCTCTAGAGTGGTTTGTGCAATTTTACCATTTATTTGTATATATTGTATTTGTAAAAAAAATTACTAATTATTTAAAACACAAAAAAATAATAATAAATAAATAATATAAATAAAAAATAAAATTAAAAAACTAATTTCCTTGTTTAACTATGTATATAATGTACCATATGTATATAGTATATGTATATATTTGATATTCTTAAATAACCACCACAAAAAATAAAAAAATAATATTTTTTATTCAATTTAATTAAGTGACTAAAATGTCAAAAAATTATTTTTTGTAAATAATTTTGACAACTAATCCTTTCTTATCTTTATCTCCTTTTAAATTTTTCTCTCATCTATTATCTTCATTTTGGAAACTCAAACTTCATCCTTTTATCTATTAATATGGTCCTCCTCCCTCATTTCAACTTGATCAATCTTCGGTGAGAGGAGCCTATTCTCCAAGAGCTATCTTATAGCAGAAGGGTGCCTAGCCTCCGAGCCATCTGGTGACAGGAAGTCAGCCTTCATCGAGGAGATCACGGTCTTATCCGCTCCCATGGTGAGATCCACATTTTTCTTCTCTTATTTTTAACCTAGGTTAATCGTAGTTTATTTTTTTCATATTTATTTCGTTGTCGTTTTCTCTCTAGATCTTAGAATCCATCATCACGATTCGATTCGCTTGATCCGAGTTTTTAACCTTCACATCTTGATCTACTCGCATCTTATTCTACCTCACGCAATCTTCCGATTCCGGTCGCGTACGGTGGTCGGAGACACGGATCCATTCCTTATTTTTTGTCGGATCTCCATTCACGTATTCCGTTTGATTTTAGGATTGAGTCGTCGTGCTCGCATCCTAATTTGTTTATAAATATATATATATATATATATATATATATATAGTTTTTCATTCTAATATTTGTTTTGCAGGAATAAAGAAGAAGATTTCAAAAAATATAATAAGAAAATTATTTAAAAAATGATTTCTATAATTTCTCTTAAAAATATAAAAAACAATAAAAGTTTTTTTCCTTTTGTTTCTGTTTTACAAAAAATAATAAAAAAAGAGCTGCAGCAAGCACCGCCCCTCCAGCCTGCAGGTGGCGCCTGCCACCCGTCCACAGCCGCGGCCGCCTATAGCAACCTCCACCGCAACCTCTGCTACAACCGATGCAGCACTGACTGCCTCCACCTGCCGCGAGCGCCACCACCGCCTGGAGAAGTCTGTGCTGCCATCGCTTCCACCTCCGGCAACCGTGGATCCACCACATGAGCGCGCGCACCATTTACCGTCGACCATCATAGGTCTCCGCTTCACCACCTGGTACCCGCAGCCCGTCACGGATGCCTCTTGGATCAACCACCGACCTCCCACTGAGCGCAGCCACCAGCCCCTCTCCGTCGACATCCACCCGAGCAGCCCCTCCTATGATGGACGCACCATGCCTCCGTGATCTGCAGGAAGGGGCGGCGCCCCCTTGTGCTTTGGGTTCATGAATGAAGAAAAACAAAAAAAACCCTAGGGGTATTAAAAACTTTAGGCAAATTGCAATCGATCTCTCCAAGGTTTTCATATTTATAAAAAGGTCCCTACCAACATTCAACGCGTGTGCCGCATGTTTCCTTGCGTAAATTGCTACTTCTCCCTGTATTTTTATTTTTATTATCTTTATGCAAAAAAATTAAATATTTAGGTTTCAGCCCCTGTATGTCCAGAGTATTTATTGGTTTATCATTTCATTGAAATAAATGTGGTATTTGCTCTGAAAATTGTACAAATATTTGTGTATACTCATGTTATGTGCATGTTCATTGTTTATTTTTTTCATTTCATTTAATTTATTATTATTAAAAAATAAAAAACATGTCATTTTTCTCTATTTGAATTTTGAAAAATCCTAAAAAGTTGAATATAGCTTAAAAAGTCCAAAAAAATAGATTAATTTTCTTTTGGTGTTTTAATTTTTTGCAAATTTCATGCATTAATTATTTATAAAACCCAAAAAATACAAAATACTAAAAATCATAAAAAAAAATCTAGAATGAAAGCTAAAAATTGTGATTTCAGTTCCTATTTGTCGATAATGCATTCTAGTTTTTAGGAAAAATAGTTACAATATTTTCTGGATTCCGTTAGTATTTTTAAATTGAAAAATAATCCTGCTTGCTCACTGGTTGCATCTTTCCCTATTTTTATTCATTTAAAAATCCTGAAAAAACTAAAAATATCTAGAAAATCAAAAAAATAGTTAGAACTTCTTAAAAAACACAAAAATATTTTCTTTAGACATTTTTTAGCATTTTTTTATATTTGAAAAATATTTTAGATCTATTTTATACATGAATTTACTTTGAAAATCAAATTTTTGAAAACTAAAAAAACGTAAAATTAAAACCATTAAAAATATGAAAATCAGAAAATAAAAATAGAGGAAAAATAAAAAAAAAGAGAAAAAATCACAAAAATAAAACTAAGATAGTTGCATTTGAGATTCCATTTTTTAATTGATTTTTTCAATTAATTAAATAACCCTAGGGAATTGTAGCCTCCCTGAGTTCTATCTTGTTCGCTATACAGGTAAATAAGTAGCAAAAATTTCTCTCGCTTCATTATTCTTGTAATTAATTTTGTAGCTTGAGAAGAAAAAAATGTTTGTTTGAGTCAGGAATTTTGGGGATTGCAACGACAAATTTATATCATTAATAACCAATCCTCGATATAAGCGTTCAACAAAATGGTGTCGTTGCCGGGGAGGCACAGCAAGGATAGTTAGGTTTCTCTTTTGACCTGCTATTCTTGGTTGTACATATTTATTTTTATTTTTCCACATTCATTCCATTGTTCATATACTGTATTTATTTCATTTTTCTTGCTCATTTTTGATAAGTGTGTTCGTTACACATTCTCTCTTTTCTTTTTCTTAAGAGGGCTGATAATCTCGAAAATCGATGTGGTTGTGTCGACTCACAAGGCGAGTCAACAGTCGGTGTTTGACCACACAAATTCTGAAATTAATCAACAATTAACCCACACTAAAGATCAATAAATTAGAACTGATGTGGAGTTAAAATTTATTTTTAACTCTGCACAAATGGTGTATAGTGTCAAGTATGTAGAGAGTTCGAACACAGGGAGCAAGCAGGGTAGTTCAAGCAAGTGTGCTCAAGAGAGTGTGTGTGTGATGTGTCTGCACTAAGCAATCAAGCAAAGGGGATTTTTGTGGGTTTTTAATTTTTTATTTAATTTTTTTTAATTTTAATTTTTAATTTTGTATTTTGATTTTTAATTTTCTGATTTTTATATTTTATAATTTATATTTATATTTTTTTTATTTCTTTTTCAATATTGGAAAGTAAAGACAATATAATAAAAGACAAGCTAAAATATTTATAAAAATGTGCAAAAATAACCAGAAATTCAGAAATAAATTGTTTTTAATATTTTTATGATTTTCTACTGTTTTTGTGATTTTTGGGGATTTTTCAAGGTGTTTTTGATATTTTTAAGTACTGAAATAAGGCAAAACAGTGGAAAGGGTGCTGGCTGTGAGTAAAATGGGATTTAAAAATAGCAACCAGTAGCTAAAAATTTTCACACTATTTTTCAAATAAAAAGGACAAAATAAGGAACAAACAGGAACTGAGTTTTTGATTTTGGAGTTTTCTACTATTTTATATATTTTTTTGAAGATTTTGAGTGTTTTTAAATTTTTAGTGTTTTTCTTTTAAAATTTTTAATGATTTTTGGACTGACACTAATAGAGGATAAAATAGACACTAGGTAATTTTTTTGGAATTTTTAGAGGTGTTTTAATATTTTTTTGGTATTTTCTAAACTAGACAGTGCACAAAAAGCATGTTTTTGATTTTTAATAAATATGAAAATAAAATAAAATCAAAAACTAAATTGATGGCGTGGAAGCACAGGTTAACAGTAGCTAAACCCTATTTTTGTGGAATTTTTGGACTTAAAATGATACTTCAAATAATTACAACAAACATCCAAACACTAAACAGTCCTGGCAGGGGTATAAACGTAAATAGGCAAAATCCCAGGGGTACACATGCAAAATTTCCACAAAATATTGAACTGAATATTCGATTTATAGCTCCAAAATCTAATTACAAAAACCCGCCTGGGTACGCTAGCAATTTTCCCACCAGGGCGCGTGACTTGCACGCGCCTGGCGAGGACTGAAATGTAATATCTCAAAACCCTAGGGGCCTACTTGCAAAATATCTAAAAATACAACGCTTAACGCCACAGTTTTGGTACTAAAACAAAATAAGCAAACAACCGAGGGTCCCTCTGCAAAATGCCCAAACCTCACGTGTACAGGTCACGTGAGGTGACGTGGCGAAGGACCTGGACGCAAATAAACAAAGTTTGGGGGTCTTTGTGCAAATATTACAAAACTATTACACTACACACAAAAGTTTAAATACTAAATAATAGATACAAAAAGGCGCGAGGGTGTAGATGCAAAATACCCTCGAAGCGTGATCCGACGGCGATGGAGTTGCCACTTGACACGTGGCACTTGATGAACAGCCGATGATGGTTCGCTTCGACGTCTGAGATTAGATCTCAGAAAGAGATCCAACGGTGGCTGGTCGCGGAAAATCTGACGGTCGATGCGCGATCTGGAGCTCCACCTTGATCCAACGGTGGCGAAGGCCGGAGCAAGAACAACGATGAACTCTGGCGAGCCGAGGTTCTCCGAGGTCAAGCTCCGTCTCCGGCGGGCTGCTTGGCTTCAAAATCGGGCTGGAGCTTCCTGGGGTCGTCCTCTATCTCCTGGGGGCACCAAAAGTGCACGGCGTTGGCCGTGCCGCTCGCAAGTGGTCGGCGGAGCTGGAGAGCTCGGCTGAGCTCCGGCGAGCATCAAAAACGCGCCCAGGCGCGAGTCAACGTTCTTCGACCCTGCAAAACCAGTCAAGAGGTCCAGGGCAAGTTGCCTGGACCCTAAGTGGACCTAATCGACGCGAGAGGCGGAGTGGTAGTCGGTGGCCGGAGGTGCGCTCCGGCGAGGATGAGCAATTAGGTGAATCGAACGATGGAATTCAAAATTTCTTGAGGGCTTTTACTCCTAAGACTCAGACTAAGCTAATGCACGAAAAATAAAGGGACGAAATGGCTTCCTCGACGGTGTAGACCGGAGGGAAGGGTACCTCAACCTTCGGAGTTGCGAGAGGTGGTGGAGACGCCTCCGACCTCGGCTGCCTTGGCTGAAGAGCACACGGCGGAGCTGTCACCTCCAGGTAGCTCTGGAGCACGAAAGAGGCGCGAGGGGGTGGACCGAAGGTGTTCAAAATCGAGTCGCAAGGTTGAGGGTTCTTTTTATGTGGTTTGACTCTGAGCTGCAGGGGTCCAAAGATCAATGAAATTCTTGCAAATCTTGGGTCCAAAGACCAAGATTAAGCTCGGGCGAGTTAGATAGATGGTTGGTGGACAATGTTGCAGAAGGATACAACACGAAAACATGAAAGATTTGGCTGGGAAAAAGCCAAAAAGATGGCTCAAAAACCGAGCCTGACACGGGCTACAGGGGGTAGGGCGACCAGTTGACTGGGGTCAACTGTTGACGCCTCCTGGTTGGTCCACGTGGACCAACCAGGAAAAACCCTGAATTATTATTTTGTTAATTCATTTAAAAATAGAAATAAGTTGAATTAAATATTCGTTATTTTATGTAGTATTTTATTATGATTTTTATTTATTTTTATGACTTATATTTTTACAAGTTACCTTTTTAACCTTATATAGGTATAATACCTATGTATTTTAGTATTTTATTTTTATTTTGTGTATTTTAATTTCTTTAATTTTGTTTGTAATTTTATAAAATTATAAAATACTTTTATACACATAAATATATTTTTATTTTATTTTATTGATGTATTTTGTATATTTAATAAAATATAAGAGTATTTTATACATGTATAGGTATAGGCAACATACCTATGTAGTCTTTATACAAGTATTTTTATTTTACTGATGTTTCTTTGCATTCTATTTTGATTTTAATGCACATATATATTATAAGTGACATTTATAAAATTATAAAAATATAAAAAATGAATAAATAATAATAATGAATAAAGAATAAATTGAATATTTTATTCAGTATAGGTATACAGTAGGGGTCCAAAACTCAACTTTCAAACCGTAGCTCCGCCAAATGCGAAACCACCGCCATTAATTAGCTTATTTTCTTCTATATACAATTAAAGGTGAGTATGCTGCATTTGGAGTTTCCGTTTGTGAGATACGGGTCTGGGAAGTTGACATTCTGGAATTTTATTCAGACCATAACTTTTTATCTGTACATGATTTTTTTGTGAAATCAATTTTGTATTTTTCTTTATTAATTCATCTACAACTTTTATGTACAAAGTTTCTTTATTTGATGCACAAAAAGTGGAACCAAAAATAGGTCCCAAAATGAATAAAGAATGAATAGAAATATAGGTATTTTATCTGTATTTTGGCCCTTATCTCCCCCTACTTTATTCCTTGTCGACCTATTCATCAAGATGCCTAGGTCTCGGGGGTTTTGGGTCATAAAATATTTACAATATTTTATTCTTTTTCTTTTCTTTATTTATTCTATAATTTTGGCCTTAATTACAGTATTTTAGACACTATCTGAATGCACATGCATGAATGCTAAGATGCTCTATTTAAGGATATTTACAGGCATTTGCTAGGGTTTTTGGTGCCAAAATGATAGAATAAAGATGATGAAATGTGGATTCATCATCCCCCTATACTTTACCTTTGCTAGTCCCTAGCAAACACTTATGCAATAAGTGCAAAAAGAAAAGAAAGAAAAGAAAAAGAAGAACTTGGATTTGATCTGATTATCAAACTTGTCTTTACAAAATCAAAGTTTGGAGCTTAAGTCGGACCTTTGGAATTTTAGTGCGGGCGGAACCTTAGTGAGAACCGTGTTTGAAATCCAACAGTCCTTGAGAATCCCAAAACTCTATCCAAGTCTCCTCAATAGCCAGGTCAGAAATATCCCAACTCATACGCAAACTCTTACGACTATGAATCTGACTCGTACAGTGTAAGTGATGGTGGCTCTCCCCAACTAGAATGGCAAAGAGACTGACTTCTCCAGTACGACAACCCAATGATTCCCCAATCCAATAACTCCATCCTCGAGGAGCGGGGTATTCCCTTCTAAGTTCAAGTGGCAACCAGCTCAAGAGGAGGGGGTGAAGAGAAGAATGGACGGTAGCCAGTGTAGCTACCTATCCCGGGATGCAAGACCAGTGTAGGAAGGTCATCCTGCTGCAGGCTCACATATTTGACTTTGGAACTCAAGCTTGCTTATTGACTTTGTACTTGCAGGCTTTTTATTTTTATACATGCCTGAACACATTTTTTTTAATACTATTCACAGCAGCATGTACATAAGGAGTTTTTCCTCTTGAGCCAGTAGACTATCCCTCTTTTGAAGCTTTATCGCAACCCACAGCCTCCTGTCTTTAGACTTCCTAATCACTGGACGGGTTGGGGTGCACTTCCCTCCCTAGAGGAGGACAAATGTTTCCACTTGTGTGCGTCTCATACCAGCAAATCCAATCCCCTCACCACTCCAACTGAGTTGAGCCATGTGAAAGGTGCAGGTGTCCAATTTAGGTCATTATCAACAAGAATCGTGCGTGTGCTCTGAAATACTCTACTTAGGCAGTCAAGAATCCATTGAACCAAGTCCCGTGATCCTCAAAGAATTAAGTCAACTAGACCTGAAGTACCTCAAACCCGATTCCTATAAGGTTCCTGTTATTAGGTAGATTATAAGGTCCAATCAAGCTCCAATCTCCGGATTTTACTTAGACTTGTTCAACTATCAAACTCAATCCAAAAAATGCTAATGCTATGCAATGCAATGCAGAAAATATTTTTGTGATGCAATTTTCAAGAATTTTGAACTTTTTATGGATTTTTGAAAAGATGATGATGATGCATATGCAAATGAAAATTTTTTTGTATTTTTCAAACAGATTTTTCAAATGTTTTTGGATTTTAATTTTGCAAATGTTTTTTGGGAATTTTTGAAAACAAAAGGTTTTGGCTAAAAACTAGGTGAAAATATGTACACGGGAGTGCCTCTTCATATAAACAAGAAATGGATTTTAAGAATTTACAAGGGTAAGTGATCGATTTTATACATATATACATATAGTGGATTTTGGTGTGATGTCATTATTCCTCAAACTTATTTGAAAACAATTTACACACAATTTTTGAAAACTATAGTCCAAAATAGTCTTTACAAACATTTTACACACATTTGAAAATCATTTTGCAAAGGTTTTCAAAACAGTATATATAGGTTTTTCAAAACATTTTTGCAACCGTTTTTCAAACCATTTGCAAATCATCTTTCAAAAATTTAATTTCAGACAAAGAAAAGAAATTTTACAATCCACACATTTTTACACAGGTTGAAAATATGTAACAAAATATTTTCAAAATAGTTTTCAATAGATGTTCACAAAGTTTTTCAAACTATTTTTCAAACATTTTGCAAAAAACATTTTCACATGATTTATTAATCAGTAATTACAAAAAGAATTTGAGGACTAATCACATCTTTTTATTACGGCTTTTTAATGAATTTTAAAGAATTATTAGCCATATTATTAAGAAAATACGAAAGTACGAGTGATGGCTAAAGTATATACGTAGTATATACGACCCCCCTATACTTAGCTTGAGCTATGTCCTCATAGATCGGAGAGAAAAGAGAAGACATAACTCGTACTAAGTATAGACAAGTCTAAAGAATACAAACTAATGAAGGAATCAACGAATGAGAAGTTGACCGTCCCCCCTATACTTAGGATCAAATAATCCTAAGTGTAGCAGACTGTACACAACGCAGGGAGGGTCAAGGGTGGGAATGAACAGATCGTACTCAGATTGTCTCCCCCTATACTTAGGGTAAGATATCCCTAAGTATAGACAAGAAGAGGAGACAATGGAGAGGATCGAAAAGAATAGAAAAACTCGGGGTGCACGCCCCCCTATACTTAGGACAAAGTACGTCCTAAGTATGGAAAGCTGTCTACAAGGGCGACACCTTTTTGATAGATACAGAAGATAGAAAAGGAAAAGAAGAAAAGAAGTAAATAAGAAAATAAATCAACAGACAACAGAGTGATATAAACAGATGGATCTGTACAACGGAAGATAGAATTGATCACCATGTATGAGATGTAAATGATGAGAGCCAAAGGACACATCTCATACCAGAAGAATGGGGGCAACGTCAATGGTCGGCGGATCATGATCAAGATATAGTTTCAAGCGTTGACCATTGACGCGGAAGGTAGAAGAAGATAACGGTTCGGATATATCGATGCTGCCATTGTCGTGTACCTTCCTGACCACATACGGTCCTTTCCACTTGCTCTGCAATTTCCCTGGGAATAATTTCAGCCTGGAATCAAACAACCATACTCTCTGATCTGGCTCAAACTGTTTATGGCTGATATGCAAATCGTGCCATGTCTTTACTTTCTCTTTGTACTGTAAACTGTTCGAAAAGGCTGTATCTCTAAGTTCCTCCAGGGCTGCCAATTCAGCTCTTCTTTGGTCTCCTATACTCTCGGGATCTAAAAGCAACTCAGTAACTGCCCAAAAAGATTTGTGCTTGATCTCCACAGGCAAATGGCACGGCTTGCCATAGACGAGACGAAAGGGAGATGTCCCCAATGGATTCTTGAAAGAAGTCCGATAAGCCCATAAGACCGAGTCCAAAAGCTGTGACCAATCCTTTCGGTCTGGGCGGACAACTTTCTGCAAGATAGTCTTTATCTCCCTATTCGATACTTCGGCAAGACCATTAGTCTGAGGGTGATAAGGTGTGGCAACCCGATGGTCAATGCCAAACTCGTCTGCAAGGGCCCTGACTTTGTCATTGATGAAGTGAGACCCCCCGTCTGAAATCAAGACTCTAGGTACCCCGAACCGTGAAATGATATTTTTCCTCAAAAATTTGCACACGGTTTTAGCATCTGCGGCTCGGGCGGGGATGGCCTCAACCCATCGGCTGACATAATCTACAGCGAGCAAAATATGCTCGAATCCCTGACTTTTAGGAAATGGGCCCATGAAATCAATTCCCCATGCATCAAAAACCTCACAGAAGTGAATGGGTTGCATGGGCATCATGTCTCTCTGTCCGCAGGTTCCCATTTTCTGACAGTCAGTACATCTCTTCACGAACTCATCAGAATCCTTGAAGAGAGTAGGCCACCATAGGCCGGATTGAAGCACCTTCTGTGCTGTCCTTTTTCCAGAATGATGTCCTCCTGCCTCAAGCTTGTGGCAGTATGTGAGGACGCTGTGCTGCTCTTCTTGAGGAATGCACCTCCTCCAGATACTATCCCCTCCTTCATGATAAAGGACGGGATCCTCCCAATGGTAAAACTTGGCCTTAGCTAGGAAGGTCTCAAGTTTCTGCCTGGGCCAACCCTGAGGGACTGTCTTGGCAACAAGATAGTTTACAAAGTCAGCATACCACGGGAGTGAGGTGATAGCCAAGATCACCTCATCTGGAAATGTCTCGGTGATAGGTGCGCTGGGCTCAGATTCCTCAAGATTCTCCAATCTGGAGAGATGATCCGCCACCACATTCTTGACTCCAGGCTTGTCCTTAATTTCAATATCAAATTCCTGGAGTAGAAGGATCCATCTGGTGAGACGTGCTTTGGCATCCTTCTTGGACATTAAGTACCGGATGGCGGTATGATCAGTGTAGATTGTCACTCTAGATCCGAGAATATATGATCGATACTTATCAAGAGCAAAGACTACAGCCAGCATCTCTTTCTCAGTCACAGTGTAATTCTGCTGCGCGGCATCCAAAGTCCGGCTGGCGTAGTGAATGGCAAAAGGTAAACCATCCCTCCTCTGTCCAAGCACAGCCCCAACGGCAAAATCTGAAGCATCCGTCATGATCTCGAATGGGAGAGACCAATCGGGTGGCTGAAGGACAGGAGCTGAAACAACCATATTCTTGAGAGTCTCAAATGATTCAAGACACTTATCATTAACAATAAACTCGGTGTCTTTGGTGAGCAAGTCAGTGAGCGGTCGGGCAATTCGACTGAAGTCCTGAATGAACCGTCGGTAGAAACCGACATGCCCCAGAAAAGACCGTAACTGACGCAAGTTGGACGGCGGATTGAGTTTTCTGATGATATCCACCTTAGCCAGATCGACCTCCATGCCCCTGTTGGAGACGATATGACCAAGAACCGTCCCCTGAGTCATCATGAAATGACTCTTCTCCCAGGATAAGACAAGATTGACCTCAATGCAGCGCTTCAGCACACGGTCTAGGCAGTCAAGACAAGCGTCGAACCCGTCGCCATAGACCGAGAAGTCATCCATGAAGACCTCTAAACAGTCACCCACCATGTCCGAGAAGATGGACAACATGCACCTTCGGAATGTCGCCGGAGCGTTACATAGACCAAAGGGCATCCGTCTGAAAGCATAAGTCCCAAACGGACAGGTGAATGTCGTTTTCTCCTGGTCTTCGGGCGCAATGGCCACCTGATTGTATCCAGAGTACCCATCAAGGAAACAATAGTGACTCTTCCCAGCTAGCCGCTCGATAATCTGATCAATAAATGGTAGCGGGAAGTGATCCTTCTTGGTGGCCTCATTCAATCGTCTGTAGTCCACACAGACCCTCCAAGAAGTTGGTACTCTGGTAGCGATCTCCTCTCCAGACTCATTGACAACTGTAGTGATACCCGTCTTCTTAGGTACCACATGTAGCGGACTTACCCATTTGGAGTCGGAGATGGGATAGATAAAATCGGCGCTCCACCACTTGGAAATTTCTTTCATGACTACGTCTCGAAGATTCGGGTTCAGCCGTCGTTGGAACTCACGCGACGGCTTAGCGTTATCCTCAAGATAAATGTGGTGAGAGCAAAGATTTGGGCTCAGCCCCTGGAGATCAGCTATACTCCAACCGATTGCCTTGCGGTTTCTTTCAAGAACCTCCATCAGACGAGATTCTTGCTCTCCAGTCAAATCTGCTGAGATAATGACTGGGTGCATTTCTGGCTCTCCAGCAAGGAATCTGTACTTCATCGACTGCGGTAGAGGTTTCCGTTCTGGACAACTGGGAGGTGGCAGATCCGGCTTCTGATATGTCTGTGTAAATGCGACCAGGTCTGCATGGGAGAACTCTCGCTCTGCATGAATTGCTGACGAAGGGCGGCCTTCTGAATCAACTATAAACTGCACCGGCTCGCACTCTGTCATGGTTGTTGGCTCAGTAGGAATCAGACAAGGTAAATAATCATCAAAGTCATCCCAGTCTATGTCTGAATCCGAGGGATCAGAAGAAGATGAGCAAGAATGGAACTCATCCGCACCACTCATCACAACACTGTCAGCTTTAGATGTATCCTCCTCCAGGGATGTGCTCTCCCGGCTCTCGATTGCCATGAGCTTGAGATATAGAGAATCTGTAGGCAAGGCGAGGGTCGGTGCTACAGGATCTTTCCAGTTGGATTCATCATCAGTCATCTCAAAGTCACAAACCTGGTGGATGTCTAGCTCCTCCTCTGTCATCTGCGCTGCTTCACTGGATTGCTCGGAGCACTCTACCTCTCTGGCTCTGATCTCTTCAATCGTCTCTATTTGTATGGTTTCGCCCTCTACGCGAAAGCATACCTTCCCACTATCATGGTCGGTCACCGCCTTGGCTGTGGCCAAGAATGGACGTCCGAGAATGATGGGGGCATCAGTTACCGACTCAGGGATCTCCATGTCCAACACAACGAAGTCCACAGGGAATTTCAGGCCCTGAATGGTAACGACCACGTCTTTCAATAACCCCTTCGGCCTCTTAATCGATCTATCAGCAAACTGAAGGACCGTTCTGCTTCGAAGAAGAGGGCCAAACTCGAACTGCTTGAGTAAGGCTGCCGGAAGGAGGTTAATTGAAGAGCCGCTGTCTAATAGAGTACGATCAAACTGCTGCTCCTGAATCTCGCATCTAACATAGGGAGCTCCTGCGTCTGGTCGCTTGGCTGGCAGCTTGTTCTGGATGATGCAACATGTGTCATGAGTGAGCATATGGATTTGATCTCTGTGCCTCTTCTTCCTTCGAACAGTAGTTGTCTCTTTCAAGTTCTTTTTGAAGAAGGGGATATGCTCAAATGCTTCCTGTAGAGTCAGCTGAATGTGAAATCTGTCAATCATTTGGTCGCTGAACTCTACCTGCTGATTCTTTTTTGGATTTTCTTTTTTGTTCCCCTTCCCCCGGCGGAGTGCTTCGGGGAATGGGATAGTAGGGGCCTCCTCAGATGGAGGACTAGGAACCGGTCCCTGTGCCTGTGAAGATGGAGAATCCATACAATAATCATCATTCACCACATATGGATCCGCAATTTGAACAGAAACCTTTCCTTTATTCATATTTTTGTTTTTGTTTTTGTTCCCACAGTCTCTAGGTACAAAATGTGGTAACATCACAGATGATGGCTCAACAAAAGTGGATGTGGTGGCCTCAGTGCCACCACTAGCACCGGTCTTCGCGGCATCAGCACCGCGCTCTGGTTCAGCATCCAAAATGGTGGCATCAGCACCACCGTCTGCATCTGGTATCACGACGACATCAGCACCGTCATCCTGGACTCCATCATTGGTGGCATCAGCACCACCGTCTTCAACATCATCATGGGCGGCATCAGCACCGCTCCTCTGCTCCTCTGGCGCTCCTGATCCTGCATCTGGTTGTCGCTCAGAAGAGGCGCCGCCGGCTGGCATCCTACCGCTCCTAGTAGTAACAAAATCATCATCATAATAGGAATAAGACATGTCACTCAAATAGTCACTAGGAGAGGTATCCTCTGTGAACTCTACCTGCTCAGATTTTCTTTTTAGATTATTAGGGTTAGGTTCGATCTGAGCGGGTATGGCGGCCTTGCCTTTGATGATATCTCGCATCTCCTGCCGGAACTCATCCATTTCTTGCCTGAAAGATGCTCGCTGTTCAGATAGCAAGCGGGCAAGATCATCGAGGGCTGGGTTCTCATAGGTTGGACCCTGAGAACCGGACGTCTGTCCCTGCTGGAAATGGGGCTGCTGCTGTTGGTGTTGCTGCTGATACTGGGGGGAGGGCTGGTGATAAGACTGCTGAGGCGGTTGTCGCTGCCTCCACTGCTGTCCCTGATAGGAGGGACGAGGACCACTCTGGTATTGTTGCTGATGGGCATAATGGGGTTGTTGCTGCTGTGTCGGCTGGCTGTTCTGCTGTCCTTGGGCAGGAGGATGCTGCTGGGATGAGGATCCACCATTGCCCCAACGGAATCCGGGGTGGTCCCTACGAATTGCGGGCTGAGGGTATCGGTCATACCAAATCCCATTGACTTCCATCAATGGTTCCTGCTCGAAGGATGGTGGAGGAAGAACTGCCAGTGGCTGCTCTGGCTGATAAACCACCATCTGCGTGTCCGAAGATGGCGGTTGCTCTGAATGGTATTGCAGCAATGGAACCGGCTCCGCCTGGATATGGTTCACCTGGCGGTATGAGGTAGAGGCCTGGTTGGGATTGTTGCTGCTGGAAGCAACCTGTGACCTGGGAGGCTGTTGGGAATGGGCTTGTGCCTCCTGAATACATAGAATTTGAGTCTTCAGGTCACTCATGGTTTTGGTGAGAAGGTCCATCTGAGCAAGACCTTGGTTCTGCTTCTTCTCAAGGATCTCCATGCGGTCCAACTTTTCACTAATGATGCCCATGTCGGATGCGGCTGATTCGGCCTGGGTCGTGGCTACCGATGTTGTGTTGGGACCGGCATCGATGCGGGCGATCCTCTGAAATGATCCCGCTCCTTGCGGGGGCTTCTGTTGTGTATAGACACGGGCCTGGGCCATTACTGTGGAGTTTTCTGCCATGCCTTCGTAGATGGGCCAGACGTCGTCTTCTCCTTTGGAGAAATAAGACCCACCACAAGAGGCGTTCACTAGCCCCTGCAGCTCCGGTGTCAGCCCACAGAAGAAACTCTGTATGAGATTGGGCTTGGAGATATCATGGTGCGGGCACCGGTCAATGAGCTCTCTGAATCAATCCCAGGCTTCATGGAACTGTTCATTTGGGATCATGACGAAATTGCCGATCATGGCTCGAGCTGCGTTGGTCCGGCCGAGCGGGTAGTACTTCTTTAGGTATGCGGTCCGGAGATCTGCCCAGGTGTCGACGAATCGCCCAAGGTGCTTGAGCCAATATGCGGCTCTATCAACCAAGAGAACGGGAAGGCGATCATCTTGATGGTGTCCTCGGTCATCAACCGATCATGGATAGTACTGCATATCATTTCAAATTCTTGGAGGTGGAGGTGCGGCTCTTCGGTCGGCAACCCATGGAACTTGGGAAGAAGCTGGATCGTATGGGGCCGAAGCTCGAAATCTCCGTGGATTGGCGGGAGTCTGATCCACCGGTGAGTGAGGGATGCAGCTGGGTTGTGCAGTTCCCTCATGATAGTCTGTGGTGGTCGCTCAGCGTCTGGATCGCCTCCTCCTGCATCGGGTCCTCCTCCTCCTCCACCGCCACCGCCCCCAGGTCGGTTTTCTCTCATCTGCGCTATTTCTCTCATCAGATCACCCATGAATGTTCCCTGGTCACGGATCTGTCTCTGCATATTTTCCAGGGACACTAGCAAGGAATTGTTGATGGCCACCTGATCGATTATGAATGGAGGGTGATCGTGGTCATCTGGGTGCTCGCCTCTGTCTGCCATTGCTGGATTTTCTAAAAAAGCAAAAGAGGCCATCTCAGGTGCTGTCGAATGAGCGGAACTCTGTGATGCACTGAATTCTGACACAATTGGACTGAGAGAAGGAGAATGGGAAGGGTGGTCGAGGGGGAACAGGGTGGATGTGAACTCGGGCTCGGAGAGCGGACTCTCCGAGGCATTCCTAGATGAGTAAGGAGGAGTGCTAGATAGCGGTGCGACAAGGTCGGCCTAAGAGATCTCCGTCCCATCATCTTGATTATTCGAAAAGAGTGGGGATAATGCAAGAGAAGAAGATGATATGTAACAAAATTGTGCACAATTGTGCGGTGTTTTTGATCTTGACCTAAATAAATCTAGCAATCAAACGCAAAGCAAGGGTGAATTCACCAACTCAACTCGTGAAGCCGTGAAGGTTCGGCTTTTATCTTGTCAATTTTAGCTTGTTTTCAGGTATTTATCTTTTCACGAGTCCTTAGAACGCTACGCCTATAGGAGCGAGAGTACTGCCAGGAAAGTGTCCCCGTACTTGTCCACCTCCTGTGTAACCTGTAACTTGCGCTTTTTTAAGGTCCTTGTAACCCTTCCTGGACCCCTACTCAGCCAAAGAAATAGAGGGAGGAAGCCGATAGGCGAAACCGATACTTCGGACCTCGCTCGCAACGGAATCACCCGTGAGCGTACAAGGTCCTACTCGGACGCAGCCGGTGAGACAGACACACCCGTGAAGGCGTGTCCTAAGCTCGGTACTTCGGACAAGGTCGGTGCTCACACAATAGCGAGTCACCAATGGCGACGAAGCCCTACTCGACTACGTACGATAGTAGCGCTAATACTTCGGAAATCCAGGCGATACACAAGGCAGCCACAAGTTGGGTTTTGGGCTCTAATCCTTACGAAGCGCTCACCTCACTTGGAAGGAAACCTTCCCATGCAACCTGAAGACAAGTGAGGGTGTTACTCTCCCCAAGCAATGAATCCAATTACCAAATTTTATTTTGGTCAAGTTTTCTTAGCAGTCCCTTTTTTAATTTTTTTGGTGTTATCGCTTCTTTTGAGTAGATTCAAACAAGCGCCTAACGGTTTTTGTGTTTTTCCTTTATCCTACTTTGTTCCAAAAACAGAGGGAGAGTAGAGTCGGAAAAGCCGTGCAAGTCGACACCAAGATGGAAATCTTACCTTTGTGCCTAGATGATGCATGCAAAGTAAGAAGACTTACAGCGAATCCCAGCTCTCTCCATGCGGGATGCAAAGCAGAATTTTTAAACCTATGCTATATGGCGATATGCAAGCGGAAATCGTCCTAGAACAGGCAACTGCTAGCGTGAAGAACCACAAGTTAACTATTAACTCCTAATCCGAGTGTTCGGTCTAGGCTCACCCCTCCTCTGCTCAACACATTTGAGTTAGGAGAAAGCGCTTGTTCGGGTGTGAGCTCGCGGCGCGTGGATCGGAAGCTACTAGCTAACTGTTTAATTAGTCTAAGTCCAAATACGAATCTATAGGAACATGCAAAGATAATTAGGTGTTTGGACCTATTCTAATCGAGTCAAGCAGGACCTAGAACTAAGAGCTCAATCCACAAAAGAAAGTGAAAAATGAAAACAAAACCGGAAAATGACGGCGATAAAAACTCGTCAAAACTGCGGTGGGCCCCCGGGTGAACAAACACCCGGAAATTAGGCCCGATAGTCTGAGTGTCCAAGTCCAAGTATACCTGTATTATTACAAATTAATAGTCTCTCTCTCACAAAAAATAAATGTAAGCTAATCTAATCACTCTCCCTCACTCCTCCTGCTCTCTCCTGCCGGCGTGACCTAAGAAGGCCGGCTCCGCTTCCCAAGGATGCTCCGAATCACCTAAGCAATCCGCCTTGCTCCGCGGTCCCTCGCAAGAAGACAAGAAAAGAGACGGTCAGATAGCTCAACAAGATATATCAAAAATGTAAGAGATGGAAAATAATGCTATGGTAAACAATCACACAATCAAACAAAATGTGAACTATTCGTTGTTGCTCCCCGGCAACGGCGCCATTTGATAATCTCGAAAATCGATGTGGTTGTGTCGACTCACAAGGCGAGTCAACAGTCGGTGTTTGACCACACAAATTCTGAAATTAATCAACAATTAACCCACACTAAAGATCAATAAATTAGAACTGATGTGGAGTTAAAATTTATTTTTAACTCTGCACAAATGGTGTATAGTGTCAAGTATGCAGAGAGTTCGAACACAGGGAGCAAGCAGGGTAGTTCAAGCAAGTGTGCTCAAGAGAGTGTGTGTGTGATGTGTCTGCACTAAGCAATCAAGCAAAGGGGATTTTTGTGGGTTTTTAATTTTTAATTTAATTTTTTTATTTTAATTTTTAATTTTGTATTTTGATTTTTAATTTTCTGATTTTTATATTTTATAATTTATATTTATATTTTTTTATTTCTTTTTGAATATTGGAAAGTAAAGACAATATAATAAAAGACAAGCTAAAATATTTATAAAAATGTGCAAAAATAACCAGAAATTCAGAAATAAATTGTTTTTAATATTTTTATGATTTTCTACTATTTTTGTGATTTTTGGGGATTTTTCAAGGTGTTTTTGATATTTTTAAGTACTGAAATAAGGCAAAATAGTGGAAAGGGTGCTGGCTGTGAGTAAAATGGATTTAAAAATAGCAACCAGTAGCTAAAAATTTTCACACTATTTTTCAAATAAGAAGGACAAAATAAGGAACAAACAGGAACTGAGTTTTTGATTTTTGGAGTTTTCTACTATTTTATATATTTTTTGAAGATTTTGAGTGTTTTTAAATTTTTAGTGTTTTTCTTTTAAAATTTTTAATGATTTTTGGACTGACACTAATAAAGGATAAAATAGACACTAGGTAATTTTTTGGAATTTTTAGAGGTGTTTTAATATTTTTTTGGTATTTTCTAAACTAGACAGTGCACAAAAAGCATGTTTTTGATTTTTAATAAATATGAAAATAAAATAAAATCAAAAACTAAATTGATGGCGTGGAAGCACAGGTTAACAGTAGCTAAACCCTATTTTTGTGGAATTTTTGGACTTAAAATGATACTTCAAATAATTACAACAAAGATCCAAACATTAAACAGTCCTGGCAGGGGTATAAACATAAATAGGCAAAATCCCAGGGGTACACATGCAAAATTTCCACAAAATATTGAACTTAATATTCGATTTATAGCTCCAAAATCTAATTACAAAAACCCGCCTGGGTACGCTAGCAATTTTCCCACCAGGGCGCGTGACTTGCACACGCCTGGCGAGGACTGAAATGTAATATCTCAAAACCCTAGGGGCCTACTTGCAAAATATCTAAAAATACAACGCTTAATGCCACAGTTTTGGTACTAAAACAAAATAAGCAAACAACCGAGGGTCCCTCTGCAAAATGCCCACACCTCACGTGTACAGGTCACGTGAGGTGACGTGGCGAAGGACCTGGACGCAAATAAACAAAGTTTGGGGGTCTTTGTGCAAATATTACAAAACTATTACACTACACACAAAAGTTTAAATACTAAATAATAGATACAAAAAGGCGCGAGGGTGTAGATGCAAAATACCCTCGACGCGTGATCCGACGGCGATGGAGTTGCCACTTGACACGTGGCACTTGATGAACGGCCGATGACGGTTCGCTTCGACGTCTGAGATTAGATCTCAGAAAGAGATCCAACGGTGGCTGGTCGCGGAAAATCTGACGGTCGATGCGCGATCTGGAGCTCCACCTTGATCCAACGGTGGCGAAGGTCGGAGCAAGAACAACGATGAACTCTGGCGAGCCGAGGTTCTCCGAGGTCAAGCTCCGTCTCCGGCGGGCTGCTTGGCTTCAAAATCGGGCTGGAGCTTCCTGGGGTCGTCCTCTATCTCCTGGGGGCACCAAAAGTGCACGGCGTTGGCCGTGCCGCTTGCAAGTGGTCGGCGGAGCTGGAGAGCTCGGCTGAGCTCCAGCGAGCATCAAAAACGCGCCCAGGCGCGAGTCAACGTTCTTCGACCCTGCAAAACCAGTCAAGAGGTCCAGGGCAAGTTGCCTGGACCCTAAGTGGACCTAATCGACGTGAGAGGCGGAGTGGTAGTCGGTGGCCGGAGGTGCGCTCCGGCGAGGATGAGCAATTAGGTGAATCGAACGATGGAATTCAAAATTTCTTGAGGGCTTTTACTCCTAAGACTCAGACTAAGCTAATGCATGAAAAATAAAGGGATGAAATGGCTTCCTCGACGGTGTAGACCGGAGGGAAGGGTACCTCAACCGCCGGAGTTGCGAGAGGTGGTGGAGACGCCTCCGACCTCGGCTGCCTTGGCTGAAGAGCACACGGCGGAGCTGTCACCTCCAGGTAGCTCTGGAGCACGAAAGAGGCGCGAGGGGGTGGACCGAAGGTGTTCAAAATCGAGTCGCAAGGTTGAGGGTTCTTTTTATGTGGTTTGACTCTGAGCTGCAGGGGTCCAAAGATCAATGAATATCTTGCAAATCTTGGGACCAAAGACCAAGATTAAGCTCGGGCGAGTTAGATAGATGGTTGGTGGACAATGTTGCAGAAGGATGCAACACGAAAACATGAAAGATTTGGCTGGGAAAAAGCCAAAAAGATGGCTCAAAAACCGAGCCTGACACGGGCTACAGGGGGTAGGGCGACCAGTTGACTGGGGTCAACTGTTGACGCCTCCTGGTTGGTCCACGTGGACCAACCAGGAAAAACCCTGAATTATTATTTTGTTAATTCATTTAAAAATAGAAATAAGTTGAATTAAATAATGATTATAAAATAAAAAATATTCTTTATTTTATGTAGTATTTTATTATGATTTTTATTTATTTTTATGACTTATATTTTTACAAGTTACCTTTTTAACCCTATATAGGTATAATACCTATGTATTTTAGTATTTTATTTTTATTTTGTGTATTTTATGTTCTTTAATTTTGTTTGTAATTTTATAAAATTATAAAATACTTTTATACACATAAATATATTTTTATTTTATTTTATTGATGTATTTTGTATATTTAATAAAATATAAGAGTATTTTGTACATGTATAGGTATAGGCAACATACCTATGTAGTCTTTATACAAGTATTTTTATTTTATTGATGTTTCTTTGCATTCTATTTTGATTTTAATGCACATATATATTATAAGTGACATTTATAAAATTATAAAAATATAAAAAATGAATAAATAATAACAATGAATAAAGAATAAATTGAATATTTTATTCAGTATAGGTATACAATAGGGGTCCAAAACTCAACTTTCAAACCGTAGCTCCGCCAAATGCGAAACCACCGCCATTAATTAGCTTATTTTCTTCTATATACAATTAAAGGTGAGTATGCTGCATTTGGAGTTTCCGTTTGTGAGATACGGGTCCGGGAAGTTGACATTCTGGAATTTTATTCAGACCATAACTTTTTATCTGTACATGATTTTTTTGTGAAATCAATTTTGTATTTTTCTTTATTAATTCATCTACAACTTTTATGTACAAAGTTTCTTTATTTGATGCACAAAAAGTGGAACCAAAAATAGGTCCCAAAATGAATAAAGAATGAATAGAAATATAGGTATTTTATCTGTATTTTGGCCCTTATCTCCCCCTACTTTATTCCTTGTCGACCTATTCATCAAGATGCCTAGGTCTCGGGGGTTTTGGGTCATAAAATATTTACAATATTTTATTCTTTTTCTTTTCTTTATTTATTCTATAATTTTGGCCTTAATTACAGTATTTTAGACACTATCTGAATGCACATGCATGAATGCTAAGATGCTCTATTTAAGGATATTTACAGGCATTTACTAGCGTTTTTGGTGCCAAAATGATAGAATAAAGATGATGAAATGTGGATTCATCAAGGGCCCACAAAGCGAAGGAGGCAATCCTAGGAGATCCAAAGTACCCAAGCAAAGCGGAAGCAGCTTGATTCTTCACCAAGCCGCAGGATAGCGTGAGAGGAGGAGGAGAAGAACTGAAAGAGATCAAAAAAATTAGACTTTTTATTTATTTATTTTTAACATTTGAACTCTTGTAAAAAAAGACATTCATTTGTTGCGGGATTTTTTTTTGCCAAGTGCTGGTGTACTTGGGGGACCTCACCGATTTTGTTTTCATCGCCTTATTTTTATTTATTTCATGCGGATTTCGTGAGCTACCTATTGATTGCTTTAATTAATTTGCTTGAGCTAGTTAACCAATTAGGTCCGAACACTCTAAACAAGAATTTATGTACCTATAGAATTGATTGTAATTGGACTTAACTAAATTTAATTGGTTCTTGTCGGTTAATAGAAGCTATTGTTAGGATGGTTCACTTGCATTTGCATATAGGTTAGTTTATTTTTCTATACTTAAATTCTGTGTGGATCACTTGCATGTAGAGTGTTGGCGACATGGTACGCATCTCTAATCCCGGCATGCATCATTGTATTTAATCGGACATTGGCATTTCCGATATCCTTCCTTGTTTTCATTCACATAAGTAAGAAAGAAAATTGGACAATCGGTAGATGATTCATTGAAAATGTTCAAACCAAGTGACAACTACCTAAAATTCGGGACTACTAAAGAAAACTCGACTCTAAAATAAGCGTAAGGAAAAATCAATATTTTGGGGAGAGTAACCCCTGCCTTGTTTGATTTATCTACAGTGAGAGAGCGACTCGCACACTAGGATAGAACCACACCCAAACTCTCTTCAGACTATTGTTGTGTGATTAGTTGTTCTCCAGTGAGGACTTCACCGGGTAGCTGGTAATCGGTCTGGAATTTCCTTAGCAAAGTGGACAGATCGGGTAGACAGCAAATTGTCCGCACCCATAATGGCTAGGAAAAACTAGTTGTGAGATTGGGACAGTCTCCTAGGAGCATTGGGTTCCTTACAGCTCGCTTTAACCGCTTTGATAGATTGTATTCTCACCAAACCTAAAAATTGACAAGATAATTGACCGAACCTTCACGGTCTTCATATTACGTTGAGTTGGTGAACTGGGGGTTTGTTTTGTGTTTGATTGCTTGTGTGCATACTAGATCCTTCTGTGCATTTATGCCTTGCTCTTCACATATTTTGACTTGATTCTCGTGCTCTCCGATCATTTTCTCTTATTACGAAGATGGCTGACTGGAGTTATTTTAATCTGATCTTCGTGGATCCCTTGCACCCTCAAGTCGATCCACCTTCCTTTTTCCAAGAGGACTTTCCTCCTGATTTTTGTGCATATCCGCCTAACCCACTATTTCAGGAATCGGACTTAGATTCTCACCCACCCTCATTCCACTCACTCGATCATGGGATTTTGGAGTCACCTTTCATGATGTCCATACTTGAGACCCTGAACCAGATGATGGAGCATATGAATTCGAGGATTAGTAATTTATTTAACATAAATAAGAGCCAGAACGTTGCTCCACCATTTGAGGATATGGATTCACTTGAGGATAATCATGAGAGCTTGCAATCGCCCAAAAATACAAAAAATGAGAATTTTAAAAATCTAAAATGATTTCAGGAGACACACTGTTGATTATTTTTTTGAGGAAAGGGCACCCATGCCAAATCATTTTCCCACACAGTCATTCACCACATATCCCACCTTCGACCACGAGGATGCCACTGTACAGACCTCTCTTAGCAATCCTCATGTATATGATGATTCCGATCTCCTCTCTTGTATGGAGGAAGTCCAAAAATTCAAAAAATGTTGACTGAATCTAAAGGGTGGCCACCATTCATGAGATTATTAAAGACCCACTTCACCAGGCCATGACCCATTTATCTGCTCCTCAACACAAGAAGAGAAAGCAGAGGAGCAGATCTGAGCATCACATCTTGACCATGGCCACTACCCACGCCATCTCTCCGTGTCCACATTCTAAGAAAGGGAACACTGCCACACCTCTTGTGAGTTGCTTCATCTCTGACTATTCTTGTGATAACACTCTCCTTGACGGCAGTTCTTCAATCAATATAATACCATTCTCTATGGCACAACCTCTTCATCTTGGGCCTCTCAAGAAAACCAGGATGATAGTCAATTTGCTGGTGGATCTATCAAGAGGCCGAAGGGTATTCTAGAAAATATTATCATTCTCATTCAGAGCATGAACTTCACTTTTGATTTTGTTTTATTGTCCATGGAGACTTCCACCCCTGTGGAGCACCCTCCAATCATCCTGGGACGGCCTTTCCTCGCCTCTGTGAGAGCCAATATTGATTATGGATCATGAGAGATTCGCTTCCGTTCTGATGTGGGGAGCGATGTGTTGATCACTACATCCATTACTGACCAGAGACCTGCATCCCATGAGAGTGTGCCTATGTTAGCCAACCCCAAGGACCTTGAACTTGATGATACTATCAGAGATTCATGGTGTATGGTGGATGATACTGAGACCCAAGAATTCCTCTTCAAGGAGGAAGAATTGGAAAGAACATACCATGGAGTTGCCCCTTCTGGTATGTAGAGATGCATTAATGACATCCACGGGATTTACACAATAGACACCCTAGAGCGGAAGGCATACTATGAGACTAGACAAGACAAACACGATTTGACTACTTTCACTGATGAGTCCGTTCCTATTCACCTTGATTTAGATGAGACTGATAAGACCAAATTTGATTTGATTACTTTTATAAAGGAATTTGAGACTTTTAACTAAGATGATGATCCATTAGAGGCTCGCCAGGCTGGAATTGATCTTACTTTTCCTGATAATGATTTCAAGCCTTTTTACTTTGATATTTGCGAGACTTCCCAGGAAGGACATGACCACACTACTTCCACTGACTGATTCGTACATGTACACTCTGAGACTATTGAGGATGCATTCTTGGTCGATATTGATCAGCTTATGTCTAATGATGACCGCAATATCGACCTACACCTTGTTAGATCCATTCCTCAACAATCTCGCAAGAAGGTCCGCTTTCGATCTTCTTGACTTTTGTGCATCCACTCCTTTTGTATATCCTTTCTTTTCATTCTTTCTTCTCCCATTTTATCATTCACCCCTTTTCCGTGTGTGTATATGCTATACTTAGGATGTGTTTTATCCTAAGTATAGGGCGGTGAATGATTTGTGTTGTTCATATTCGTCATGTTCATCAGTCTTGTTGTTGCATATACTTAGGGATACTCTACCCTAAGTATAGGGGGTGATGTTGTTCGTATCATTTTTTGTTTTTCGTTGAGTCTGTACATTCTCTTCATCGGTTTTTCCCTTTTTTACAATCTTCTACACTTAGGATTATTGATCCTGAATATTGGTGGGATCATCGACTTCTATTCTTTTCATCTTCTCTTTTTGTCGTTGTAACATAGGAGTCTTTTCACTTTTTTATACTTAGCACGAGTTATGTTTCCCTTTGCCGCTCTTTGATCACTATGAGGGCATAGTTCGAGCTAAGTATAGAGGAGTATTGTATATATTGTATATATACTTTAGACATAACTCATACTTTTAAATATGATTATTTTGGGATACGTATATAAATTCATAAAATCTGTGTGCGTGTATATAGACTTTGATCACCTTTCAAAACAGAAACAAACAAAAATAAACAAAAAAACAAAATCCGTGTACATACGTGTATATATTTTACTAACCCTTTTTCCTTTTTAAAAAAGAAAACCTAAAAACTACAAAACAAATGTCTATAAAAATTCGCATACTTAAAAAAGAAAAAAAGAATCTCTCTTTACGTGTGCATCATTTTTTTTCTTCATCTCTTTCTTTTTAAAATTCCATAAAAAGTTCAAAATTAGAAAACTATTTCAAAAAAAGAGAAGATTTTGCTTTGCATTGTACATATTTCTTGCATTTGCATGTGCATAGCACTGACATTTAAATTAAGTTTGGAAAAAATTGAAGAATGGAGCTTAGTTTTCCTTAATCCACTTAATTTCAAAGGAACCTTATAAGAAATAGAGTTATGGCTTTTCAGGTCCTAGCGGCTTAATTCTTTGGGTCCATAAGACTATGTTAACATGTCGTCTTGATTAGTCTAAGTAAAATACTTAACAAAACACACATGATTCTTTCAGACAGGGCTTATCTTGGACAAGCACTCTACAAGTAGCTCTTCATGGAGGAGGTAGTGAGGAGGCAGAATCTTTTGGCTTGGAGTAGCATATGAGGGTAGTACATCTAGATGGAACCTCTCGTCATACTCTAGGGAGGGTTGTGCATCTCAACCTGATCTAGTAGCATTGAGGTCTAAAGACAGGATGCTGTGGGGATGCAATAATGCTTCAAAAGAGGAATAGTCTACTAGCTCAAGAGGAAAAACTCCTTACGTACATGCTACACCTTTGTATGTATTTTCAAAGAGAGAGAGAGAGAGAGAGAAATGCATAATCTCCAAAAGTGGACATGCCTGATTAAGAGTAAAATGCTTGCCGGAGTGTATATACAAGTGAAAAAGAAGAAGAGAGCTTCAAAGTGAAAATTTTGTAAGCTTGGAGCTGGATGAATTGGCTACACTGGTCATGCATCCAAGGATAGGTAGTTACACTGGTTACCATCCATTCTTTTCTCCATCTCCTCTTCTTGAGCTGGTTATACTTGAACTTAGAAGGGAATATCTCCGCTCCTTGAGGAAAGAGTTACTAGACCGGGGGACTAGAGTTACCTTGTTGAGGGAGGTTATTTCATTGCTACTTTTGAGATGGGGAGCGATATTTCACTTATACTGTACAAGTAAAGATTCATAGTCATAAGAATTTGTGTATGTAGACTTGTTCTGACCTGACTATTGAGGAGACCTGAATAGGAGTCTTGTGGAACTAAGAGGCTGTTGGGTTTTAAATCCATTTCCCATTAAGGTTCCACCACACTAATAATCCAAAGGTTTGACGAGGCTCTATACTACAATTTTATGAAGATAAGTTTAATACTCAATATGGTCCTAATTTCTTTGTTTTTCCTTTCTTTTTTCTTTTATTCATTTATTCTTTTAAATAAATGTTTGTTAAGGGACTAGCAAAGGTAAAACCTAGAGGGATGATGAATCTGCATTTCATCATCTTTATTTATTTATTTTAGCTTAAATCTCTTATAAAAACACCTGTATATAATACTAACTCCTTATTCTTACTAACTTGCATCTGTGTGTAAATATTGTATATAGATTATTATTTTAACCTAACATAAATAAATAAAGAAATAGATGAAAAATAAAGAAAATAAAAAAGGAAGACTATATGTATGTAACATATACAGACTGACCCGAACCCCGAGAGAAGGTCAAGACTTGACCTGAAAGACCAGGAATAAAGTAGGGGGAGATAGGGTCCTTAATCAGAAAATCCAAAAAAATGTGTTGTAAATATTTTTCTGTGTATATGTGTATACTAAAGGGTGTTATTTGTACATACATTGACCTCAAAATAAATAATTTTCAAAACAAAAGTTGTAAAATAAAAATGTTTCCTAAATAATTGCAAAATAAAATCATGCACAAGATAAAAGTAACCACATCCGGAAAAAGCCATAATGCGATAATTGAAAGACCAATTTCGACTCCATATGAACTCAAATTGAACCAAACTCATTCCATTGTATTCTAAATTAAATTATCTTTAAAATGTCTGTGATTTCATAATTTTTGGAGTTACAATTGAAAAATCAGTTTTCTGGGGAGGTTTGTGCAATTTTACCATTTATTTATACATATTGTATTTGTAAATATTTTTACTAATTATTTCAAATACATAAAAATATAAATAAAAAAATTGAAACAAAAAAACTAATTTCTTTATTTAACTATGTATATAGTATATGTATATAGTTGATATTCTTAAATAACCTCCGCAAAAAATAAAAAAATTAATATTTTTTATTCAATTTAATTAAGTGATGAAAATACAAAAAATCAATTTTTGTAAATAATTTTAACAACTAATCCTTTCTTATCTTTATCTCCTTTCAAATTCTTCTCTTATCTCTTATCTTCATTTTTGAAATTCATTTCAACTTGGTTAATCTTTGGTGAGAGGAGCCTATTCTCTGAGAGCTATCTTGTCGCGGAAGGGTGCCTAGCCTCCGAGCCGTCCGATGACTGCGAGTCGGCCCTTGTCGAGGCGATCACAGTCTTATCTGCTCCTACAGTGATAACCACATTTTTCTTCTCTCATTTTTAACCTAGGTTAATCTTAGTTTATTTTTTTCGCATTTTTATTTCATTGTAGTTTTTTCTCTCTAGATCTTAGAATCCATCATCACAATTTGATTCGGTCGATCCGATTTTTTCACCTTGATATCTCTATCTATTCGCGTTCTTATTCTACCTCACGCAATCTTTCGACTCCAACTGCGTACGGTGGTCAGAGACAGGGATTCATTCCTCATTTTTTACTGGATCCCCGTTCACGTATTCCATTTGATTTTGAGATTGAATCGGTGTGCTCGCATCCTAATTTGTTTATAAATAAAAAATAATATATATATATAGTTTTTCTTTCTAACATTTGTTTTGCGAGAATAAAGAAATATATAAAAAATAAAATAAGAGAAAATATTAGAAAAACAATTTATGTAGTTTTTGTTAAAAATAAAAAAAATAAAAGTTTTTTATTTTTCCTTCTAGTTCTATTTTATAAAAAATTAAAAAAAAGAGTCACGGTAGGCGTCACCCCTCCAGCCCGCAGGCAGCGCCCACCACCCGTCCACAGCCAAGGCCGCCTATAGCGGCCTCTTCCGCAACCGATGCAACATCGACCGCCTCTACCTGTCATGAGCACCACCACCGCCTGGAGGAGCCCGCGCCGCCATCGCTTCCACCGCCGGCTCCTGTGGATCCACCACAGGAGCACGCACACCATCTATTGTCCACCATCGCATGTCTCAACTTCTCCACCCGACGCCCGCTACCTGTAGCCTATCACGGCCGCCTCTTGGATCAACCATCGATCTCCCACTGAGCGCAACCATCAGCCCCTCTCCGCCGACATATGCCCGTGCAGCCCCTCCTACGCTGGCCGCGCACCACGCCTCCGTGATCTACAGGAAGGGGCGGTGCTCCCTTGTGCTTTGAGTTCATGAATGAAGAAAACCAAAAGAAAACCCTATGGGTATTAAAAAATTTAGGTAAATTGCAATCGGCCCATCCAAGGTTTTCATATTTATAGAAAGGTCCCTGCCAGCACCCAGCACGTGCGTCGCATGTTTCTTTGCGTAAATTGCAACTTCTCCCTACATTTTTTTATTATCTTTTTATGCAAACATTTTAAATATTTACGTTTCAGTCTCTATGTATCCAGGTTATTTATTGGCTTGTCTTTTCATTAAAATAAATGTGGTATTTGAAAATTGTACAAAATTTGTGTATACTCGTGTTATGTGCATGTTCATTGTATATTTTTTCCATTGAATTTTTTTAAAAATTTCATTATAAAAAAATCAAAAACATTTCATTTTTCCCTGTTTGAATTTTGAAAAATCATAAAAATTCAAATATTGCTTAAAAAAGTCCAAAAAATAGACTAGTTTTTTATGTGTTTTAATTTCTGTGCAAATTTTACGCATTAGTTATTTATAAAACCCAAAAAATGAAAAATATTTAAAATCTTAAAAAAATCATAAAAAATCTAAAAAAATTTAAAAATTGTGATTTCAGTTCTCGTTTATAGATAATGGCATTACAGTTTTTAGAAACAATAGTTGTAACAATTTTTTATTTCAGATGATATTTTTAAATTGAAAAACAATCCTCCTTACTCACTATTGGCATTTTTCCCTATTTTTATTCATTTTACAAAACCCTTAAAAAACTAAAAATGTCTAAAAATTACAAAAATAGTGAAAAATTCTTAAAAAACACAATAATATTTTCTTTATACATTTTTAAGCATTCTTGTTATATTTGAAAAAAAAATATTTTGCATCGCTTTTGTGCATGGATTTACTTTAAAAATCATTTTTTGAAAATTAAAATAAATACAAAATTAAAATCACTAAAAAATTTTAAAATCGGAAAATAAAAATAGAAAAAATAAAAAGACAAAAAAAACATAAAAATAAAATAAGATAGTTTGCATTTGAGTTTCCTTTTTCTTTTAATTGATTTTTTGATTAACTGAATTACCTTCGGGAATTGTAGCCTCCTTGAGTTTGATCATGTTCGCTATACTGGTAAATAAGTAGCAAAACATTCTCTCGCTTCTTTATTAGTGTAATTATTTTTTATCTTGAGAAGAAAAAAACGTGTTTGTTTGAGCCGATAATTTTGGGGATCGCAACGACAACTTTATATCATTAATAACCAATTCTCGAGATTATCGACCCAACAAATACCCAATTACTAGGTTCCCTATTTGATTCAGACCACCAGCATGTCCAGCTACTTCCCAGGAATGATTCCTAACCATCAACGAGTCGAGGAACGGTTGGAGTTGCTCAGGAACACATATCAAAGCTCGCTGAGCAACGGTTTTTTGTGTGTTCTTCCAGATGTCTCATCCACCGTCCAATGAAGAACAACTCTCCATATCGCACAACTGACGTCCGATCGAAGCCATCCACCATCCAATGAAGAACAACCCTCCATATCGCACAACTGACGTCCAATCGAAGCCATTTCCAACCGTTTGATTGAGCACCAGATCTAATCTCAATCGCACGTGCTCGAAGTGGTGTTGGCGCTCCATGACCATTGATCACGTTAATTGATCCAATCTTAGTCGTTCGTTCATAAGCTATAAGTGGGTATTTTGCACCTAACCCCTCCGATTTTGGCTATTTATATTTTGGTCATGTAAATAAAAATCACATTATTAAAAATTTTGGTTATGTTGCAACTTTAGCCATAAGGTTTCTGGTATTTGCTATTTAGTCATGGCCATGTCAACTTACGTGTCGCCTCACATGAGGTTTTTTTGTGGGTAAATTGCATATAATATCTTGCGATTTTTTAGACTTGTTATGAAATCCTGAAAATACTTTGCGAAATTGTGTTTATTCAAAACTAGTTTGAATTGAATTTATATTTTCTTGGGATTTTTGCATGAATAGTTCTATACTTTAGTTTATTTATAGAAATACCCCTTCTACACGCTTTTAAATTGTGAAATTAATTGGATAAACCACTGATTAGCCCTAGACTATGTTATTTGGTTAGAAATCCATGCTTAGGATTTCTGAAACTGCAAAGTAGTCCTTGCAATGATTTATTTTTTATGTCTTTGTTTTAAATAGTTTAATTGTCTAATTAACTCCAAAAAAACTAAGAAAATTATTTTAAATACCTTATAGGATGTTATATCACATATATTTTTATTAAGGTGTTTATTATTATTATTTGAAAAAATGACAAACTAGTTATATTTTACTATTTTAACTTATAAAAATCATAAAAATCCAAATATAGCTTCTAAAATTACAAAAAAAATAATGTATGGTATTTTATTATATTTGACCATATCCAAAATTCACAAAAAATACAAAACAGAGACCTTAAAATTACAAAATATAGAAAAACTTAAAAAATCATAAAAATGTACAAAAACTAAGAAAATATGGTCTAAACTTCAAATTTTTGTTGTTCTGTCTTCTACATAGGAAAAATAATTTTGAGCCTTTTCTGATCTAATAGGTATTTATTATGCATATTTTAAGTTCTTGTATTTTCTGTTTAGTTTATTTTTTGTATTTAAATTTTAAAAATCCATTAAAATCTAAAAAATACCTTAAAATACCATAAACTTAGAAAAGTATATAAAATCTAAAAACATTTTTTTGTGCATTTTGATTTTATTTACTATATTTTAAAAATCTAAAAAGACTCCCTTTTATCTCTCTTTATATATCTCAAATATCTATTATTATATATTTAATATAAATATTAATTAAAAAATTTTGCAAAATATAAAATTCATAAATATATATAATCCAATTAAAAATCACATAAATTATGAAAATTTAAAACCCACAAAATAAATAAAACCTAAAAGGCTACAAAACCAACAAAAAATTGTGCTTGATTGCTTGAGTTGGGTCCTCTTTTTGTGATCTATCCATGCGTGCTCCTATGTATGACACTCTACCTGCTCGCCTTATACACATTTCATGTAGAGTTAAATAAATTTCATATTCACACCTACATTATCTCATTATACATACACATTCGTGGGTTTTGATCATTGTTGTTGTTGGACCAATTTATTGATCACGATCAGAGAGCCAAGAGAGGTGTCGATATAGTGATTGTCGGATCTAACTTGTCAGACACTACGTGTCATCTAAGATCGGACACTAGGATCCTCTGAACCATCTGTTGGATTCACACCTCAACTATACCCTCTGAACTGCAAAATTTTATGTCTAATATTTACCATATGGCATCAAGTTGATTGCATTAAGTATATTTGATTCATGTTTCCATTGTAATATGAAGCATCGTCACATCAGTAACTCTGTCCTGGTTCTTGAGGAATCGAGGAAAATTTCTTACCTTGCAGGATTGTCCCTAGGGTTTGCACGATTAACATCTAGTGCCATCTAACCATTGATCATGGCTATCGTATGCATGAGGTGCACCTGCATGTATTTGCACCGTCCTTTGGATCAGATTAGCTGCTAATGATCCCCGTTGCAAGATTAAGCCTCATCTTCTCGTCTCGAGAGTACCTCACATGTTGGGTTACTTTGTGAGGGTTCATCTCGTGCTCCTGATTATTCCAAGCATTCTCTCACCAAATTAATTGGGTGATTTGCAAAAGAACCCTCAATTCTCTAGTAAATTTTAGATAAGTCATCTGAGGACTTTTTAGTAGTAAATTTTACTTAGTTTTATTGCATTTCAATCCCTATATTGAACCTTGAACAACTCTTGCATTTTGTATCCAAAAATCACAAACTTGGTCTTGTTTCGAAGCTTGTATTCTCTTTTTGTTGAGACGTGGGACAAGATCTGAACTCATTGGAATTTAATATTTATTTTTTAGGAAAAGTATTTATATTGTCCTATCTGTCTGAATTTTGATTGCGGATATTTTTGAGACATTATAGTATTGTATGGAATAATTGAGTTTGAGATATTACATGGATTAATTTATTGACTATCAGAGATAATATTGGATTTTGATTGCTGCATATTTTTGGGAGAATATTGACCTGCTTGCAGAAATGAAATCACAAAAATTATATCACAATAGTCTGCTCCCTTTTTACTTTTAAATCTTTTACCTTTCATAAACATTTCTATACAAATTAGAATAGTTGCATTGTATCATTTATTTTCTGCATTATTTTTCTGACACATAAAACATTATTACAACTAATTAAATATAGGACCACGCAACTAGAAAATCATTATTCATTGAGTTCGATCATAGTATACTTATCAAATAAAAAAATTGACCACACTTAAAATAATTTAATTTGTGTTTTGGTCGGTCATTTTCTATCTCGCTTTACTACAATAATTTGGCATTTTTAAGAGAGGTAGAAACTAGTTTATCAAATGGTGTCATTGCTGGCGAAATCATTTTTTGGATTTTTAATAATTAGAAAAGGAAATAGAAATTAAGAAGATAAAAATATACGTAGTATATATAGGACCACAACACACCATTTTCTAATACCCCTACACTACAATGGTAGTGTAGTGGTGGTGGAGCAAGAGTAGGAGGAGCTGGTGCTAGCAATAGTGGTGGGGTTGGTGTAGGTACTATAGGTAGTGGTACCGTAGGAGGAGGAGATACATATACTTCCTCTCTAGAGTCATACGAAGTCAACCTATCACTTGTAGGAGAGAAATACATAACATACTCAAATAAGGTGACATCAGTATTAGCATAGTACTTCCGTTGAACCGGATGGACACAACAATACCCCTTCTCAGTCCGAGAGTAGCATACAAAGACACACTTGATAGCCCTAAGGGAAAGCTTGTTATGACCATGCATTAGATGGTGAACAAAGGCAACATAGCTCATGGTGTAAAGGATAACATGTCCTTCACGGGAAACACAATCGAGAAAGGAACCTTCTCTCCTAAGACAGATGACGGCATGTGGTTCATCAAGTAGCAAGCAATGAGGACCGCATCACCCAAAAGAGTAAGGAGCACGACTCTGAATCAAAAGTGGCCTGGTCACATTAAGTATATGGCGGTGTTTGCATTTAGCAACACCGTTGTGCTGAGAAGTGTAAGCACACGAAGTCTGGTGTATGATGCCAAGGTACCTGAAGAACTTACATAGCTGTAGCGTGCATAACTCTAAGGCATTGTTAGAGCGAATAAACTTGACACTAGCAGAGAAAATATTCTTTATTTCTATAATAAAATATTTAATGACAAACCCAGCTTCAGACTTATTTTTCAATAGAAAAACCCAAGAAAGTATAAATTAATCATCCACAGCAACTAGATAAAAATGTCTCTATGATCAGGGTTACGATTGAACCCCCATATATAAAAATGAACAAGCTCAAATAAATGACTAAAAATCTCAAATAAATGACTACTGTTATGACTCTGATGATCATGAAAAGAAGAGTGGTAATGCTTCCCAAGTTGGCAAGCCTCGCACTGGAAGGTAGAATGTGTAGGGATCTGTAGGAGGACATGACACAATATGTGGAGAGAAAGGTTGCCAAAATGAAGATGCAAAAAGTATGGTGAGGATAATTTAGTGGGATCGTTGAGGCACCAACACTAGGAGACTGGATCGATCTGTAGAGCTCCCGCTGCTCGTGGCCACATCCAATCACCATGCTAGTTATTTTTCCTGAAAACACAAGAGAAGAGAGGTCAAACATGGCACGACAATGCAGATCCTTAGTGATCTGACTAGTATAAAATAAATTCATCTGAAAAATAGGTGCACATAGCACATTTTGTAGATGCATGGTTGACGTCAAGTGAACCTCCCTCAATCCTGTAATAGGTAAATAAACCATGTTAACAATGATGACCCATATACCAAGGGTATAGATCCATAGGATTTGAACTGTGCTCTGTCTCCACACAGATGGTGGGAAGCATTAGAGTCCATTATACACTATGGCATACCTTCCCTACTACAATGGATGAAGCAATGCTATAACAGAGGAACTCGAAAGGCTCTAGCAGTTGCTGCAGCATTTGGGGGACATGTAGTGGTGCCGCAACATAAGTCATTATCTCTCTTGGAAAGGAGACAATGCCATTAAGATGTGGATCTTTAAATGAAGTCAAACTATCATGAGGCTCAATCTGCTCAGCCACATGAGCATATGCGGGGTATCCATACTTCTGATAGCATGTATCTCAAAATGACTCGGATGATAGCAATAGGTGCAATGACCACATTGACCTCCACCTCCTCTATCACGGTGATCGCACCCTCTGAACTGAGTAGAACATTTCCTACCATGAGATGTAACCATTGTTGAGGAGATCTATGTGGTGGTAGGTGGTGGGACAAGAAGGATGCTAAGGCGACTGTACACCTCCTCCATGGGAGGTATGGCTGCACCTGTAAGAAACTATATGTGTGATGCCTCGTACTCAGGGTCAAGAACCACCAAGATAACTCTAACTACCGTGGAGTTCTTGTATTCCATCTATTGTTCATTCGATGTGGTCACGTGCATGAAGCTGGAAGCTTTTCGAACATTCCACAAAGCAAAGAGTGGAATGTATGTAGAGGATGACCATTCTGCTTGGCCATGAAGATATCGAACTAATAACTAAAGAATCTTCACCTCATTATGCACTTGGGCACACGTGGCTTCTAGGATATCTCACATCGCCTTGGATGTGGACTATTCACAATGCCATTAGTGATCTCTGTGGTAATAGTACCAGAGAGCCATAGATGTGCATACCGATCATCTTGCTTCTACGAAGCATTCTCCCCAGTGTTATCCATTAGCTTTGGCTGTGTCAGAATGTGCTCCTTGTTATTTCGTCGCATGAGGGTCAAGAATAACATGGACCACAACTCATAGTTGGTCACGTCCATCTCCACGATGGGAATCAAGCCCTTGAAGGCACTGAACAATGAGAATACGTCACCCTTGTTCTCTTACATGACAGAAAAAGAGAACAAAATAGAACTTGATTGGGGTAGTAGATCGATCGAATTGAGCCTACAATATCATAAAGATGATTAGTTATACATGTAGACTCATACAACCATCCTCGTCAATCCTTGATCCGTACAGGGCTAGAAAAGGTGGTTTATTGGTCTAAAATTATCTTTTTTTTAATCAAAATCAAAATGTTCCAGAGCAATGGTAGTGCCATAATGAAATATGAGGGTCGTAGGGGGTTGGCAAAGGGCCAACAATGGTCCATAGTGGAACGGTAGAGGGATTAGGGGGTTGGGCACCAGTGGTGTTCCTGCGGTGGTAGGGTTGGCACACAATGGGCCTGAAGAGGCTAGCGGCTCTGTAGAGCCCCTTGTTGGGTTAGCAGCAACACATGCAACCCTTTGGAGTGTTGCATCGGTGAGCGAATCCTAATATAGGCGGTGTGCAGTGGTCGTGGCGGGTAGGTTTCTCTTATATAGAGGAGAAATCTGTTGGGAAAATTACATAATGTAGACAGAAAGAAAAGGGAATACATAAAAAGAATAAAAGATAACTAATTGCTCAAAACTAGCATATTTACAAAAATAGTAGAAGTCAAAACCAAAAGCAAAAAATATATACAAAAACTCATATGATTTGTATGTAATGTATATAAGAACTTAAAAACCCAAGCTGCACATATGATTCATGATTCCTTTGAAAATGGTTTTAATTTGATGGTCTTTGAGTTTACATTATTTTTAAGTGATTAGGGTTCATTATTTTTCTGTACGCTCAAAATATTCAGGTTTCTATTTTGGCATCCTTTGAACTAGGGGCTGAGTTTATTTCACATATGTACCAGTTAGTATTTTGTAGGATTTTTTATTGATAAGATTAGTGCTATGTACAAAGTAGAGTTAGTCCACATCAATTGGAGTTGATATCAATGCGTTAAAATTAATGGAATTTGTGAAGGTTATTTATAGGTATGAGACCATTTTATAGTTTTCTTTGATTTTTCTTTCTTGATTTTGTCGACCCACTCAATTTGTCCCAATTTCTAAAGTTAGGAGAAACATATACGATTGACGTCCTAATTATTTCTTATTTTTTTGGTCAGTCTACAAGTGCATCCTTCTCATTCTTTGGTTTTTTGTGTTTTCTGCTTTTTTTTATTTTGTAGTTAGTAAGAGGTTTTAAATTATGCAGAAAGAAACACTAAATGATGATATTAGATGGATTTTGAGGTATTTGTTGGAGGAATTGAACTCAAATAAGGTTCTTATGTAGATAACTGCATAATTCATCAAAAATGTACATTTTGCTCATATGTCCACGAACCACTCGTTTGGATCATGAATACTTCCCTAAGCTTTCGAAACCATCAGTTTTCATGTTCACTTATGGATTTTCTTTAGTAAGTTTATGCACAATATTTAATGATGGACAATCCTTATTCCAATGTCTAACTTGATTACATACCATCATGATTTATTATTTACCTTATTCTAGATCCTGCCTTTTGATTTGACTTTTTTTACCAATATTGATTTTTCCATTCCTTTTTTATCTTTTTCCTTTGTCGTCATGAAATTTACCTTAGCATGGACATCCTTAGGAACCACAAGTTCTTATTTCCTGTGTTCCTCTTCAATGGAAATTGCCATCGTTAAGTCATCCATTGAAAATTTACTCTTTTGTTTTTACAATTATAATAAACTCTTACCATAACTTGAGTAATTTTTCTATGGCATTACTTGAAAATTCTCTAGGGGATTCATTTCTGCATTTGCTAAACAATGGAGCATGAATAGAAATTCATGTCCATGAACAAAAACAGGTTCACCCCCATCCATTGAAAATTTTAGGATTTTCTTGACTAAGTATTTCTTATTACTTAGGTTTTTATATTATAATTTTTGTATAATTCTTTCCATAGTCTGTTCGCAGTCTGCATGGATGAACAATATTATATCAAACATAGTGTTAGAATGATCCGTGATATCTTCTCTGATATTAATGGTTGTTTCCAGCATTATTACCAAATAATTTGAACAACAATTATTTAGACTATCATGATTCATTTTATAGGATTACATATTATAACACATATTATGAAACATATATAAATACAAATTTGGTCAAATACGTTCAACGAACACATGAATCGTGATTTTAATATGATATACGACATGAAGCAAGGTCTTGAATAAGGCAAAGAATTAAACAATAGTAACAAACCTAACATAGATATAGTAAGGTAAGAATCCACCAAATCTCTTATAAAAAAAACTTTCCCTAAAGAAGATTTTATCGCCATTATACCGATGCATTGGGTCTGACAATCTGCTCTTAGGATAAGAGAATATGATGTTTGCCATCGACGAATGTAATGGCTAAATAATCCAACATGTTCCATAAGGAAGATATTATATAATTGTTCAAAATTCCGCAAATTTTTCCATCAGTATGTGTAAATAACCCAATATGGTTTCACAGTGAATAACATCTTCACTGCACCATGAAGGTGATCGGTCCCTCGAAAACATCTCTTAGGACAACAACGGAGTGAAAGAATGTTCAAGTGGAGAGAAGGTAGAGGAAGAACACACAATTGTACCCGAGGTTACGGCTGACACTGGTAGAAGTAGAGGTTGTGGGAGACCACATTTAGATCTGCAACTGCCTAATAAAGGACGCTTGTAGGCTTCCCAACATTCAGAAATGGCTGGAAACCGAAATGATGAAATACATGCATTGAATCTACCAAGTCAAAACAGGAGGTTGTGTGTAAGCATGACCCTTAAACCCTCTTTTGTACTATTGCTACAAAAGCTTAGACAAGTATTCATATATAAGTTCACTAAAAAATTAGAATCAAATAATATGATACTAACCTTCTATCTCATAACTCTTCCTTTCTTCGAATTGGGAATTCCAACTTATAAACTAGCATTCCCACAATGCTAATTGATTTCCAAATTCAGCACTTATTGTACACCGCATTGGACATAATGCAAGTTGAATCTCTTTCAGGACATTATAATATATGAATGATAATACAAATAAATTTTATTTAATATAATTGACTCTTGCTGCTAATGTAACCTAAATATTGGTCTTAATGCATGTCCAGTAGTTTGCTAAGCATCATCGGTCACGAGCATTGTCATGGTGCATGGAACAACCATCCGCTACTGTCGATCCCGGTGGTCAACAAGGCAATTGGGTGTTACACAATGCTGATTAAAAACACAAAATGCTATTTCGTTAGTAAACACATTTTTTTACTGTGTACGTATTTCTAACATAAGATAATCAATTCTATCAAGATCTTAATGTTTTCGCTGCAATCGGCATATTTCTAGCGCGGATGACAATAACTTGGTGGGGGACCGGTAGTCGACAATATTAAAGAAATATTCCTATCTTTATTCCACATTACTTGTCTTTATTTCACCTTATTCTTCTTATTCATATACTTCAGCCGAACGGATAATAAATCCTTATTCTCATTATTCCTCGTCATTATTCATGCTTATTCTCGAATCGAATGCCCCTTAAGTCTGTAATTTTGGGATTTATATAAATTGTATAATCAAAGTAATAAAGTCCAACTTTTTCTAATTTATAAAATCGGTCCAACCTTTAGAAAATGAACGGTTTAATTTTTTCTTGATACATGTGGAAATTGATGTCTTTTAAGTTTGATCAGTTCAGACCACCGGTTCGACCCGATCAAATCAAATTGGACAAAATGTTGATCCAATGTTTGGTTCGATTTTTCAAACATTGCTTGAGTCTTGATTTTTTAACAGCGAAGTCTAAATTGGATTTTTCCATCGTCAAATATGGAAGAAAACATTAAGCCAAAGACCACAAATCCCGAACTAGAAAGCTCCGCAAACATTCCACATTAATAATAACAAAATATGGTAACTAAATAGTTGGGCTTTTATTCTAAAGGCCAGTGTTGAACTCTTCTCTTTGCATCAGATAAAAAGAATGCCATGAATATATCATAATAAACCAACAAAGAAGCAAATAAAACGGCTAGAACAACTATGTAAACAACTGTATTCATTTTCAATCAGATGACTTACAATCGATACCAAAAATATGAGAATATACAACAAGCATATCTCTAACAATATTACAAAAGAAAGCACTCAAAAAACATCTCCCTGATAAAATTACATAAGGAATCACTAATAACTCTCACTTATCAAAATTACACACCTATGAATCCCACGCCACCCTAATTTCTAATCCCTGCAGAGTGAAGGTCGTCTTATGCAAATATTCCAACAAACTTATAATCATATTTGTTTTTCAACGGAGCCTGCCAAATTCGATTTCGAGTAAAAAGATATGGAGAGAAAGTTACCAGCATGTAGTAGTAGTAGTAGCCATGAATCCTTTACACCTCAGGCCCGTATAACAAAAGTCCGCTGTACTAGTCTCCAAAGCTACCTCGGGAGGGGTGGCGGCGACAGCCCGACGCCTCTTCGTCGCTGCTCAGCTACGATCTCCTCGACAAACCATTCCATCTTTTCCGCGTTTGTCTTCTCCCCGACCCTCCGCCCGCCGAACAGAAAAGACTCCACGTTCCTTTGCTTCAATACCTTCCCCTCCTCTTCCGCCGTCGCACTGATGCGGACGTATCCGCCGGATCCCCCAAATGCCATTGCCACTGCGTGGTCTACAAGCTCCGCCGAGCCCTCCGCCGCAATGCTGGCGATCGGCCGCGCCCACTCCTTCTCCCTCCATCGTCGCACATTCTCGAATTCGACCTCACTGGACGGCTCGGCGCCGCTTCCGAATCCGATGGAGAGCACGAGAAGGTCTTCGACCCCGCGTACGTGGGAGAACTCCCTTTTATTGTGAAGCACATGTGTGATGGCCGCAGCAGTGGGGTTGCTCATGGCAAGACCACCATCCACTGCGAAACAACAAGTTGTGCCGTCAATTGACAACATGTGGACCGGCTCGAACTGGCCCGGTTCAGCCGACGTGGCCCGGCAAACCTCCCACAGCCGGAAGTCGAAGCTCTCGGACTCCAGAGCATCCGCGCGCGAAAAGAGAAAGGGAGCAGAGCTTCGCATGTCATAGCACGGAATCAGTACTGGTTTTACAGTGTCTCTTAGGCCCTGTTCGTTTGGGGTATAAGGAGGAATGGAATAAGGGGAATAAGCCCCCAACACGCTTCCCTGTGGTACGACTATTCCCCATTATTTCATCTTATTTCACTCTTATTCCTATCTTTATCCCACCTTACCTACCATTATTTCACCTTATTCTCCTTATTCTTATCCTCCAGCCGAACGGAGAATAGACCCTTATTCCCCTTATTCCCCATCCTTATTCCTGCTTATTCTCCTACCGAACGGGCCCTTAGGGTCAAGTCCTCACCAAATGCCTGATTGTTGAGAGGTAGCTTTCGTTATTTGTTATCTTCAATAAATATGCAATAATTCTACTTTCGATGCAATACCTAATGAATCATGCATGATCACGTATATTCAAATCTGGCATTTATGCAGACCCATATTATATCATGTTCAGGTGTGACCGATAAAAAGCATCATAATTCAGACGCATTGCACAGAAAACTATTCATATTTGATCGTCACTATTGTTTAAATGAGCGGTCTACTGGTATGTCAAAATATATAGATCTTGCGTGAAAGAAAGAATCGCTAGTCTATCAGAATATCAAAATATATTATTAACTCCGCCATCTCTTGTTTCACAGTTGGATTTAAAAGTGATTGTCAAATTATATTCGTCAAGTATATGTATTCTCCTGGTTATCTACTCTAATCAATAGAGATGTGATACCTAATCCCTTCTCAGGCCAAACTTAAACTACCCAAAACCATATTCGATGTACCTGCTTAAGCGTAATCTCCATCCACTTTGTTGCCAAGGCGACCTCGTCCTTCCCCGAGGCCGCTCTGTCGCCCTCCGACAGGAAGCAACAAGGGATTAAGTGTGCCTTCTTCGCTTTCGCCTTTTTCACTTCTCCCTTTATCGGCAGTCTCATCTTCTTGCTCTGCTCCGACCAGAACCTCCAAGTCTCCTCCGCCTGATATAACGGCCTCGCCGGGGACAAGCCGTGGCCACGTGAGGTCGCGAAGAGCATCGAGACGAAGATGCCTCCTATACCGGTGCCGGCCGCGACGTCAAAAAAGTCGCATACACGTGCTTCCGCGTAGCCGGAGGCGACACGGAGCGCAGTCTCCAGGAAAGTAAGGATCTTTCCAGTGAGGATGGCTCCCCGGAGGCTGCAGCCGCCGTCCACGGTCAGGATGCAGGTTTTGGCACGTGGGTTTTTGATTGGGATCGAGGACGAGATGGGAAGGTGGTCTTCGTTGCCATGGAGGAACTTGCTCTCCAGGATGGAGAAGATCTCGTAGCTGAGCTTGTCGGCGTTGGAAGACTGACGGTGGTGGTCATTGGGAGAAGGTTGTGGGTGGAGCTGTTCCACCGTGGTGTTCGTGTCCATGGATTTGAGAGGACGGGAGCTTTGGGTGTTGCGTGCGTATTTGAATGTGAGCCTAATTGGAAAGATGTGTTTTTCTTGGGACGAGGAGGCGGGGATTGTGGACCCAAATCAAAGGAGGGAACGGTGGCGAATTGTACGATTGCCTTTATGGTTTTGAAGGCAATGATTGATTATTTAAATTGCAACCCCCATCGTCGACGGACTAAACAGAGATAGAGAAATACAGAGAGATACCGGAGCCATGAAAATGTCTACGGCCGGGAGACCGTACGACGTCGAGCTGTAATCAGAACGGAGATATGGGAAAACTTGTGCGATCTGTGGTTTCAAAGTTGGCAGTTTTAAATGGAAGCCACAGAGAAGGATGGAGGCGACGATGATCAAATGAACGGAAACCAATGAAGAATTGTTGCCTTTACGAAGAGACATAAATGATGTGATTTTGAAGATATCACAAATAAAAGAACATGATATTGAAGCGAACCCGAAATCAAGAAGCGTCAAGGCGGGACGAGAATCACCAGGGGGATTGATCGTGAGGAGCTCATTCGTGCGGCTTGAGAATAGAGCTGTGAGATGACGCGTAGGTGTGTCATGAGAGATGTGAGTGGTGGGAGCCGATGAAGGTGCGGGGAATGGTGGGCCATCGCACCGTCGGTGGAGGATCGGACAGCGTATGGTTGAGGGCACGCAGGAATTTTTCTTCCAACATCTGAGAGCCGAAATACGCCTACCGACGGCTGGCGTCGTTGCGGGTGTTTGGTCAAATGATAAAACAAGAAGCATTAAGAGAGAGAGAGAGAGAGAGAGAGAGAATTTTTTCAGATATTTTATCTTCTCTCCTTGATTTAGTTACAGGAAGGTTCCGCAAATTTACCCTTGCCAAATATGGAATCTAATCCAAATTGGTGTTGTAGGGAAGGTCTTAACAACTGAATCGATATTAAACGGAATATGTATTAGTTTTTTGTTTTGTGATTGGATCATTGGGACTGATGAGCTCAATTTGTAATGATGTCAGAGGTTTATAAAAGTCGAAAAAGATGTATTGTTGATTTGGTCCGTATGTTTCAATTGGGGGCCAAACCAAATTAAGCCGGTACATCATACACATAAATATATAAAATACATAAATATATAAAATACTATCACATCTTTAGAGAGTTTATATATGCATTTCCTTCCAAGTTTTATCAATAACACTTATAACTCTAACTTTTTACACTTACATGGGTGTCTTATATTTTTACAAAATGTATAGTAGTGACCTTTTATTAGTGCATGTGTACTCTTATATTATACGAACATAAGAATAATATTGTGAATTCCTTTAAGAATTAAGGAGCACAAGTAAAATTTCTAAAAAGTTAGTGGTCAAAATGTTATCAGGAAAACTTAAAGAGGCATAATAAACATATTGTAAAATTCAAAAAATACATATATGTGATGTATAAAATTAACAATTTTAAAATCAACTCTAGTTCATGGTAAGTATTGTTAATTTACCGATTCTCATAGTATGACTATGACAATGTCTTCTTCATTTGTTGTTGTTAGACGTAGACAACCACGTGCATAATGTGGAAAAGAGAGAGGCAATGCTCGTCTGAAAGGAAGGGACATGCGATAATGATCATTGACACACACGAAAGGAGAAGAAATAACAGAGTACAATACTTGGGGTAGAAAGATACTAGATTATGAATGATTTTTAGAAGTTTGCATATTACTAAATTATTAGAAATTATTTTTGTCATAAATGGATGGTTGAACATGTGTTTTGGCTCAATTGGTTCTCCAGGTTTAAGAAGTTCAATCGGGTTTTGACCGATCTTAACCTGTCTTTGTTTTCTGAATAAAAATCGGGTAGTTAAATCATTTTTCTCTCAGATCTTGGTTTATCTGGTTGAACCGCCCGATTCGGTTTTTAAAATCTTGATTCAGGGGATATCCCTCTCTTGATATTAGAAAGCCTTGTTTCTAGAAATCTGTCTTTTAACTTGTTAATCTGCATAGGAGGATAAAATTATATTAATTTTGATATAATTTTAGAGAATTTATATATACATCCAACACCTTCATTGATATCTGCACAAATCTTGCGAGACATCTTATTGGCATTAAAAATAATACTCTCATCCCACTAGCTATTCATTGCAGCGCCTTATCACAGATTTTGGAAATTCATTTGTTTAAAATTTCTATTTAAGGTGGAAGAGGGCATCCCACCTTCAATTTGTAAGTGGTGGCGGTGAACAAGAGTGTAGCGGTTCGCACAACAATGGCATGGTTGAGGTAGCAGTGGTTGCAGAGTGGCACGTCGGTACGTTCATTCAATCTAAAAGATTTTCTGATCTAGAGTACTTTGAAAGGTTAGATAGATCCCATATACAAAGCTCTTCTCATCGTAAACCATGGCAGGTACTTTTAAATATTGACCTGCTTTATTTTTGGAATGAGGTTATTTATCATACTAACTTCAATCTTACCTGCCGTTTACATTTTAGTTATTAGTCTAACTAACATGTGGTAAACCTCATTTACTTCGTTTTCCTTATTATTATTACTTCATCAAAATCGTCACTAATAACTAATGTTAATCCATGCATATGCTAGTAAATGTAAAAAAACAGTGCATAATACAAGTTCCATGCATACAATTATTGTATATATGGTATCAGTTATTTGGAAAAGATTTTAAGAATGATCAAATTACAGATTTGTCATTTTGGAAATGACCCTAATCTTTGCATTATCATGTCGGTCGTACTTTGGAGACTCTGCATTATCATGTCGATCGTACTTTGGAGACACGCCTGAGCATGCTTATGAGTCTGCGCATTAAGAGGGGGGAGGGGTAGGGTTGGCCATTGGGCTGGGCTGGCCCGACTCGGCCCAAAACCCAACCCTGCATAATCCGATTGATGAATTCACATTTCATCATCTTTATTCTATCATTTTGGCCTCAAAAACCCTAGCAAATGCGTTTAAATACCCTTAATTCCAACATCTTAGCATTCATGCATGTGCATGTAAATAGTGTATAAAATACTGTATTTAAAGCCAAAATTATAGAATAAATAAAAGAAAAGAAAATTAATAAAATATTGTAAATATTTTATGACCCGAAACCCCGAGACCTAGGCATCTCGATGAATAGGTCGACAAGGAATAAAGTAGGGGGAGATAAGGGCCAGATACCTATTCATTTGTTATTCATTCTTTATTCATTTGGAGACCTATTTTTAGTTCCACTTTTTATATCTCAAATAAAGAAACTTTGTACATGAAAGTTGTAGATAATTAAATAAATAAAAATACAAAATTGATTTCACTTAAAAATAACACACGGATAAAAAGTTATGATCTGAATAAAATTCCAGAATCCCAACCTCCCAAACCTGTATCTCCCAAATAAAATCTCGAAATGCATCAAAATCAACTTTAATTATATATAATTTAAAATAAGCTATTTAATGGCGGTGGTTTCGCATTTGGCGGAGCTGCGGTTTGAAAGTTGAGTTTTGGACCCCTATTGTATACTTGCACAGATTAAAATAATCATTTTATTATTTATTCATTATTTTTATAATTTCTTATTTTTATAATTTTGTAAATATTATTTATAATATGTATGTACATTAAAAGCAGAATAAAAACCTCAAGAAAATACAAAATAAAATACTTGTATATAATACACATAGGTATAATACCTATACACATATCTATATTATTAATACTTATATTTTATTAAGTATACAAAACACTTAAAAAATAAAATAAAAATATATTTACTTATATAAAAATATTTTATAAATATATAAAATAACAAACAAAAATAAATAAATTACATATACAAAAAAATAAAACACTAGAATACATAGATATATATACCTATATAGACCTCAAATGGTAACTTGTAAATTTATACCTCATAAAAATAATTAAAAATCATAATAAAATACTTCATAAAATAATAAACATTTTTTATTTAATAATCAAAAAATAAATAATTTGTTTTCTATTTTTAATTGATTTTACAAAGGTTTTCCCATGTGGTTTTTCCTGGTTGGTCCATGTGGACCAACCAGGTGGTCTGGACCGTTGATCGAAGGTCAACAGTCTGACCTTCCTCCTGTGCACCTGTCAGAACCTCGGTTGACCCACGTCTTTGTGATTTTTTTGAGGCCAGGACTTAGATTATTTCGCGTAAGTCCCTTCTTGACTTTTCTTCCTTGAACAATGAGGAATCACGCCTAGGTGATTCCTTGGACTTTGAATCATTGATCCACCCGTAGTGCCTCGTTCTTTCCATCCAACCGTCAACCCCTTATATTCTACCTCCGACTTTCGAGATTTTTTTTGAACCCCTCTTCCATAGGTTTAGCTCCCTATCTCATGCCCGCGAGCTCGAGGAAGGTGACAACTTCCTCTCCAGAGCTTCAGGCCCGTCGAGCGACACCCGAGGCGGCTCCACCACCTCCTCCTTTCGTCGGCGTCGAGGTACACCTCCACCTCAGGTTCATCCCTTAGAGGTCCTGGTTTTCCACTTATCTTCCTTGCTTTTTGTTCACCTTAGCTTTATGATCGTCTCCCCCGTTTACCTTTCCATTTCGTCCATTGAATCGACCTCACGAGCACCTCGCCGGAGTGCACCTCCGGCCGAGTACCATTCACGCCGCTCCACGCTTCCATTTTGCCTCTGCGGGGTCCAGGCTCTTTGCCCTGGACCCTCTCACGTCTTTTTGCAGGTCCACGTGCTTTGAAGATTATCTGGGGCTAGTTTTGCTCGCTCGCCAGAGATGCTCGGAGCCCACAGCTTCGCCGCCTTCTAACGAGCGCCTCGGTCGTCGCCAAGGAGTTTTGAAGCCCCCATGAGGAAGAGGCAGACCGCAGGAGTCGTCGGGCCACTTTTGAAGCCCAAGGAATGCCTGAGGCCGCCGATCAAGGGCGGGGAAGCTCGCTTCGCCGGCGATGCTTCCCTGTTCTTGCTCCATCCCTCTACGCCGTCGGATCTAGGCCGCGCCTCCAGCTGTACAGCCACCGTCGGATCATCAGAGCCCACCGTCGTTGGATCTCAATCTTAGATCTAATCTCAGACGTAGGCTGTGAAGCGTCATCGACCATCCAGCGCCCGCCACGTGTTCAAGTGAATCGCCATCGGCCGTTGGATCGCGCGCATAAGGGGTATTTTGCATTTTCACCCCGCGCATTGTTTGCATTTATTTTTAGTCCATAAACTTTCGACTATAGTTTAAATACTTTTGTAATATTTGCATCTAGGCCCTTAAACTTTAGTTATTTGTGTTTAGGTCTAGTCCACGTCACCTCACATGATCTGTGCACGTGGGGTGGTGGTGATTTTGCACTGGACCCCCTACGGGTTTAGTTATTTCATTTTAATCCAGGAACTATTCTGTCACGTGTAATATTTTTGGGTAATTTACATTAAAGCCACTGGAAGTTTTGTATATTGCACTTAGGTCTTTCCCAAGCGCGTGCCAGTCACGCGCGTGGTTGGAAAAATTGCGTTTGTGCCCCAACGGCTTTGGTTATTTGGGTTGGGTCCTAGAAATCGTTTTATTAGTTATGTATTTTTCGTGAAAATTGCATTCTGGCCCCTGGATGTTTTCCTATTTATAATTATACCCCTGTCAGCTGTGTGGTTTTTATTTGTTGTTTGTATTTATTCCATGCATCTCTATATTGCTAAAAGTCACCAAAAAATTAGGTTAAGCTCATGTTGCATTGTAGATTCACGACATATTTTTGTTTTGCATTTTTCTTGCATTTTAATATTTATTAAAAATTAAAAACATGCATATTCAGCATTGTTTGCATTAGAAAATACCTAAAAATTATAAAAACCCCTTTAAAATTCCAAAAAAATCACCTTTTGTGTATTTCAGTGTTATTTAGCTTCAGACCAAAAATCATTAAAAAATTCAAAACAAAACCCTAAAAATTAGAAAACTCCAAAAATCTTCCTAAAAATCTAAAAAAATCAAGTAAAATCCTAAAAAGACAATTTCAGTTTCTGTAGTTTCCCTATTTTATTATCTTTATTTTAAAATTAATTTGAGGAATTTTGGATACTATTTGATATTTTTAATCCTTATTTTAATTTCGGCTAGTAACTTAGTTCACTGTTTTCTAGTATTTTGACTTTTAAAAATACCAAAAAAATTAGGAAAATCTGTAAAAATCACAAAAAACATTGTAATTATAAAAAGACCAAAAACATTTCATTTTCTAAATTTTGATTATTTTCTCTATTTTTATAAATACTCTATTATTCTCTTTTCTTATATTGTGTTTATCTTCTATTTATAAAAATATATAAAATATAAAATATAAAAAGAAAATATAAAAATAGTAAATTAAAAATTAACATATAAAAATATAAAAAAATAAAAAAAATTAAAAAAAATAATTAAAAACCCACAAAAAATTGCATATTGGTAGGCACTTGATCACATCACTTTTTGCACATTTTGCCTTGATCTATCTTGATTGCTCCCTGTGTTCGACCTCTGCACACTTGCATACTATACACGTTTGTGTAGAGTTATAATAAATTTTGACTCCACATTTGTTTTCCATTGATTGATATTACATTGTGGGTTAATTGTTGATCAATACGGGTTTAGTGAGCGGTCGCCGCAGTGACTCCTGTCTCCGCCTTGTATGAGACATTTAGACCCTTGTGCTACCCGTGTTATCACCAACCCAGAGCTTAAATTTAGTGGGTTGACCACTGGCCCCAAAGTGAGCATGTATTAGTTACCGAATCGGGTTCAAGCCTGAGAAGGCTCCAACCCGCAAGCCCGATAGCCCAACCTATACGATATAATTATATCCAGTATTGTCATGTTTGCTCCAAATACCATATTAACTTTCATATCTTTATTTCAAATTTAGAATAAATGCTTAGACCCATTACCATATCCATTAGCGTGGATTGAGGACATTATTACATTAATGTGCAAGATTATCACATTAATATGCAAGAATGGAATATGTGTCCTCAATGTACGACTGTAAGTAACCAATCTGTATTGGATCATGGTGCATGCACCTACAATAGAATATATAATGATGAATTGAATGGTGATTTAAGTCGTCATATTTTCTACTACATTTCTATTTTCATTATATAAGTATACAGCTAATATCATAATCACGAATTAGTTAGCGTTCTTAAAGTATTAAGCATGCAAACACTCATAAGAAACAACCAGATAAATGCAAGAAGAACGGGACACATGATATTGGTGTACATATGTACTAAATTGGGCCGGCCCAACCCAAACCCGGCCCATTTTATTTAGGTCATATTTTGGCGTGGGCATGGAATTTGAAAATAAAATGAGCCGAGACCCAACCCATTAGCCCATATACTTAAATGAGATTTGGGTCGAGTCAACTCAAACCCGACCCGACCTAGCCCGATGCCCAACCCTAGGAGGGGGTCCATGTCCAAGCTTTGAAAAGAAGAGATTACAACCAGATATCGATATTTTAAATGGGTGGTCATCTTTTTACTAATCACTTTGTCATTGAAAATCATATCCTTAGCTTTGGCATTTACCATGCACAAGACAAAGAGACTTGCCTGCATATATTCTACAACATGGGATATATCTTTGGTTAAGCGGTGGTTGTAGGGGATTTCTCACCATACGAAATAAAAGGGTTGTCTTGAACCTTAAGAGAAATAAAGCTCCTGTCCCAAGTGGTTTTTCCATCTATTTATTCCAACACTTCTGAGACTTTTCATGCACGAACATGACGAGTCTGATATACCTTCAGTTAATTTTCATGAATTAATCTTGTGAAAATAAATGAATATCGTTTCATTGTAGGCAGGTAATCGGAATCAATCAAAAATAATCACTTCAATACTTAATTCAATTAATTTGAGTGATTTTATGTTTGTTTTACTTGGTCAAGTCCCAAGGTCAAACTCGAGGAGGAAAAGGAACAACTTAGGTAATTGCCTATCAAAGTTTGTATGTAGTTTTCAAGGTGGAATATTTTTAGTATTTTTTATGAAATTTTTGGATGCAAATGAAAATGAAGGCCAATTTTAAGGACTAGAAACAAAATATCATAGACCCTAAAAATGTTGAATTTAATAATTATTAGAAATTAATTAGTAAAATACACAAAATAAAATTTATAAAATTAATATGCATGCAAATACAATTGTTTTTTTTTTAAAATGTAAAACACAATTAATTCTATGATCTGCGAATTTTTGGCAATTTTTTGAGCTATAGTTAGTTATCTATGAATTTGTAGTCGCAGATTGGGAAAAATATGCAATTTTCCACACAAGTATTAATTATTAATTAACCGCAAATAATAAAATATTATGAGCATACCACATTGTAGATAATTTATTGAAGGACAAAATGTTATTTTTTAATGATAAAAAGATGCGAAAATATTATTTAAATGACGTAAAAGTCGATGTTATATTTGCAATATTACAATAATAAAATAGAATGAAAATGCAAAAGAGGGACTAAAAAATAATTTTTTGACCCCTTTACGGGGTTTCTGCAAAATTGCAAGAGGGGCACATTCCCTTGAGCGGGTGGACCTAGTCGCGGATCGAAGATTCTTCAGGGACTTCTTCGCAATTCATCCCCCCCCCACGCGTGTGAAGCACGTGAGGGAACTGGGGTCTTGAGCACGATGGAGGGTGTGGTGCATTTCGTTTGGCCGAGGCGGCTGGCATGGCGGAGGAAGGCAGAGGAGGGTGGCTCAGGCAGTGGTGGCTGGCTGAGGTGGTGCTGGCAGCCATTGGCTGAGTGGTGGATGGAGCAGCCCTTAGAAGTGGGGTTCCTCGTGGAGTTGTCGGAGACCTTCGGGCCAATGAAGAGAGACGAAGTTGTTGCACCTGGAGATGATGTCAGTGTATCCGATGCAGGAACTACCCCCAGATGTCGATGAAGTCCTAGGCGGAGTAGCCGGAGACGTTGGCGTGAAGGTGATAGATCTCTTCTGCTTCTGGTCAATGATGTAGAGGTGCGATAGCGAAGCTGGATGAAGACCGCGCAGGAGTGGCAGAGTCGACGGTGGGATTTGGTGAAGGTGGCTGGCGAGATTAATTATGTTGGCTCGACGGTGTTTCACTGGACTAAGGACAGACATACACAGAGGTGCGGCACTGCGACAAGGACGAGATACCTCGGATCTCACCGAGGATAAGAATCATGGGCTCTCACCATTGGGTTCTTATTGCAAATGATATCGATGGATGAGGTGATGAGGGGGCTGGTAATGGATTTTTATAAGATGAGGGAGGTCAGACAAATCAGGAGGATGATAGGAGTACGAGGGGAATATGGGATCTGATTAGACGTTCATGGGGATTCAATCTGATCGAAGGTTGGCTCGATTGAGAAAGAGGAGGCTTGATTGGAAGAGCGGGAAGGAGATGGAGAGATTTGCGGGGAGGTGCGGAGGCGATCTGATTGGGAGAAAATCTGGAAGGTGAATGAAGATGCACGGGGTTGACGAGATCGAGGATTGCTTGAGGGTGGCAGCACGAGATGGGTGAGACTCACGCGGAGGCGGCGCCTGACAAGGAACGGGACGGTGGAGCGGGTGGAGGAAGGTGGCACCTCGGTCGTCTGATCGGTCGAGATCATACGGTTGAGGAGCTACCATGTTTTTATTTTATTTAATTAATTTTTTAATATTTTTTATAAATAAAATGGATATTAAATGCTCAAAAATAGGTGACACATGGAGGCTCCAGGAGCTGTCATGTGCCAGCTCTAAAAAAATTCAGAAAATAAAATACAAAGAAAAATAAAAAAGAAATAGCAAATGACCTCGGATCGAAAAATTTTCTTCACGAAAGTTGCTTGTATCGGTGAGATCTAAAATTTTCATGAGATCAAAATCAATATTGGTCATTTGCACAAAGTGATATTTTTGGGGGTATTCCATGTACATAGAATACCTTGATTTTTGCATTTTCTTTTTTTTGTTATTTTTAAATAAGATAAAGATTGAGAAAATATGATAAAATCAAAGATAAATACTTACACATTACTCTGTTTTTTTAGATTTTTATTAATTTGGAAAGTGAAGAAATAAAATAAAATGCGAAAAAGAGGACTTGAATACATATTGTTAGTGAACACTCGGACTCTTCCAATTTCTTTGATTTCGGACATATTTTAGATTTGAATTTTTATTCATGTTAATAAAACTTTAGTCAAAGAAGATAAATGAAAAAAATGAAATGAAAAGAGTTAAATATGTACATCAAATAATAGGACAAAATTGGGTAAAATACACAATGTACAAAAGAGCCCAAAACACAACTTTCACATTTGAGCTTTGATTCACTTGAACTTGGTCTTCTTTTGAAGGCATTTGAATGTACATTAGTTCAAAAGTGAGTAGGATCAAATCAGACACTGTATGAGGAAGATATTAGTGTTTTAGTCTGTTTGTCCTGAAATTAGGGTTTGAGTTTCTGGTCCACTTACTTCGGTTAGTGATTTTTTTTTATTTTTTGCCTTTATTCTTGTTAGTCATATGTACACAGTGGAGGTAGTTTCAAATGATTTGGAGTTAGCATGAATTAGTTAAAAATCAGGGAAGTTAGATTATTTACAAGTCAAATGGGCTAGAATTCTTGGCTTCTTATTGTATGTAATTATGAGTGATAAAATGCAATTATTATTTACATATGCATGAATGATAATTATGCAATATAAATGAAGAAATACAGATGAATTTTGGAGAATTGAGCTTAATTAATCACTTTTAGAGTGATGAATCACATATTCATCATAACCTTATTGAACTCTTTGCAAGCTTCCATTTAGATCCGCTAAGCAGGTTTGATACCATAGTTAATGCTAACTTTGGTGTGATTATGCTACTGTAAAAAGATGCCATGTTCTACATGTTGAAAACTTTAGACCAATTACCCTTATTAACTCTGATCTTAAGATCATCTCAAGGGACATTGTTAATAGGTGCAAGCAATTTCTGAATCGGTGCCTTCGCAAGAATATGTGTGCATTCCTCAACTCTCTCTCTCTCTACTATGGACTATGTAACCCCTCTAGAGAAATTCTATCTGATTGGAGGATCGACAAGTTTAATGATGTGATCCAAGCTTGCAAAAAATGATCGGCTAGGCATTTAGTCTAGACGGGGGGCTACTAGGACCAATGGGTCACTAGTCAACCAACTGACTAGTCGACATGTTTTACGACTTGATCATGTCTTTTTATTTTATTTTTCTGCTTTTTTTAAAAAGAAAACTTAATCTATGATACTTAATAGTTTGATTGTAATTCAATTATTTCTTTTTTTTCATTATGATAGTATATAAAATGTATAAATTTATGTAAATATATAGGATTATATGTAAAAAGTGGTTTATATATTTAAAATAATTTAAAAATATAAAAAACCATTAAAGTTCGACTAAATTGGTTTAGTCTTCCAACTACCGATTACTCCTTAGTCATTATCCCAATTGATAAAGTACCCACTGTTGAATTTTGAAACCTTGGTGTGATCCACAAGCTTAACGTTGGTAAAGATTTCGATTCAGTAGATTGAAATTTTCTCTTATCCACTCTTTCCTCCCTTAGCATTGGGAATAATTTATAGGGATATTTACACCCATAACCCTGAGTAATTTCGCGATAACATTCATAACCGTGCATAATCGCGAATTACACGGGAAACCCAAAGCAATGCTTAACCTTTACATGACATAACCCTGTGTCAATTGCTGTTTCGAATCTCCATTAACTTCGATGGAAAAAGTTAATTGTGGACAACTTTGCCCTTGAAAATATTTTATATTTACATAATGATGTTTCTCTCCTCTTCCTCCAGCCTCCTCTCACTCGTGGATCTCCTCCCCTTCCCCTTCCTCCAGCCCCCTGCCGCCTGAAACCACCCTCTTGACCTGCACTGGAAGCCATGGGCTACCCCCAGCCGTTGTTACCTCGTCTCCTCATCTTTAAGCTTGTGTGCCTTTGCCCCTCGTGCCGATCTGCCCCGCCCCTGCTCGACCCTCCTCCCACCTGCGAGATCCTGCTCGAAGCCCCTTGCCCGAGATCCCTCCTCAAATTGCCCTCTATCCCGAGCTGCTCGCCCACCCGCAGCCGAGACGCCCCTGCTCGCCCCTCTTCCCGCAGACAAAGCCCCCTGTCTGGAAGTGCCCGCCCAGTTGGCTTCGGGCGTGTGGGTGTCGCAACCAGAGGGCTCGAGGGGAGCAGGCCCACACGACGACCGTGCATGGGTGCGGTGCGCGACCTGCAGCTGGATGGCACTGCAGAGGGAAGAGAGTCGTGTCGCACTCCCCCCCCCCACCCGAGCTGCTCGCCCACCCGCAGTCGAAACCCCCCTTGCTCGCTCCTCTTCCCGCGGCAAAGCCCCCCTCCCGTCTGGAGGTGCCTGCCCACCCGCAACCGTCTGGAGCGCGCCACCCCCCGACACCCCCCCCACGGCGCCTGCACCCACAAGCTCCGCACCCTGCAACCTCCGCCTGCACCCACTGCCCCCCTGCAACCCCTTCCTGCACCCACCTCCGTCGCCTTGTAAAACCCCTGTCGCCTGCACCGACCAGTTCTACTAAGCCCCCCCCGCTCCACACACACCGCGAAGCACCTCCCCCGCCCCCCACACACGACGCAAAGCACCTCCCACGCTGAACTCGCGTCGCTGCAAGGAAGCTGCAAGAATCCTGACTACCACATCCAAGCTTGTCATTTTTTCCTTTTATATTTTTATTTTGACTAATCCTAGCCGTTAGATCCTATATTTGTTAGATTAACCCACTCATATAGTTGAGTTAACCTATTAAACTAACGGAGGGTTGTGAGTGTGAGACGGAGTGAATACCGAGGGTTTCTCATGTAATTCATGATTATACAGGGTTATGAATGTTATTGCAGAATTACTCAAGGTTATGGGTGTAATTATCCCTAATTTATAATTTGGATTAAGAAACTTCTTTACACCACAAAGCTTGCAGTAAGAGTCAACAATAGAGACTTCAAAATCTTCATTCCTTCTAGAGGACTGAGATAAGTAATCCTCTCTCTCCTATACTCTCAACATTGCTATATTCATTTTGTGCAGAATGTTCCTTAATTGCCCAAGGACATGGCATAATTAAAGCATATAGAACTTCAGACTACAAGATGGAAGTCTTGACCATCCAATATGCGGATGACATCCTTATCTTTATCGAGAATGAAGATTCGACTATTTGTAACACCTTCAATATCATTAAAATATTCTTCATGCTCTCGAGGATGGAGATAAATTCCTACAAGTTCTCCTTTTTAACTTGCAAGGATAGCCCCCCCCACCCACCCCCCTTGTGCTAGTTTGGAGAGGACAATGGGCTCCAACATAAGGACTGGCCAAGGGACTACATGGGGATGATTCTTCATAAAAGGAGACCTTCTTAATATTTTTGGAACAAGTTGTTGGAAAAGCATAGAATAGGGTGGCTAGTATGTGTAAAATTTACCTATCGATCTCCTCAAGTTGTATTTTCGTTGATGTAGCCTTGATACCTCTCCTAACTTATATATGCTCCTTTTGAGCCAATCTTGAAGTATACGATCACTAAGTTCGACACTTTAAGATCCAACTTTACTTGGAATGGATCCTCTCATAGGATTAAATTTCATCTTGAGAGGTAGGAGGCAATATGTAGACCAAAACAATTTGGAGGTTGGGGTCTTATCGACATACAAAGCTTTAACTTGTCTACTTTAGTTAAAAAAATTGGAAGATCTTGATCAGTGGAACTTCCAGTCCTTTATGGGATAGTATCATGAGATCCAAACTGGGCCCTTCTAAACTGTGTCTTACTTTCACCTTGTCTTCTCTCTTCACTCACAACTACTTGAGGGTAAAGACATCCTCACACCAGTCCTCTTATACAAGCCATGTGCAATTGAGAACCTCCTATTCCATCACTCAAAAATAGCGATTGTCGACACTATGACGATAGTACATCGTCTTGCCTTCTAACTTGCCAATAGCAAGAAAGCCACTGTGGCCCTCACCTTTCCACTCGTGATGCCTCCTTTAATTGGGCAAGTGCATTGACAAAAAGAGTCAATAACAACTCCTTTCTGCTTGGGATCATTATTATTATTTTAAAAGCATCATCATTAGTGTCATTTCCTAGGACACGACTTATCTTTCTGATTTATTAGATTTTATTATTTTGATTAAGTTGATGATTTTGATATCCAGGTCAACTTGTGTGTCTGCTTTTAATTAAATTGCATTGTCTTGGGATGTTGATTATAATGTTAGCTTATGTGGTAAGGCTCGTGGTGACCGAGGATGCTCAGATGAAGCATAGCAAGAGTCGGGAGCTCCTGTTGTGAGGATATGTAGAAGCAACCCTAAAGAAATCAAGAGATTGATCAGCATCTTATTTATTGTCTTGTTGTCTATAATTGTAATAATTGCATTTCTAGGGTTCTCGTATGAGGACTCGTGATTTTATCCGTAGACTTGGACTTTCATGTGGTGTGTGGAGTTTGTTTCACCCTAACCTGGGTGGGACTCCATTTGAGTGTTTGATCTAGGGTTAGTGATGAATTTCCATTTCATCACCTTTATTCTATCATTTTGGCCTTGAAAACCCTAGCTAATGCATGTAAATAACATTAATTTGTCTATAATAGCATTCACTATTCATTGCGTCTATTGTACATAAATAAGGATCCAAAATTATAGAATAAAGAGAAGAAAAGAAGAAGGAATAAAATATTGAAAATATTTTATGACCCGAACCCTGAGACCAGTCTAGAATTGGCTTGGTCGACAATGAATAAAGTAGGGGGAGATAAGGGCCAATGATACAATAAATGCCTCATTTATTTATTCATTCATTTATGCATTTTGACACCTATTCTGTATATACTTATTTATTCATTAAATAAAAATATTTTGTACATGAAAGTTGTAGATAATAATTTAAATAAAAATACAAAATTGAGTTTGTACAAAAATGATACACAGTGTACAGTTTATACACAGAATAAAAAGCCAGAATCTCAACTTCACAGACCCATATCTGGCAAATAAAAACTCAAAATCCACCTAAATCACATTTAATTGTATATAACTTTTTGAGAACTATCTAATAAAATTGGTTTCATATTTTTTGGGACTCATCTGTGAAAGTTAGGTTTTTGGCCCTCATTGTACATAATACCGATTAAAACATTCATTATTTTATAAATTTATATTTTTTGAATTTTGTAAATAATATACATAATACATGTACATATGTAAATTAAAATAAAACCAAAAAGAAACCCTCAAATAAAATAAGTCTATGTAATTACATAGGCAAAGTACCTATGTATTACTTGTATATAAATAAAAAGGGAACTTCATTCTTGTATTCTTTCATATTTTTATCAAATTGTAAATATTATTTATATTCCATTAAAAATGTAAATCCAAAATAAAACCCAATAAAATTCATTAAATAAATAAAATATATATAAAATATAGGTAAAATACCTATAAGTATACCTGCATATTATATATACCTATTTTTAAATATGCAAATAAACTCATAAAAATCAAATAAAAATATATTTATACTCACAAAAATAAGTTATAAATATATAAAATAATATAATAAAATAATAAAATAAAATACACAAGATAAAAATAAATTGTACAAAATACATATAAATATACCTATAAATACACTATTAAAATAAACTCATAATAAAATACATTAAAAAATAAATAAAAATCATAAATAAATACTACATTATTTAATAAACATTTTTTATTTTATAAGCAAAAATTAATAAAATCGTTTATTATGTTTAATTAAAATGTCAATTTGGCGCTGATGTGGACCAATCAGATTCTTTCCTTCGTTGACCGCTCGATCAACTCCTCTGCCACCAGTCGCCCTGTATCAAAGCGTCTTCTCAGCCCATCTTCTCCGACTTTCCCCTTCTAGTCCATTGACTTTCTAGCCTCAATTCCTTCATGAAAAAGTTCTGTCGATGATCCATCCTTCACGCCAACATATCAGATCAACCCTCAGACCAGGCGATTCTTTGTGGCACCCCGGTCAACAAGGGTGCATCACCATGTCCATAAATAAGAGCCTCGACCTCCTTCCCCATTTCGGTATCCTTCTGATCTTCTTCCACCCTCGCTTCCACTCTAGAGTGAAACCTCGTGACAGGGGATTGCTTCCGGAGGCGTCAGCAGGTCGGAGGAGTCGAGGCAGCACCCACGGCGGAACTCCAGCGTCGCCCTGCTCCCTAGTGCTCCACCAGGTATAAGAGTTGTTTTATCGCTTTTGCAGATAGGCTTTCATTCCAGCAATCATTTCTAGTCATTAGTTTAGCCTTTAGTTACGTAATTATCCTTAAACCGTCGAGTCGTAGTTCGCTAGAGCGGCTCCGGCGATGACTCCCGAGCCATCCATTTAACCTCCGACGCTTGCTTCGCTCTCATTTCGATCCCCCACGCATTCTCCATCTCATGATCATCCCCAATCAACTGGAGCCCTACTGGCTCTGCGAATCGAGGACCCCCTCCTCCACGTCGCCGGACCTCGCCACCTGTACCACGTCTTTTCGCTTATCAGCTTCAAACTCGGTCGAGGTCGAAGCCCTCGAGCCCCATATACTTTCTATGCAGGTTTGGAGAGCAACAAAGACCTCCTGGGCGTTGTTGAACCAGGAACAAGGCTCGCCTGATCTCTATGGACCTCCAGGTGCCTCCATGAGGACATCATTGGCTGCGGCGGAGTCCCAGGAAGAATCAGAGACCCTCGGCGGAGGGAATGGAGGCCGGAGGAGCTCCCAATCTCCGTTCGAAGCTCGCTGGCATCAACCTTCGTCCCAGTTCGTCTACCCGTCTCCTCCGTCGCTGGATGAAGACCCCCGGTCCAGATCTGCCCTAGACCATCCGATGGAGCAGCGCTCAGACCGTCGGATCATCTCTGATGATCTAATCTTCACCGCCCATCGTCGAACCGGTATCAGCCGTTGGATGAAGGTCATGTGGATAAGTGAAGACATCACCGCTGTTCATCAGCGCCTCTTTGGGGGTAAATTGATAAATCCCCCCCCCCCCCCGTACTTTTTGTAATTATTATTTAGTTTTGAAAAATAATTGTAATGTTAAAAATAATTGGGTTATTTGCATAAAACCCCCTGTATTAAATGTATATTACGCTTAAGTCCTTCCCAGCCGAGTCACGTGTAGTCATGTGATCTGGGAAATTTTGCACAGAGACCCCTAGAATTATTGAAAATTGCATTTTGGTCCCTCCGAGTCTAGATCATGTGTAGTCCCACGTGAGGCGCGTTGATTTTGCATGTAACCCCCTGGCGCTTTTGTATATTGTAAAATGATTCCAGAAAATTAAATAAATGTTTTATTTAGTTGCTAAATTTGCAACTGAGCCCCTGTCTTTATTTTTAATTGCAAAAATGCCCCTACTATGATGTTTTATTTTTATGTGCTTCATGTATTTATTAAAAATACCTAGCTTGCTCTTAAAAATCCACAAAAATTAGGATAAATGCTTTGTGCCTTGTAGATTCACGCTGCATTTTTTGTTTGGCCATTTTGTGCATTTCTTCCATTTATTAAAATTGAAATAGGAGTTGTTTTTACCCTATTTAAATTATAAAATATCAAAAAAATAGAAAATGTCTTTGAAAATTAAAAAAAATTATATATGTTATATTTTGCTATTTATTGAGTCCAGGAACCAAAAACCCATAAAAAGATAAAACAAAATTAAAAAAATTAGAAAACTCCAAAAATTAAAAAATATAAAAATTCAATAAAAATTCCAAAAATACATTTTTCCTATTTTACGATTATGTATATATTATTATTTATGTATTAAAATTAGTTTGGGTAATTTTGGGATTTATTTACTAATTTTAAAACCCAGATTAGTTTGAAATATGTAATTAATCCCCTTTCAGGGATATTTTTGACATTAAAAATGCATAAAAATTAGAAAAATCCTAGTAAAATAACAAAAAATAGAAAAATATAAAAAGCCTAAAAATATTAAATCTAATATACTTTGAGTATTTATATATATATATGTATCCATATAGTGCATCTCTCTCTCTCTCTCTCTCTTCTCTTATATATATATCTCTTTATATATACACCTATAATATATAATTTAAAATATAAAAAGAAAATGAAAAAAATATAAAATATAAAAAATAAAACAAAAATTATAAAAATAAAAAAATAAAAAAATAATATATAAAAAATTAAAAACCCACAAAAAAGAGGATTCATTTAAGGATGACTGGAATGTACATAAATACCTATAGGCTACCCATTTTTCTTGCTCTCTCTGGTTCGACCTCTACATGCTTATACACTATGCATTTTATTGTAGAGTTAATAAATTTTAATTCACATTTTTGGGACTTAATTGACTTATTCTTTATTGTGGGTTAATTGCTGATTGATCGGGATTTATTAAGCGGTCACTGCATCGACTATTGATCCGCCTTGTGGATTAATACGACCCTTGATTCTTCATGTTCATCAGATGGCGTTGTTGCCGGGGAGCAATGAGTGTAGCCTATCACATCTTGTCATTCTTGTATGGAAATTCATTTATTCATCATTTCTTCTGTGAATAGTTATTTATTTGAAATTGTTTAACCATACATGATTCTTTGATTAGTGACATACACATTCATTTATTTTGATTAATTACTTGATTCTTTATTTCATTGATTGAGCTTATATATTAATTCTATCTCTTTGTGACCTTGTTGCGAGGGGCCCGCCACGCGAGGATGGTTTCTTAGGAAGTCAAGGCAGCCGAGCTTGGAGGAGGTTGGTCTTCACTTCATGACCAGCTGGAGAGAGCACCAAGGATGCAAAGGGATGTGAATTAGTGAGGTCTTGAGTGATTAGGATCAATTTTGTAATTTAAAGTGAGAGAGAGAGATAATTTTGGCATGTAATATAACTTGGACTCTACTCTTCACAACGAGGTCCAGTGCCCGGGTGTCTATTCACCTAGGGGCCTCGTCGCGGCTTTTTCGTGTTTTTCCCGCTTTATTTTCTTTGTTTCCCGCTGTTTTGAGTTTTCCACCTTTGCTTCATTTTGTTTTGTGTGCATGGAGCCCCTAGACTTAGGTTGCTTGACTCGGTAGCTAGGTCCACACATAATAAGAATGCATGTTCCTATAGTCTCTTACGTATGGATCTAGTCAAAGTTAATTGGTTCTTCACGATTAATAGCAGCTAATGTTTAGGGCGATTTTGTCGCTTGCATACCGCCATGTAGTTAGATTTAAAAATTTTGTTTTTCATACCGCATGGAAAGAGCTGGGATGCGTTGTAAGTCCTCTAACTCAGCATGCATCATTTGGTTCAATGGTGAGATTTCCATCATGGAACCAACTTGCACAGCTTTTCTGCTATCTCCCTTTGATTTTGAGCACCTAGGACCTAAATGAAAATCTGCAAAACATTAGGCGCTGGTATGAAAATAGACTCAAAAAAAGTGAAAACCCAAAAAACTAAAACAAGGGGACTGCTAAATAAACTTTGACCTTAATTAAAATCTGTAATGGACTATCATTGTATTGCGTTCATAAAGCACTTATTGTTTTCAGGTACCTTCGGAGGGGGACCAAAACCCTACTCCCATGAGCGAGGCACATCCCATAAGGAATAGAGCCAAAAACCCAGTCTGCAACTACCATGTGTATCGCCTGGATTTCTGAAGTAATGACGCTTCTATAATACGTGACCAAGTAGGGCCTTGTCAGCGATGGTGTTCCCGCTTTGTGTGGAACATCGACATGGTCTGAAGTACTGAGCATAGGCCATGCCTTCAGGGGGTGTCTGTCTCATCGGTTTGCGTCCGAGTAGGTTCTTGCACGCTCGCGGGTGATTCCGTACCGAGCGAGAATCGAAGTATTGGTTTTCGCCTATCGGGTCCTCTCTCTATTTCTTTGGCTGGGTAGGGATCCAGGAAGGGTTACAAGGACCTCAAAAAGTACAGACTACATGTTACAAAGGAGGAGGACAAGTACGAGATTCTTTTCTGGCAGTACTCTCTCTCTCTTATAAGGTTAGCGTGCTAAGGACTTGTTAAAAGATTTGCCTGAAATAACAACTCTAAAACTAAAAAGATAATAAATAGCCGAACCTTCACGGCTTCACATGGCGTGAGTTGGTGAACCCAATTTTGTATTGTGTTTGTATGGATCTAGATTAAGGTTCAAAGATCAAGTCCCGTGCCTTTGCGTAAATTTTGTTGTATCATTCTCCTTTGACCCCCGCTCAGTCGAGCCTTTCAACTGTTTTGCACTCCTTTTTATTCATCGTTGACCGTCGTATCCTTCTTCCAACATCCAATCCTCATTTTGCTTCGCGGAGTCGATCTATTGATGGTTTCCGTCGGGACCCCACCGACACCCACATCGATTTCATAAACTCAACTTCGCCAATAAATTTGAGGCGATTCCCGAGAACTCGACCCGGACTTTGCAGATCGATCTCTAGACTCCTCGTCTTCTACCTTTCTTTTGACCACCCAATAAACCGGGATCACTTTTGTCCCACTCTCGCCGTTGTGAATAGAAGTCGATCACAGTCTACATCTTTTTCCGTTCACAACATGCTGGGGTTGACCTCAATTCCAGATTCATCATGACAGCTGAACAATATTGCAAGTGGTCTGATCAGGATTCTCTCATTCTGCAGATAGAAGACAAACCAAGCCCTAGATTCTAATCTGGAATTCATTTCATCAACCTCAGCGAGCCAACAATCACCGGCAGTCCAACACGTGTACTACGTGCAGGTGCCCGACCAGGGCCAGCCGCAGCAGCAGATGGTTGTGTACCAACCAGAGTTTGTATCAGGATCCGATCCAATGTTCCCACCACCACCCCTGATGCAAGAAGTCAACGGGGTTTGGAGCAATGAAGCACAGCCGACCCGTCCTATGGGACAATCGCAGGGTCAGCTATCTGCCAACCGGCAATACCACCAACCTCAGGGTGGTCGATTTGGGCAGTCCTCGCAACCGCTGCCACAATATCATCAGCCCCCCCCCATATGCAAACCAATGGAGGCAGAATCAGCAATATGAGCATCCGCAATACCGCCATCCACATCCTTTTCATCAGTATGCGGCTGCCCCACCTCCGCGGTACCAACAGTATCCCCCTCCCTCTTACCAGCAGCTTCAGCTTCCTGCACCACCCCAACACCACCAACAAAAACCTCAGCATCAACACATGCAGCAACAACGTGGTATGCACGATGAATCTACTGAGGTAACTCCTGTGAACCCGACCATAGATTGCTTGGCCCAACTCGTCAAAGGGCTAGGATATGACCAAGAGGCTCGACGACCTGACCGCCACCAAAACCACTATCCCAAATCAGGTCGAGGCCAACCCCAATAGCTTTAAAAAGAAAGAGCAGGTAGTATGTGATGTCCTGTCTGCATCTGTAGAGTCAGAAAATGATAATATTGTTTGTTCTAATGTTGTCACTCTCAGGAGCGGTAGGGCCTTGCCTCTGCCTGCTATCAAGAATGGGGAGAATAAAGACCCAGGTGAATCTTCATCTTCTGCATTAGCCATGCCAGCTACAGGGACGGGTGAGGAGGAAGAAGAAGGAGAAGCCATTCCAGCCGTCATGCAACACCAGCATCATCAGCAAAAACTACAAAAAAATTAGCAAAATCCAAAAGAACAAAAAGAAGTTTGCAGCCGAAGCAAAGCCGCGCCAGCCTCGGAGGACCCGCCAGCAGCAGCCGATCCCTCGCTAGCCGACGGAGCAGATGCCCTACTTTTTGCTCGCCCATCAGCACCAGTATCTCAGGATCCAGCTTGTACTCCTTTTTGTAGTCCGGATGTACAACAGTTTGTGGGCGATAGTTATGATGTAAATAAGAACTCTACTTTGCCTATCAGTGATGTAAATATTTATTTTTCTAATGCAATTGAAAAATCCAAAAAATGCAAAAAAGGAAAAAATGCATTATCTGATCCTGGAGTTGTGGAAATAATAGATAACTTAGCTGTTGAGATTCTCTTACTGAAGGTCATGGAATACATGCCAGCTGTCAAGAAAGGATTGAAAGAAGCATGTACAAGCAAGTGTCGCCCCGGACGAAAGAACAGACGCTAACAAGTTGAGAAACACGTCCTCACCTTGGCCACAGTAGCAGCCATCAGCAACCTCCCACAGAAAAAGCAGGACAATGGAGCACCTCTTATCAGTTGTGAGATTTTCGATCAGGTCTTCGAGCGCACTCTCCTTGACAGCGGGTCTTCCATCAACCTTTTGCCATCATCAATAATGCAAGAATTTGGGTTGGGTCCACTCAAGCCGACACGAATGATCCTTCAGTTCACTGACCGATCTATCAAGCGACCCAGAGGTCTGTTGGAAGACGTTGTAGTTAAGGTGCAGGAGATGCAATTCCCAGTTGATTTTGTAGTCCTTGATATGGACTCACCCGCACCCTTACTCCAGACCCCTATCATCCTTGGCCGACCATTCTTGCGTACCTCAGGTGCCATGGTTGATTACGTGTCCGGAAAGATCACTTTCTGCTCGGGCAGCAAGCATATCACTATAGACATGATCAGAGAGCCGAACACCACGACTGATGAGAGCCATGCAGTATCAGAAGCAGACTGTGACTTTATTGCAGAAATTAGAGACTCATCACTGTCATTGAATGATTCATGGACCTGAGAAATTCTCACTCTCGAGGAAGACTTGGAAGGCACAGTTGACCTATGCTCCGATGATTCTTGGGAGACAGACTCTCTGATGCTGGAGAAATTAGGTGATTTCAAGAATTCACTCCAGACCGAACACAATGAGCATAGTACAGAACCGTTCGGCACATCATCAGGATCTCAGCAGAATTTTGAGGATGGTAGCTCCATCAAAGAAGTGCATCCCACCAACAATATAGTGTCTGAAGTGACCAACAAGTTGGACAGATCAAAACCAGAACTCAAGCCACTTCCAGCAGGCCTGAAGTATGCTTTCCTTGCAGGTGAAGAATATATGTATCCGGTCATCATCAGTAGCAGGCTGAATCCGGATCAGGAATCTTGACTCCTCGAGGTTCTAGAAAAGAACCGCAAGGCACTTGGTTGGTGCGTATCAGATCTCCGTGGGATAAATCCAGCTTTGTATTCACACAAATTTATCTGGAAGAATATGCCAAGCCATCCCGCGAATTCCAAAGAAGACTGAATCCAAACCTCAGGGACGTCGTCATGAAAGAAATCAAGAAATGGTGTGGCGCGGACTTCATCTATCCCATCTCCGATTCAAAATGCGTAAGCCCACCGCATGTTGTTCCAAAGAAATCCGGGCTTATCGTGGTTACCAATGACAAAGGAGAGGAAATATCCACTCGGTACCAACATCCTCGTGGGTGGGTGTTGACTACCACCGTCTTAATGCAGCAACTAAGAAGGACCACTTCCCCTTGCCATTCATTGATCAAGTTTTGGCAAGACTAGTAGGCAAGGAGTTCTTCTGCTTTTTGTATGGGTATTACGGGTACAACCAGGTGGCGATCGCTCCTGAAGATCAAGAGAAGACTACCTTCACTTGCCCGTTCGGCACCTATGCCTTCAGGAGAATTCCCTTTGGATTATGCAACGCACCTGCGACATTCCAAAGATGCATGCTAGCAGTTTTTGCCGAGATGGTAGCCAGTTTTCTCGAGGTGTTCATGGACGACTTCTCTGTCTATGATGATAGTTTTGATTCTTGTCTTGGGCACCTAGACAGAGTGCTTCAGAAATGTTGTGAAGTCAATTTAGTGCTTTCATGGTAAAAGAGCCACTTCATGGTCACCGAAGGTATTGTGCTGGGTCACGTCGTTTCCAAATGTGGTATGGATATCGACCCGGCAAAGGTGGATGTTATTGTCAATCTAGAGCCATCTCAGTCAGTTCAAAAATGTAAGGTCATTCTTGGGGCATGTGGGCTTCTACATACGATTTATCAAGGATTTTAGCTGCATCGCCCGACCTTTAACAGAACGTCTATGCAAGGAAACTGAGTTCAATGTCGATCAGCAGGCTCTCCTTGCTTTCAATCGGCTGAAGGAGCTTATCACTCAGGCTCCAGTCCTACAGGCTGGATTGGTGTCTTCTCTTTGAGATCATGACTGATGCATCAGACTTTGCAGTCGAGGTTGTTCTTAGAAAGAGAAAAGAAAAAGTGCCCTACGCCATTCACTACGCCAGCAAAACATTAGATGAGGCGTAAAGAAATTACACTGTAACAGAGAAAGAGTTGCTGGTTGTGGTTTTTTTGCCCTCGAGAAGTTCAGATCCTATTTGCTTGGATCAAAAGTTACCATTTTTACAAACCACTCTGCTATCCGATACCTACAGCAGAAGAAGGATGCCAAGCCGAGACTGATTTGATGGATCCATCTCCTCCAGGAATTTGATTTGGAAATTAAGGACAAGTCGGGAGTTCAGAATGTGGTAGCAGACCATCTCTCCAGAATTGAACAGCAAGAGCCTCACCGGAACAATGCACCTATCACAGAAACCTTTCCAGATGAGTCAATTTTAGCAGTGGATTCCCTCCTTTGGTATGATGATATAGTCAATTACCTCGCCTCGGGGGTAATACCATCGGATTGGACAAAAAATTAGAAGAACAAATTCATGTCGACCATCCATTTTTATCACTGGGAAGATCCTCTCTTATTCAGGGAAGGAGCGGATTGCATTTGGCGCAGGTGCATACCTCAGGAGGAGCATTTGAGTGTCCTTGAGCACTGTCACACGCTCGAATCTGGTGGACATCACTCTAGAGACCGTACGGCAACCAAAGTACTCAGTGTGGCTTCTGGTAGCCCACATTATTCAAGGATGCAGCACTGTTTGTCAAACAATGCATTGACTGTCAGAGATTGAAGGGTACACTCACTGCAAAAGATTCGATGCCTCTAAGGATCATCCAGATAGTAGATGTTTTTGATGCATGGGGCATTGATTTCATGAGACCTTTCCCTAACAGTCAGGGTTTTGAGCACATTCTTCTTGCCGTAGATTACGTGAGTCGTTGGGTTGAAGCTATTCTCACTCGAGCCGGTGACAGTCGGACAGTGTGCCGATTCTTGAGAGATAACATCATTGCACGGTTCGGGATTCTGAAGATTCTCATATCAGATGGGGGTAGCCATTTCATTAACAAAGAGGTCAAGAAATTAACGAAGGAGTACAACATCGACCATCGTGTCGCATCCCCTTATCATCCTCAGACCAATGGCATGGACAAATTGTCGAACAGAGAAATCAAGACGATCCTTCAGAAACTTATACGACCAGACAGAAAGAATTGGTCTCAACTCTTGGACTCAGTCCTCTGGTCTTACAAAACCACCTACAAGTCTCCCTTGGGCATGTCGCCCTACCGTCTCGTATATGGGAAGCCATGCCATTTGCCCGTCGAATTAATTCACAAGTCTTTATGGGCCATTAACATGTGCAATTTGGACTAATGGAAAGGTGGTAAGAAAAGAAAAGATGATCTAAACAGACTCTTGGAGTTCTGAGACTATGCATACGATAACACATTGATGTACAAGAAAAAGGTGAAACGCTGGCATAACCGGCACATCAGACGAAAGACCTTTGAAGTTGGACAGAAGGTGTGGCTATTTGATGCAAAGTTGCGGATCTTCCCGGGAAAATTAAAGAGTAAATGGACAGGGCCATTCCGAGTTTGTGAAGTGTGTGACAATGGAAGTATTGCCATATCAGAATTGTCTCCTGACGCACAACCATTTATCGTCAATGGTCAACTCCTGAAGCCTTACCTCGAGCCTAATACATTCTTGGTCGTTGTCGATTCCATCCAGCTTCTGCACCTTGATAACATACCCACAACATTGTCAGCATCAGAAGATTCAGACGTTGTACCTCAAAAACTATTCATCCGATTTCCTCTTTTCTTCTTTTCTTCTTTTCTTCTTTTCTTCTTTTTCTTTCTTCTTTTTCTATCAAAAAAGGGTGTGGCCCCTTGTTGACAGTCTTCTATACTTAGGACGCACTTTGTCCTAAGTATAGGGGGTGTGCACCCCTAGTTTCTCTATTCTTTGATCCTCTCCATTGTCTCCTCTTATTGTCGATACTTAGGAGTATCTTACCCTAAGTATAGGGGGAGACAATCTGAGTATGATCTGTTTATTCCCAACCTTGACCATCCCTGCTTTGTGTACAGTCTACTATACTTAGGATTACTTGATCCTAAGTATAGGGGGGACGGTCAACTTCTCATTCGTTCATCTCTTATTCGTATATTCTTTAGCCTTGTCTATACTCAGTACGAGTTATGTCTTCTCTTTTCTCTTCGATCTATGAGGACATAGCTCAAGCTAAGAATAGGGGGTCGTATATACTATGTATATACTATAAGCCATGACTCATACTGTAAATAAAAGTACCACCTGGAGCTAAAAGTAATGTTAAAAGTATTTCTATTACGATAATAAAAGATGATTGTGAGCTCATCAGACTCTTTTTGCCCCTACTGATTAATAAATCAGGAAAAGACGCTTTGTGCAAAAATGTTCTCCTTGTGAAGAAATCTTTTGAAAAGTGTTTGAAAAATAGTGTGTACAAAGTATTCAACCTTTGTAAATAGCTTTGTTTGCAAAATTTATTTTCTTTGAGTGAAATAAAAATGTTTGAAAAGTGTCTTGCAAATGGTTGGAAAAATGGTTGTAAAATTATTTTGAAAAATCTATCTATACTGTTCGAGAAACCTTTACAAAATCATTTCCAAATGCGTGTACATGTTTGTAAAAATATTTTGGACTATAGTCTTCAAAATCTTTTGAAAATGATTCATAAATAAGTCTGAGGAGTATACATAAAAATCTCTTATGCAAAAACAAGCAATAATTCCAAATAAAACTTATAAAATCCTAAACCATGTTGTACATAAAGTGTAGTTTTTCTTTGTATATACTGATTAATAAATCAAGTTAAATATCTTTTGAAAAATGATGTGAACCGTTTGGAAAACTTTCTGTGAAATATTTTCAACCTGTGTAAAATCGCTTTGTTTGTAAAATTTTCTTCTTTGTGGTAAATAAAGGATTTGAAAACCTATGTGCAATGGTTTGAAAAATGTTTGTAAAAACTATTTTGGAAAATGTATATACATAGTGTGACAAATCTTTTCAAAATGATTTCCAAATGTTTGTAAATGCTTGCAAAAATTATAGTGTACTATAGTTTTGAAAATGTTTTCAAATAAATATATATGTGGACATATCTGTAAAGCCATTAAATAAAAAAGTCTTTATCAATTGTATACATATATGTACCTAGAAAAAATAGGTTAACACTTGTAAATCGTCTTAATTCTTAATTCATGTAAAATAGAGCGGCACGCCCGTGTAAATAGTTTTATATACTTTTTGTGTGCAAAAACTGTGTGTAAAAATATTCTTTGATTTTTAAATTCTTTGTGAAAAATTGCATCATTCATTGTGCATAGCATGTGCATATCATTCATATTCTTTTTGAGTGAGCTTGATGATTGAACCAGTCCAATAAAGTCTGAAATTGGAGCTTGGTTGGACCTTACCGCACCTAACTGCACTGGAACCTTATGGGAACTAGGTTTAAGGCAATTCAGGTCTATTCAGACTTAATTCTTTGAGAAATCAGGGCTGGGTTCAAGTCACCTCAACTGACTAACTAGAACTTTTCTAGATACACGCATTACTCTTGTCGGTCGTGACCTAACTTGGACACTTGCACCTTTCACTTGGCTCAACTCAGTTGAAGTGGTGAGGGGGTTGGATTTGCCAGTCTGAGACGCACACGGGTGGAAACATTCATCCTCGTCTAGGGAGGGAAGTGCACCCCAACCTGGTCCAGTTTCAATGAAGTCGAATGACAGGAGAGTGTGGGTTGCGATAAATCTTCAAAAGAGGGATAGTCTTCTGGCTCAAGAGGAAAAAGTCCTTATGTAAATGCTGATGTGAATAGCATTTCAAAAAAAATCTCCAAAAAGTGGACAGGCTTGAAAATAAAAATAAAAGTGCCTGTCGCAGCATGTATATATGTTGTATAGAAAATAAGCAAGCTTGAGCATCAAAGTTATACCATGTGAGCCTGCAGCTGGATGACTTGACTACACTGGTCTTGCATCCCAGGATAGGTAGCTACACTGGCTACCTTCCATTCTCTTCTTCCCCTCCTCCTCTTGAGTTGGATGCCACTTGAACTTAGAAGGGAATACCCCGCTCCTCGACGACAGAGGGATGGATTGGGAAATCATTGGGTTGTCATTCTGGAGAAGTTAGTTCCTTTGTCATTTTAGTTGGGGAGAGCCACTATCACTTACACTGTACAGGTCAGCTTCATAGTCATAAGGGTTTGCGTATGGCGTAGGCCGGTTCTGACCAGGCTATTGAGGTTGGTTGAACTGAGTTCTGTGACTCTCGAAGGTTGTTGTGTTTAAAGATGGTTCCCGACTAGGTTCTACACACATTCACACCCAAGGTCTAACGGAAGCTCCAAATTCTGATTTGTAAGGACAAATATTGCACTGAAAGCAATCCTATTCACTCTATCTTTTTCAATTTTCCTTTTCTTTTCTTCTTATTCTTTGATTTTTTTTCTGTACTTATCGCATAAGTATTTGCTAGGGACTAGCAAAGGCAGGTATAGGGGGTGATGAATCTCCATTTCATCACCTTTATTCTATCATTTTGTCCTTGACAACCCTAGCTAATGCATGTAAATAACATTAATTTGTCTATAATAGCATTCACTATTCATTGCATCTATTATACATAAAATAAGGTTTTTAATGCCAAAATTATAGAATAAAAAGAGAAGAAAAGAAGAAGGAATAAAATATTGAAAATATTTTATGACCCGAACCCCGAGACCAAGTCTAGAATTGGCTTGGTCGACAAGGAATAAAGTAAGGGGAGATAAGGGCCAATGATACAATAAATGCCTCATTTATTTATTCATTCATTTATGCATTTTGACACTTATTTTGTATATACTTATTTATTCATTAAATAAAAATATTTTGTACATGAAAGTTGTAGATAATAATGTAAATAAAAATACAAAATTGAGTTTGTACAAAAATGATACACAGTGTACAGTTTATACAGAGAATAAAAAGCCAGGATCTCAACTTCACAGACCCATATCTGGCAAATAAAAACTCAAAATCCACCTAAATCACTTTAATTGTATATAACTTTTCAAAAACTATTTAATAAATTTGGTTTCATAATTTTTGGAACTCAACTGTGAAAGTTAGGTTTTTGGCCCTCATTGTACATAATACCGATTAAAATATTCATTATATTCATTATTCAATATTTTTATAAATTTATATTTTTAGAATTTTGTAAATAATATACATAATACATGTACATATGGAAATTAAAAGAAAACCAAAAAGAAAACCTCAAATAAAATAAGTCTATGTAATTACATAGGCAAAGTACCTATGTATTACTTGTATATAAATAAAAAGGAAACTTCATTCTTTTATTCTTTCATATTTTTATCAAATTGTAAATATTATTTATATTCCAATAAAAATGTAAATCCAAAATAAAATCCAATAAAATTCATTAAATAAATAAAATGTATATATAATATAGGTAAAAAACCTATAAGTATACCTAGATATTATATATACCTATTTTTAAATATGCAAATAAACTCATAAAAATCAAATAAAAATATATTTATACTCGCAAAAATAATTTATAAATATATAAAATAATAAAATAAAATAATAAAATAAAATACACAAGATAAAAATAAATTATACAAAATACATGTAAATATACCTATAAATACACTATTAAAATTAACTCATAATAAAATACATCAAAAAATAAATAAAAAACATAAATAAATACTACATTATTTAATAAACATTTTTTATTTTATAAGCAAAAATTAATAAAATCATTTATTATATTTAATTAATAGGTCAATTTGGCACTGATGTGGACCAATCAGATTCTTTCCTTCGTTGACCGCCCGGTCAACTCCTCTGCCACCAGCCGCCCTGTGTCAGAGCGTCTTCTCAGACCATCTTCTCAGACTTTCCCCTTCTAGTCCATTGACTTTCTAGCCTCGATTCCTTCATGAAAAGGTTCCGTCGATGATCCATCCTTCACGCCGATATATCAGATCAACCCTCAGACCAGGCGATTCTTTATGGCACCCCGGTCAATAAGGGTGCATCTCCATGTCCATAAATAAGAGCCTCGACCACCTTCCCCATTTTGGTCTCCTTTTGATCTTCTTCCACCCTCGCTTTCACTCCAGAGTGAAACCTCGTGACAGGGGGTTGCTTCCGGAGGCTTCAGCAGGTCGGAGGAGTCGAGGCAGCATCCACGGCGGAGCTCCGACGTCGCCTTGCTCGGTGGTGCTCCACCAGGTATAAGAGTTGTTTTATCGCTTTCGTAGATAGGTTTTTATTCCAGCAATCATTTCCAGTCATTAGTTTATCCTTTAGTTAAGTAATTAGCCTTGAAACGGTCGAGTCGTAGTTCGTCAGAGCTCCGCTCCGGCGACGACTCCCGAGCCATCCAGTTAATCTTCGACTCTCGCTTCGCTCTCATTTCGATCCCCCATGCGTTCTCCATCTCGTCATCATTCCCAATCAACCGGAGCCCTACTGGCTCAACGAATCGAGGTCCCCCTCCTCTATGTCGCTGGACCTCGCCACCCGCACCACGTCTTTTCGCTTATCAGCTTCAAACTCGGTCGAGGTCGAAGCCCTCGAGCCCCATATACTTTCTATGCAGGTTTGGAGAGCAACAAAGCCCTCCTGGGCGTTGTTGAACCAGGAACGAGGCTCCTAGAGGTCCCCTTCTTCGTCGACCTCTCCTGATCGCTATGGACCTCCAGGTGCCTCCATGAGGACATCATTAGCTGCGGTGGAGTCCCAGGAAGAATCAGAGACCCTCGGCGGAGGGAATGGAGGCCGGAGGAGCTTGCAATCTCCGTTCGAAGGTCGCCGGTGTCAACCTTCATCCTAGTTCATCTACCCGTCTCCTCCACTTTTGGATGAAGACCCCCGCTCCAGATCTGCCCAAGACTGTTCGATGGAGCAGCGCTCAGACCGTCGGATCATCTCTGATGATCTAATCTTCACCACCCATCATTGAACCCGTACCAGCCGCTGGATGAAGGCCACATGGATAAGTGAAGACATCATCGCCGTTCATCAGCGCCTCTTTGGGGTAAATTGCTAAATCCCCCCCACCCCCCTTGTACTTTTTGTAATTATTATTTAGTTCTGAAAAATAAATGTAACGTTAAAAATAATTGGGTTATTTGCATAAAACCCCTTTATTAAATGTATATTACGCTTAAGTCCTTCCCAGCCGAGTCACATGTAGTCCCACGTGATCTGGAAAATTTTACACAAAGACCTCTGGAATTATTGAAAATTGCATTTTGGTCCGTCCGAGTCTAGATCACGTGTAGTCCTATGTGAGGCGTGTTGATTTTGCATGTAACCCCCTGGCACTTTTGTACATTGTAAAATGATTCCAGAAAATTAAATAAATGTTTTATTTATTTGGTAAATTTGCAACTGAACCCCTGTCTTTGATTTAATTGCAAAAATGCCCCTGTCAGGCTGTTTTATTTTTATGTGCTTCATGTATTTATTAAAAAGACCTAGCTTGCTCCTAAAAATCCACAAAAATTAGGATAAATGCTTTGTGCCTTGTAGATTCACGCTGCATTTTTGTTTGGCCATTTTGTGCATTTCTTTCATATATTAAAATTGAAATGGGAGCCATTTTTGCCTTGTTTAAATTATAAAATATCAAAAAATAGAAAATGTCTTTGAAAAATTTAAAAATTACATGTGCTATATTTTTCTATTTATTGAGTCCAGGAACCAAAAACCCATAAAAAGAGTAAAAGAAAATTAAAAAAATTAGAAAACTCCAAAAATTAAACAAAAAAATATAAAAATTCAATAACAATTCCAAAAATACATTTTTCCTATTTTACAATTATCTATATATTATTATTTACGTATTAAAATTAGTTTGGGTAACTTTGGGATTTATTTACTAATTTTAAAACCCAAATTAGTTTCAAATATGTAATTAATCCCCTTTCAAGGATATTTTTGACATTATGAATGCATAAAAATTAGAAAAATCCCAGATAAATAACAAAAAAATTAGGAAAATATAAAAAGCCTTAAAATATTAAATTTAATATACTTTAAGTATTTATATATATATATTCATATAGTACATCTCTCTCTTCTCTTATATATATCTCTTTATATATACATATATTATGTAATTTAAAATATAAAAATAAAATGAACAAAAAAATATATAAAATATAAAAAACAAAATAAAAATTATAAAAACAAAAAAATAAAAAAATAATATATATATATATATAAATTAAAAACCCACAAAAAGAGGATTCATTTAAGGATGACCGGGATGTACATAAATACCTATAGGCTACCCATTTTTCTTGCTCTCTGTAGTTCGACCTCTGCATGCTTATACACTATGCATTTTATGGTAGAGTGAATAAATTTTAATTCACATTTTTGGGACTTAATTGCCTTATTCTTTATTGTGGGTTAATTGTTGATTGATCGGGATTTATTAAGCGGTCACCGCATCTGCCTTGTGGATTAATACGACCCTTGATTCTTCCCGTTCATCAGTTAGTCATGCGACTCTCCGAGGTTTATTCATTATATATATATATATTGTGCTTGATCGTAGGTACGACACACTAATAAGCATTTGGGAGATTCACGTCAACTTCATAGATCCGTCTAGATACACATAAGCATCGCTTCACTTAGCCAAATTAATTTATCTATATCCCACTAATAGAAGCATGTTTAGGATGCGGGTTTTCACGACATGCATACATGTAATGATAAATTTATATTCAGTCTTTCATAACACATGGAGAGAGCTGGGAAGTGTTGCAAGTATCCCTTTCTTGGGCATACATCTGTTTTCTCATTTACATCAACTTTTTCTCCACTTCCCGGCTTTGATTTACAACTTAGGATGTTAAGGGAATCGGGACTGGTCATTTGACGATGATTGCTTGATTTGTGTTCAAATTAAAATCAGCGGTGATCTAAGATAAAATTGAGACTTATAATGCAAGTCGACTAAATAAAATAGAGTAAAAGTAATACTTGTATTATGGGAGAGCAATCCCTGACATTATACGCAGGATGTACTTTGCATATTGAGAGGTGAGGACATATCCCTAGGATAGTGCCCAAAACCTATCAGTATTCCTCGTGTAATGGACTTATATCTTGGATGATCACCAGAAAATAGAAAAGGTAAATGACCAACATTTGTTGGTCTTCATGTGTGAGTTGGTGAAATCGAGGGTGTTTTCTTGATTGGTTGAGCTTGATTTGTGCATTCTACCCAGCCCTCCCGTAAACCCTGCTCCATTTCATTCATCTGAGAAGATTCAGCTAACCCTAACTGATGTCATGATTCCCCATCCCTAGTTATATATTCATAATACTTATGCTCCTTTCAACCTAAGTATAGGGGGAACCAAGTCTATCTGATTGATCACCTCGAGTCTCTCCATCTTCATTTCAAATCTCTATGCTTAGGCTCTTCTCAACCTAATTATAAGGGGGAACTGAGTCCCTGTCCGTTCAATTTCTTCACTTATTGACCCCTCCTCATGGTCCTCTTCTTATACTTAGGTTATTTTTAACCTAAGTATAGGGGGGAGACCCGAGTCAGTTCATGTATGTCCTTATATATTATAGCATTACCTATGGCTTCATATCACTTGGTGCTATGAGGACATAACACAAGCTAAGTATAAGGGGTATACGCATATATTTCATATATAATTTAGAAATAGCTCATATTTTCAAATATTTCAAAATTTCTCAGGCATAGGGTAAAGTATATTGTGATTTGATTTGAGTAAAAATGTTTGTAAATGCTTTGAAAATTTGTCTAACTATGTGACAATTCTTTGAAAAATATTTTACAATGGTTTGAAAAAATGAGGGTTTGTACTTGTTTTGAAAATCGTTTGGAAAATGTTTTGAAAATCTTTATTTATATGACATGGTTTTTAGAATATTTTTCAAAAAAATATTTTCAAAAATGAGGGTGTAAATGGGACTAACTTGTGTTATGTAAATAAATCTAACCTTATTCAAAAACATTAAATTTGAAAATTTTGAAAAAATCACAAAAATATTAACCTATTAAGTTGGATGTATCTGTGACACTTTCACTAACACTCGAGACTTGAGAAATAAAGAACACTTGGTTTATGAGGCCTTAGATTTCAGAGTTAACTATTCACACATTCCTAGTTTGAAAGATATGTGTGATATATTGCATAATCTATATCCTTAAAGAATATAATCAGCACCCCGCTTGCACGACAATAGTTGTGATGAGATGAGTTGATGATTTGTTTGAGGAACTAGGATGGGGGATTTGAGTCTGGACCTAATTTTGTGATGCTCTAGGAGGTGATAAAATCGATAAAGGCTTCATGAAAACTGAGAGTCAGCAACCTTAAGCTGGTATGAGGATAAGGTCCTTGTACTAATCTCTTAATATTTACCTATGTGCCAAGGTGTAATGAAATATAGTAAAATGTTTATCAATGTGTGCCAACTTGGTAAAATCAGAGGAGCTAGCCAAAAATGAAAAGAAAAAGGAAAGAAAGTGAAAGAAAAGCTCTCATATCACAAAGTCAATCAAAAGAGCTTCCACCAAGGGTGAGCGCTCCCAACCTTTTCAAAGTGTCTACTTGTACCAAATCTATTAGGCCAAAAGAGTCAGGCTAGCACCCAAAAAGGGCTCTGCATCGTAAGCGATACAAGTCTGGGTGTCGAAGGTATATTAGATACTCAAAAGAGACACACCTCAGTGTATTCCCAGGAAAATAAGTGTAGTCGACTCCGAACTCTCTTGACGGACACACTGATTAACAACCAAAAATATACATGTATTGCATAATAAGGCACTCGAGAGGATCCTTGTTCTAAAGAGAGGGAGAGAAGAAAAGACACCAACTTATACCCTCCATCATCTAACCTTTAACCTTCACTTTCAAGTCTAACAACTAATGAAATAATGAATTCAATGCAATAACTTATTTATTCCCTAGTATTGAGGATTGGGTTCTTAGGAGAGCCTCTTAGACTGGAACTTTGAGTGAAGTTTCGACTCGATTCTCATAAAATACAGTTTACATTTAATGTCATATCCTTATGTTATACACAAAGAGTCTTATAATTAGGGAAGTTGAATTCCTTTTGATTAGATCTTGGTTCAACTTAGAATTTTAGGATCACTAAAACCAAGGGTTCATTAATAGATAGAGATTTGTTTAAATAAAAAATCACCATAAAATTTTGGCAAAAGTTACATATTGGTCCGAGTGGGGATAGTGTTTTTCTTCTATATGCTTATGGAATTTTGAAAGATGCAATCATCTCAAAGATAGATATAAAAGTAGTGAGAAACTATTCTCACTAACAACATTCAGTCACCCTAGTAACCATATGTTGCGACCTGTATTGAATATCGGTACATCCATTGTGGATAAGAGTACATTGTAACCATATGAAGCTTAATCGTATATGGATTGTATATTGTTCTTTTGAATCCATGGAGTAATCCATCAATTTCCTAATAAGATCAAGCATATTGATTGTATAATGGACTTAAAAAGTATTTATCGTGTGAATGAGTTGTTCTCCCTAATTGAGCTATATCCCTTGTCATGGATATCTGAAAATATTTCCAAAGTTGTTGCAAAAGGATCTTCTAACTCATCTATCATTGATAGTTCTTAGAACTACTTGAATATGTCACATGTTATAGTACGTAGAATTATTATTGGAAAAATATATATAAGGTCAATAGGCAATGCAGGTTCCTCATAGTAATCATGTCACGTTCCTTTAGTCAATTTAGCTCTCTAAATAGTTCTCTCAATTTGAAATTCCAATTTTCTTTGTTAAAACTAACAATAATTCACGGCAACAAATAGTTATAAGTTCTAATTATTTATTAAATTGATCGATATTAAAAATAAAAATCCTTTGTTTGTATTATATAAAATTAAGGACTAGCATTTGTTTTGAATATAAAGATATATATTTATCTATTTTAATTTACCTTGAATTCTTAATTATTGAATTGTGTAATCTTCGATTACTATCATAGGTAACATATCTGTACCAATTCAACTCTACCGATTCAACTCTAATTCATATTCTAAAGTCATTTATTATTGTTAAGCTTCTCATGTATGAAGTAAAAACAACAAAAGAAATAAGTAGAGGATGATATCAAAAAGAAGAGAAACAACAAGAGTCTCACTTTACAAGCCGAAGATACATCTTTAAAAGAAGATTAAATGAAGATGGCACTACCCTCAATATCTCGTAAAATCAAGAAGTTTATGAAAAATTGGAGAGATGAAAAAAAAGAAAGGAAAGTGAAGTTATTTGCTATGATTATAAGAATAATGGTCACTTCTAAAAAAAGTATCATTTAAACAAAAGGGACAAAAATAAATTTACTCTACAAAAAGAAGACAAAAGAATCATTTAGAAAGAAAGAATCCTAAATACATCATAAAAAAGTATTCAAGTGTAGAGTAAACAAAGTTAACATGATTCGTAATCAAAAGAAAGTGAAGAAGACAATTCACAAAATGAAAAAACACTTATTGAATTTATAGCAATTTGTGATGAGGTAAAATATTATGATTTCACTTTACATGAATACGCTTATCATGAATTATGTAGGCTGGCAGAAAGTTTCGACGGAGAAAATATTTCTCTGAAAGCTAAAACAAAAATTCAATTAAAAAAGAGCATGATGTAAAGTTAGAGACCTCAAAGAAAATATTAGCTATCTACAAAATAATGTAGGAGAACTAAATTGAAATCCTGATGAATGATTTCGCTAAGTTCATAAAAGGAGAGGATTGACGGGTCCAAAAAAGCCGGGTTAAGAATGTGTTTTTAATGTTCGATCGTGAAAACAATTAAATGTCATTCGTTGTAGGCGGCGATCGGAAACAGTCAGGAGATAACCACAATTTTTAATCAAATTTAATCAAGTGGTTTTTATGTTTATTTTACTTGGGCAAGTCCCAAGGTCGATCACAAGGAGGCAAAGGAACAACCTAGAGTTGTGTCTATCCAATTTTGAGTTCGGTTTTCAAGGCGGTCTTTTTTTGGAATTTTTTCAATGCAATAGAGGGTGCAATATGCAAATACGGCCTACTTTATGGACTAAAATGTGAATCACGTTCGAACAATGTCCAAAAAATACGAAACTTGGCCGAAATGAGAACTATGACAAAATTAGTGCACTGATTTTTTTGGAATTTTTGGATGCAATATGAATTTTTTTTATAAATTTTTAAATGCAAATGGAATGATTTTCAATATTTAATTATAATAAATATTAAACCTACTTATTTTCAAGAAATAAAATTATCTAAGGTCTATCACTAGGTGATGGATCCCAGAAAAATCCTAAACCTTGAAAATGTGGGGTTGAATACCTATTAAAAATCAAATACTGAAATGTGCTAAATGATTTTTACAGAGCAATTTATGCATGCAAATGCAAAGATTTTTGGGCACAATGTCAAGCAAAATAATCTCTACAATGTAATTTTTCAGGAATTTTTAGAGTAATGATTAATCAACTAGAAATTTCAGAGCATAAGATGGGCAAAAATCGCAATTTTCCACAAAATAAATATTTATTAATGAACCTTCAATCACAAAAATGCCCACAGTAGCTCACAATGTAGAGAATTAAGAGATGAACAAAGTGCTATTTTTAAATAAATATAATAATGTAAACTAGAGGTCTAAAATGCACGAGGAATGCAGGGGTACAGATGTAAATAAAATAAACAAAATATAAAAAAGAATGAACTGCGGGGGGCCTAATTGCAATTACCTAAGAAACTGGGGGCAAACTGCAAAATGTCTAGAGGGGCACGTGCATAGCACGTGCCTCTGGTCGGTGGGCTGTAGCGTGAATAGGGTGGACCTCCAGGGACTTCAAAGCAATTTACCCTCGCGGTCACGTGCGGGGCACGTGACCCGGGGGGGGGGGGGCTGACGATGGATGACGTCCCCCCGCACGTGCCTCGCACGTGGGGGGTCTCGGGCTGTGAGCCCGGCTGCTGTGGAGGCGATGGCGAGGCGGAGGCACGGACCGAGGCGAGGAGCAGGTGGCGAGGCGGAGGCCCGGACCGAGCCCGGCGGCGAGGCGAGGCGGAACGGGCAGAGGCCCGTCTTCTGGAGGCGTCGAAGGTGTCGGGGAAGATGGTGAGCGGCGGGGGCTCGCGCGGCTGAAGGCGATGTCGGAGGAGCTTCAGGCGGAAGCGTAGGCGGCGAAGCTCGAAGGGAGTCGGGGACGATGATCGGAAGGTCGGTGGCGATGTTACTTGGAGTCGGCGGAGGAGCGGCGTACGTCGAAGTCGATCACGGTGGCTCGAGTCGGTGGAGATGGAGGATCGTCGTTGGCGGAGGAGTTGAACGGCGATGGAGTTGATGAAGCTGCTGGAGAAGATGAGGTCGGCTAAGTGTTGGCTCGACGCCAATGGCGGAGCTGCAGCAGGTCGTCGGGGAAGGCGCTCCGAGTCTGCAACGAGGGTCGCGAGATCCTCGGATCTCGTCGCGATGGAGGAGGGCCGGTCTGTCACCCCGGGCCCTTGCTTCTTCGTGCCAGTGGAGGATGATCTGAGAAAGGGGGCGACGGGGGTTTTAAATAGGCGAGGGCGAATGATCGGCAGGTGCGAGATAGAAGGGGGGAGGCGGTCCGGTAGGCGAGATTAGCGGAGGTTCGTCGGTGAAATCCGCGGAGGGGAGGTGCGGTGGCGGAGATAGCGGAGGACCGGCAAGGCGGAGAACTCGGAGGGTCGGTAGCGATATGGGAGGGCGCGGTTGGAGAAGATGATGGATGGGGGTCGTCCGATCGGCCGAGATCGGACGGCCCTGGTGGCGGCATGTGGCAGAAAGAAGAGAGGGGTCGCGGCACATGCGGAGCACTTGCCTGGGGGCACGTGCGTCGCACGTGCGGGCAATTTATATTTTTAATTTTTTTTAAACGAGATTAAAAGGGTGAAAAAATGCTGACACGTGGCGGCCTCTGGGGCTGCCACGTGTCAGCACCAGAAAAATCGAAGAAAAAATCTTTTGTAAAATCAAAACGAAATAGCAAATGACCTCGGATCGAAAAAGTTTCTTCACGAAAAATGCTCGTCTCGACGAGATCTACAACTTTCATGAAGACATCAAAGCCAAAATCGGTCAAATGTAAAAAGTGAATTTTTGGGGTATCCCATGTACATAGAATACCTTGATTTTTGGTTTTCTATTTTTTTGTCATTTTTAAACATGATAAAAATCCGAAAAATGTGGAAAAATCAAAGATAAATAAAAGACACCTAATTCTAATTTTTTTGGATTTTTATTAATAAAGAAAATATATACATAAAATATAGGGTCAAAAGCCGCGAAAAATACAATGTACAAAAGTGACCCAAAACCCAACTTTCACATACGAGCTCCGATTCACTTGAACTTGGTCTTGTTTTGAAGGTAATTGAATGTGCATTAGTTCAAAAGTGAGTAGGATTAAATCGGACACTGGATGGGGAAGATATGGGGATTTTAGTCTGAAAATCCTGAAACTAGGGTTTGGGTTTTTGGTACACTTAACAGGGTTAGTGATTTTTTTGTATTTTTTATTTATTCTCGTTAGTGATGTGTACACAGTAGAGGTGGTTTTGGGTTATGCGGTGTCAGTATGGAGGAGTTAAAAATAGGGGAAGTTAGGCTATTTACAGGTCATTTTTGGCTTGGATTTTTGGCTTCTTATTTTATGCAGAAATTAATGCTAAAATGCAATTCTTATGAAATCATGCCTAAATGCTAGTTATGTGAAATAAATGCAGAAATGCAATTGATTTTGAGGGACTTGAGCTTAATTAATGAGACTTAGAGTGTTGAATCCGAGATTCATCAAGGATACCCAAGATAAACTATTGTGCATCTGCTATTAACTAAAAATCAAGCTTGGGGTAGGTTATCAACAAGATAAGACTAAGAAGATACACTTTATGAACATATCACATGCTAGTACATTACAAACTAAATCTTCTTCCAAAAGGTTTTAAGATTGTCAACCATACCAAAAACAAGAAAAAAGAAAAAGAACCTCAAAAACTTCCCAAGAACCTTACTAACCTTGTAAGCACCAATAAAAGATGGGTAACAACAACCACTTTAGATTGATATTTTCTATACTTAATGAATCCTGAAGATGTGAACCAGAAAGACTGAAATTATGGCATCAAAAAGGTATAGATCTATCATACAAACAAAATTAATTTAGGATGGAGAAAACCTGTATTTACCAAAACCCATCACATGATTGGGCACTCTTTTACATGACCATAACAAGTTTAGGAAGAAGGCAAATGGATCGACGATAATAGATTTTCCAATCTTATGAGTGAAGAACCGGACCTCTTTCTTAAGATAGAATGCAGTAAAGGTGGATCGATAACATATAATAACAATCACATATATAGTATTGGTAAAATTACGATCAATACGTAAATAAATTGCTTATATAGTTAAAGTATCAAATGCCCATGTTTCTCTAGCATCCCAATTCAAATAAGATTAATTATTAATATTTTAATTTGATTCAATGATCATACTTAAATAAGGATATATAACTCGAAGACATTGAACAAAAATATGTTAATTTGCATCAACCATTTTAGGGACTCATTCATGACTTACTCGAACTACTACTTAACAAAAAAATGAAAGCCTCGATTTCTAATTTCCTTACCTACATTATTAAAGGATTAAAATACAACCTTTTGATGAATCTCTATTTCATCACCATTATTCTCTCATTTTGATCGTAAATCTCGAGTTAAATGCAGGTAAATATCATTAAGTTGCATAAATAACACTCATTATTTATAGTATAAATATTGTGCAAATTAATGGATTTTACAAAATAAAAGAATAAAGAAAGGAATGAAAAAGAAATGAAATACTAAAGGTATTGAATGACCCTAAACCTCGAGACCCGGTCATCATGATGACTGGATCGACAAGGAATAAAGTAGGGGGAGACAAGGGCCAATAAATGAATTAAAACCCCAATTTTTATTCTCCAATAAATATATTTTGGGACCCATTTTATTTTTCCTATTTTTATATATCAAATTAATAAACTTTGAACGTGAACGTTGTACCTAAAAATACAAAGCAAATACAAAATTTATTTCAATCAAAAATAATACACCGTGTGCCCGGGACACATAGAATAAAAAGTTGTAACGAAAACTTCACAGTACAAGCTAAAAATTCACCAAACTCACCTTTATTTTTTATAAAATTAAATTGCCTATTTAATGAAGTGATTTCATTCAATTTGGAGATAAGATGCAAATGTTGGCTTTTGGGCCCTCATTATGCAAGATATATGTATAAAATAATTGATATAATTATTCTTAATAATTTTTTACTTTCGTATATTTTTTGAATTTTTAGATATTATTTAAAATACTTGTACATAATGAAATTAGAATAAAACAATTGAAATTACATTAAAATAAATAATGTACTTTAATAACATAAGTAAGCATACTTATAATATACCTACACATTATGTGTACATAATTATTTAAGTACACAATTAAACTTAAAAAATACAATAAAAATACCTAATTATGTATTTAAATAACTTATAGATATATAAACCATGTCTATAAAATAGTAAAACATAATATACGAATTAAAAATAAATAACATAATATATAGATCAATATACCTATAATTGTACATGTAAAATTTAACATCTAATAAATTAACTCGAAAAAATAAATAAAATCATAATAAAATACTAAATAAAATAATAAACTTTTTTTGTATTTTGACTTTTATTTAATAATTCATTTATTAATTTATTTCAAATTATTATTCTTTTATTTCTGTTTTCACCTAGCTTCCCACGCGGACCAATTTTTCCCCTTTGATTATTTCACTCTTTCTGCTCGGGCCCTTCTTGACTTTTATCCCTCGATAATCAATCTTTCATGTGCCGACAATGATTCGATCACTACATCGGTCTTAGGCCTTCATATACGATCGAGAGTGACTAGTCGCACTAGTTGCTCGAGGCAGCGGAATTTAAAATTTTTAATGCGATGAAACCACATGATCCAAGAACACTTCTTGGATCGTTTCATCTAATCCACAAATAATTATTAGGTTTATCTTTTGAAGCATGGTTGCGATCAAGTCTCTAAACAGAGAGACCTCCTGTCTCAAGTCTGATCTGATGGAGGAGATGCTTGCGAGTGCGTTGATGAGACGCATGCTCCTCGCAATCCACGTTGCAGATCCAAGCAGCGAATCTCCTGATCTCATCACACGAGTGATGAATCCGAAATTGAGCCTCTTAAGAAGTTGTTAGAATGCGTTGTAGCTAGCCGAATCGAATGCGTCAAAGACCGTTTAATTAATATATCAATTAAATCAAATGGTCGATTGATTTTTTATTTGGGCAAGCCCAAGGTCGAACTCAGAGACACGAGCCTCTTTAGTATCATTTAGACTCTTATTATTTGAACTAAGTATTGGATTAAAGAATCGTAGGCCAATGAATGCATGGAGATAGACAATATGCATAAATAAATATGAACCATGCATTTTTTATTTTTCATCATGCAAAGAAATGCAAAATTAAAACACTACAAATATGCCAATTTATACAGAATCAATGAGCAATAAAAAGATGGTCAATTTCAAAAAGCGGTCATAAAGTTATTTCCATTTACAAGCTAGCCAATGGCACAAAAAATCATTGAATAAATGACATTAGATAATTAGGTTTAGAAAATAAAATCGAAAGTGCCAAAATAGAACAATAATTATGCCATTGGAAAGAGAATTAAAGAAGCTTCGAAATGCCACTGAAATCAACTCAATCGGAGCTAGGATGCTTAAGATATGCAAGAATGAACCAGGGCATAAGTGCAAGAAAAACATGAAAATAAATAATAAACATGTCTTTGGAAGGGCTAAAATGCAAATAAAATAAATGTGGGGCCTTCCCTGTAATTTACCTACACGCGCAGGGGTATTTTTGCAATTATTAAAACTCGTAGGGGTATGAGTGCAAAATACCCCAGTCGCACGTGCGTATCACATGGTGTCTGGACCTGATTGTAATTTGGAAAAGCTCCAGAGGTATCCATGTAAAATACCTGGCCAATCACGTGTCATACACGTGATGGCGAGGTTTAGGAGGCTTGCAGGCTCGGAGGAGGTTTGGGCTTGCTTCGACTAGGCTTGGATGCTGCTCTGGTTCGGAATCATTTCGGTGGCTGGCTCGGGAGATCCGAACCTAGAGGTCCGATGTTAAAGCTAGGAGCTGGTGGTGTGGCCACATATGTACCGTCAGATCTCGAGGAACCAACGGTAACTGTACCATGCGCTGGAGGATCTTTGGTTGCAGCAGTGTCGTTAGATGGACATTGGGGGACATCCAATGACACCTGTGCGTTCTAGATAATCTCCCTCCGTCGTGGGCTGGCGACACTAATGACCCTCCGGCGAGATGGTTGAAGCTCCGCCGCTCCCTTCCAAGTGCAACAAAGCTCGAGGTTGACTCCTAAAATGTCTGCAACATTCGTAGTAGCACGACGAGGAAGTTGGTCGGACTGGAGGAGGATGAAGATGTCTCTACGCTGGAGGTGACTCCAGCTAAAGATGCTCCAAACATAGCTCCGGCCATTGAGACGAGTACCTGCAAGGTTAGTTTATATAGCCGAAGCACATGCTTTTTGCGTAGTGGATGAGATGAGAGCCTCTGTGAGTGGAGAAGGTGGTGGCCCTTTGCTCCTCCATTGTAGAGGTTGACGCAATTGGGTCGGAGTGATCTGAGGGTGTGGAAGAGAGAAAAGGGGATCGAAGCGGTGTGCGTAGATGGAGGGATTGCGGCGAAGCTCAATTGATGGTTCATGGAGATTGAAGTAGCACAGAGGAAGCTAATAAAATAGGAGAAATAGAAAGAAAATGCAAAGAGGGATCAGAGGATGCTTACCTTGGATTTTGGCAAAGGTGATGGTCTATGCTGAGCTCCGAGGGGAGCTCGGGTCATCGCTGGACTCCGGCGACCCCTCGGAGCAGCTTGGCGGGGCAGAGCCACCGCGAGTCTGGCCGTGATGGGCTATGGGTCAACACCAGAGGAGATCGTCGTTTTCATGCTCCATATCTCTCCTCGCTGTCATCGAGGAGCAAAGGCTTGCTGGGCGGCTCCCCACGTAAAGGTGGACGTCGGTGAATGGCGGATGAGAGGGAGTATGTGAAGAGGGGGATATCGATTCCAGGTGGTTGACGACGTGGGTAGGACGTGGAATATGGAGGGAACTGGAGGGAGTCGTGAGGTGAGTGGTTGCTTGCGAGGAGAGTGGATGACCGGGCTACGTCGTGGGGTCATCGGGAAGTGGAGATGGTGGGAGAGGAGAAGGAAGAAAAAGGAAGGGGGGAGCGGTAGCGTGAAGTGGAGAACATGGGTGCAGGGCGAACGGAGGAGCAAGAAGATTCCATGGCCGTTGGATCTCGCGATCCAACGGCTACGAGAAGGGCGCCCAACTGCGGCTAGGATCTGATCAGAGCGGCATGATCAAAGGGCGATGGGCGATGCCAAGTGGTGAGAGTAGGTGCAGGTGGAAATGGACGGAGGTGATGAGATTAGCAGCTAGATCAGATGGTGAGAAATGGTTGCGAGAATGAATGGCTTTGATGGAGAGTTCTGGAGCCGATCATGTTGTATAGGGGAGGATACGTGGCGAGTGGTGAGAGAGGTGCTGGTGAGCTATCTAGATTTGATCTGGACTTTGATCGGCAGCTGAAAGCGGATATGGGGAGAACGGTGGAGATCTGAAGAAAGAGAGAACAATCGAACGACGGAGAAAGAGGAGTGTGTGGCGCGTGAAGAGATGGGCCACGTGGCGCAGCCAGAGGGCACCACGTAGCCCAATCAAATTATTCAAGGAAAGAAAGTGAAATAAGAGAGAGAAGGAGGCCGATTTTGGAAAAACTCAAAACATGAAAGTCTACAAGTTTCATGTTGACCAAACTAGAGACGAGGTCAAATCTAGGGAGAAATTTTTTTGGGAGCGTTTTTTAAGGCTTAAAAACACTACGATTTTTAATTTTGTTATTTTTTGTATTTTTAATTTCTTCAAGGGGACAGATAACTACAAGGATCAATCTAGTTTTTATTGACACCTACTCTAAGATAGGGGGTTAATATATGCGAATTAAGAGCATGAAACTGGGTTTTCATCAACCCCCTATACTTAAACTATGCCCATCCCCAAGCATTACAAAAAATGAATGAGATGGATTAATCCTGTCATGCATGTGCGTATAGGATCTGATCTGTTCAAGTCCTCTCAACTTTAGAGATCCAAAATTTCAGAGTTCAACCCAGCCTTAATCAAGAGGCATCCAATTCCTCTAATTTTCCATACTCTCTCTTTGATACATATAAACTAAGGATATGAACTTAAGTGTTGACTGTGTTCATGAGAGTAGAGTCAAAACATCACCCGAGGTCTCGATCCAAGAAATTCTCCTAAGGACCCAATCCTCAACACTAGGGAATAAATCAAATATTGCATCTAATCCACCGTCCCTTTAGTTGTCGAACTTAGAAGTGTTGGTGGCAGGCCATTTTATGAAGGGTTTAGGATTGTGTCATTTCTTCTCTCCCTCTCATTGGAACAAGGATACTCTCAAGTACCTTATTACGAAACGCATTTTTTGGTGTTGATCAGTGCGTCCATCAAGAGAAGTTGGAGCCGTCTGCACTTGTTTTCTTAGGAATACATCGGGGTGTGCCTTTTTTGAGTACCTATCGTACCTTCTACACCTAGACTTGTAGCATTTACGATGTAGAGCCCTTTTTTGGTGCAAGCCCGACTCCTGGTCCTAATAGCGGTGGTCCAAGTGGACACTTTGAAATGGTTGAGAGCGCTCGCCTTTTGTGGAAGCTCTTTAATGATTGACTTTGTGGAATGAGAGCTTTTCTCTAAAATTTCATTGCTTTGTAATGTTTTGGCTAGCTCCACTAGTTTTACTAAAAGTTGGCATACACTGATCAACAATTTTTTTATTTATTTCACACCCTGGCACTTAGGTAAATATCAAGAGATTAGTACAAGAACCAAGTTCTCATACGGGCTAAAATGCTGACACTCAGGTTTCATGAAGCCTTCAATGATCTTATCCCATCCTCGAGCATCATTAGATCAAATCTAGACTTGAATCCCTCATCCCAGTCCCTAAAGTGAAATTTCAACTCATCTCATCGAAACCGCAGTCGTGCATGTGAAGTGCTGATCATATTCTTAAAGTAGGAGACTAAGCATGCAATATAACACGCAAATCTAAAAACCTAGGGAAATGTGTATGATTAAGTCTAAGACCCTGATGGCTAAAGCTTATTAACCTAAAATCTCAAGACCTCTTCAACGAGTATTCTCAAACATTTCTGATCATGAGTGGAAGTGAAAAATGTAGGGGATTTGATCCAACTCCTTCATTTTTTTGAAGTTTTTATGAAGACTTTTAAAAGACATCATGACTGCCTAAACTCAAATGAGTAGATGCATCTACATTCAGCCAGTATAGGCGTAAGTACAGGTCGGAGCCCGTTGCTTGAGGATGGAGCCTTACGCGATATCCTCTAAACCACCTACTCTGCTAAGGGAAATCCCTCACTGAACGCGGCTACTTATTTGGGTTTAGTAGTCAATTTTGACTCTTAAAGGATTTTTTATTTTTTTTCATTTTTATGGCTTTTTGAATAAAGGTTAGAACATAGGTTAGACTCACTTTCCTTGAAGTCGAGAAAATAATTCTCCAAACCTTGTCCCACAAATAAAGATTTTCCAAACATTTTTCAAACAATTTTTCAAAATAAGTGAACAACTCATTTTTTAAATCATTTAAAAATATTTTTCTTGAAAATAGTGTAACATAGTATAGAAAATCCTTGAAAACATTTTGCCCACTTTGTTCAAAGATTATACTTTAGCCAAAAAGTTTTAAATTTTTCAAAATTTTTCAAAATATAGCTAAAGTATAAATACGGCATATACGGTATACCCCCTATACTTAAACTTTGTTATGTCCTCATAGCACTAGATGATATAAAACCATAGGTCCATTTAAGTATAGAAAAATATGCGAGAACTGAGGAGGACCCCCCTATACTTAGGTTAGAAATAACCAAACTATTAAGGCAAGGAAAGATGAGTAAGAAAAGAATCACGGGGACTCAAGTCCCCCCTATACTTAGGCTGAGAATAGCATAAGTATAAAAATGGATAATTGATGTTGGGAGAGACCTGAGGTGAACGAAGAAGTCGGACGAATATAAAAATGAGCGGATGAATCTTCGGAGATGAATGGAGTTCCTAAGGCCTAGTGAAGGTGTTGGAGCAACCAAGGCTCAAACAAGCATGCAACACCCTTTAATTTCACCAACTCTCATTTTAGGTTGACTTGTGTTTATCAGTTCCAATTTATTTGCTTAAGGTTATCACTAATTTAAGGTGAGCACATAAATCAATCATTCATCGTCTACCGTTCATTCCCAATTTTCATTAACCTAGGTGATCAAGCCATGAAGGGAGGTCGAGAAAAAGCCATGCAGTCGACAAAAATCATGACCTATACTACGCAAGAAAACATGCAGTGCCTTGAGCAAAATTCATGAAAATCTCGGACTGAAATTAAGAACAAAATAGAATGTATGCAAGTCGATAAAAAATTGAACCTAACATGCTTCCATTAGCGGGGAAGAACATCATTTAATTTGGCTAAGTGAAGCGATGTTTATGTGTGTCTTTATTTAAATGTGTGTGCTATCTACGATCAAAACATGAAGGATAAAAAGTGAAACAAGCTCGAAGAGTCGCATGCCTGATCCTAGTCGACACTCAAGTGGGGTGATCCCCACACAATCACAAATAACTTCGTTCATTTACAAGCGCGGGTCTTCGAACAAAGACCATTGTAAAAACAATTATTACATGAAATGAAATAAAATGCCAGACTTTTTTTCCTTCGATTTTTCTCCAATATTGCTTCTATAGCTCCTCGCAGCGGGGGAACACCTACTCCTCACCACAAAAGCAAATATTTTAATGATGCACGACAAAAACATGACATATGAATTAAAAATGAACACTTAATTAAATAAATAAAAATCCAAATAAAACATAAGATGAGCCGTGTCCTTGGCAACGGATCGGATTCGTCAAATGACCATTTAATTAATATATCAATTAAATCAAACGGTCGATTTATTTTTTACTTGGGTAAGCCCAAGGTCGAACTCAGGGACACGAGCCTCTTTAGTAACATTTAGACTCTAATTATTTGAACTAAGTGTTGGACTAAAGAATCGCAGGCCAATGAATGCATGGAGATAGACAATATGCATAAATAAACATGAACCGTGCATTTTTTTAGTTGTCATCATGCAAAGAAATGCAAAATTAAAACACTACAAATATGCCCAATTTATACAGAATCAATGAGCAATAAAAAGACGGCCAATTTCAAAAAGGGTTCATAAAGCTATTTCCATTAATAAGCTACCCAATGGCACAAAAAATCATTGAATAAATGACACTAGATAATTAGGTTTAGACAATAAAATCGAAAATTCCTAAACAGAACAATAATTATGCCATTAGAAATAGAATTAAACAAGCTTCGAAATGCCACTGAAATCAACTCAATCGGAGCTAGGAGGCTCAAGATATGCAAGAATGAAACTAGGGGCATAAGTGTAAGAAAAACATGAAAATAAATAACAAACAGATCCCTGGAAGGACTAAAATGCAAATAAAATAAATGCGGGGCCTTCCCTGACCTACACACGCAGGGGTATTTTTGCAATTATTAAAACTCGCAGGTGTATTAGTGCAAAATACCCCAGGCGCGCGTAGGTATCACGTGGTGTCTAGACCTGACTACAATTTAAAGAAGCTTCGGGGGTATCCCTTCAAAATACCTAGTCAATCACGTGATAGGAACGTGATGGCGAGGTTCAGGAGGCTTGCAGTCTCGGAGGAGGTTCGAGCTTGCTTCAGCTGGGCTTGGATGCTGCTGAAGTATATAGAATAATCCTCAAGCACATCACGGAAGCGTGAGCGTCGTATCGAATACGACGAAGAACGACTAGTCGAACTAGTTGTTCTATGCAGCGGAATTTAAAATTTTTTCATGCGACGAAACCACATGATCCAAGAACGATTCTCGGATCGTTTCATCTAGAACCACAACAATTATAAAGGAATACCTCTTGAAGCGTGGTTGAGTGATCTCGTCGTTCGAGGTCGAACGCCTTCTTCGTGAGCGTAGCACTCCAAAGAAGACGGAGAATCGAAGACCGTCGAAGCGACGGCGCGGTGGCGAAGCGACGACGGCTTCTCTCCTCTAGGGTTTGGTGGATGGCCACCAAGAAGCAGAGAAGAGAGTTGACGTGTAGAATGAGGGAGAGAAGAGAGATTTTCTTCAAAAGCATAAACTTAGAGGGCATGGTATGCCTCTCTATTTATAGGATTTTGGGATCCATGGATCTCAATCCATGGGACACAAAATCAATGGATGAGATTGATTTATGTTTAATCCAATGGTCAAGATTGTTGTTGGTAAAATCCAACAACTAATAACTTAATTTAGATCAAATATATTTGATAAATCAAATACAATTCAATCCTAAATTAAATCATACAACTATGGAGAGATTAGCATGGAGATTGCTCCCCATAAAGAATAGGTTGGACTGCTACCTTGTGGGAATTGGTGTCCACCATGACCTCATGGTGGAGGCAATCTCATGCAATCTCATGAGATTGCATATCTCCATGAGATTCTCTCATAATTTCCAACAACTTTTGTTGTGATTTATTCTTCAAAAATAATTCACAATTAATTTTGAGAATACTGCAATCTTGCCATTGGAAATTTGTGAATCACATTCACAACCCAAAACAAAATATAATTTACATTTTTAATTAATTACACAATGTGTATCCAATACACATCAATAATTAACTAACAAATATAAATTAGAATTAGTTCTCTCTCTCTCTCATACATTATAAGTCACACTTATAATATATTATGAATAATTGGATATTGCTATCCACATTATTCTTATCCACAATAATTAAATCACATTTAATTATATTGGATAATTTCCACATACATCAAGATAATTAAATCACATTTAATTATCAATTTATCAATGCTTAGATATAATTCAAATATGAAAGTATTCTTGAACACTTTAGAGAATAATGCGATTTCTCTGCAGATACTTGGAGATAAGGACAGTCGTTTATGATCACATCACCCTCATGTATTCCTAACACCTGTACATCCTGCATATTGGAATACCCAGAATAAACTTGAAGTAAAAGATTAATTTTACACTTTCTACTTCAAAGTTTTCATCATTAAGTTTCTCATTCGATCATCCGGAGTCGGTATCGATCATATGCTTTCCAAAAGCATATATCATACCCAGGTGTTGATCATATACTTTCCAAAAACATATATCAAACCTACAAATTCAGTAAAGCTTCCAAAGTGAGACGACCGTGCACGGAATTTGGTTCTCCCCAATATCTCATGAGTGAGCTCATGTCTTCCAGTTCAGTAATGAACCTGTATGATCCCTTTGAGAGATCGTATTACTCATATGCCCTTGTATGCACACCAGCGTGCCGGTGTATAGACCTTGATTAGGTCATCAACCTATTGATATGCCAAATGTACATACTCAGACATATAGTAATACATCTATCTCCGATCAGAGGATGCGTGCCTATATCGTGACAGCTTACGTTATAGGACTTTGGTTATCTCAATCTCGTTAAGTCAACTCTTTGACCTAACTAATCTGACACCTCCGAATCTCTATTCCTATGCAGAGGACCTGCATCAGGAGGTCGGTTAGATATCAGCCAAAATGAGAAAGGATTGCCATATCCTACTCATGCTGGAGATCAACTCTCAACAATCATTTGACGGTGCTTGATGAGTCCTCAATCTAACTCTTTAGATATTTATCCAAGCACCAGCCTCTATGATTCAATAATTGAATCAACAGATGTATGATCATTAAGATGGCCATGGTACATAACCAAAATTGTACTAAGGAACCTATTATGCAAATTATTTATTCTTCATTTCAGATCAGGGAATGATATTCGCAATAACATTTATTGCATAATGGCTCGTTGTGGGCTCGCATGTCCAACAATCTCCCACTAGCCCAAAGAGCCATTAATGGGCTCAATCATTTAAACCCACACTCATGTGACAATCATAGGTTATTTAGAAAATAGCTAGGTAAGCTGATCAGTCACTCTATTCCCAAGAGACTACGCCAAGTCCTTTTACGACACTTGCATATCCCCTAGTAATAGTGCTCGCATCTAATGTGAATGTTGCATCCAATACTCAATTTTGTTTTAGTGTCCTTGACACTATAGCTCGATAATTATCAGAATACCTTTATTTCTAGATATCTCTATCTCCTAAGGTGTCTACAGTTAAGACCCTTATAGATCACTATCTATAAGGTCTTAAACTTTTGAAGATAAGACTTTGATATCACTATCTTTAAGTTTCATCATCTTTGAAGATATTGTTATTACTGCAATCAATTGTTTAATCAACATAGTAGGATCAGTAACCGTTTACTACTCCCACTGCATGGCAGACATCTGGCTTTTGTACACATCAGGAATACACCGGATTCTTGAAATTGATGCACAAGTGCAAGCAGTTTTAGCATTCACATCCTCTACTCTTTGAGGTGTTATTCCTTTAGATAGGTCAGTACCATATCTTGAGGGAAAGAATCCTTTCTTGGAATTTTTCATGGAAATGTTTAAGGTATACCATTAATGTGACGGTCCCAATACCATCTTTTCTTTGCTTCTGAACAACTTCAGAACTAAGATCTAAGAGGTATCCTTGAGATCATATCTCGAGGTATGGAACAACCAGATTATAAAACACTTATTATTATCATCCTTAGATCATTCCAAATGATTAGGATATCTACATTTAGCACGATGAACACAATGGCACTCCCACTAAGCTTCACATGGTTTATCAAGATTCTATCTGAAACCATAACATTTACGATTTCATCAAATCCAATATTCCAACTACAAGAAGCATATTTGAGTCCATAGATGGAGTTCTCTAGCTTGCACACCTTTATTTCCTTAACCATGAAGCCCAGGGGCTACTTCATGTGAATATCCTCAGAGAGGTATTCATAGAGGAATGCAATCTTGACTCACATTGTGAAGATGTCATAGTCAAGTTGTGTAGCTATGTTTAGCAATATTCTGATGGGTTAAAGCAAGGTCACTGGAGAGTAAGTCTCATCGCAAGTGATGTCTTCTCTTCGGCGTGTAGCTCATGGCCACGAACCGAGCTTTGAAGGTCTCTACCTTTTCATCAGGTTTCCTCTTTCTCTTGAGGACCCATTTACACCTTAATGGGTCTTACCCATATAGGTGGATCCTCGAGGGTCCATATACAACACTTGTATATGAAGTCTACTTTAGACTTTATTGCTAACATCCATCTTTTCCGTGCTATGATCTTCAGAAGCTTCATCACATGAAGTCGGATCATTGTCAGATTCAACTGACACATGGAATCCATCTTCAAACTTATTTCAATAGGTATTAGTGTTTCATCTTTAGTTGTCCTTTTCATTTCCAAGTTTAGGAGCTTCATTATCTTCTCAAGACTAAATGATTCCTTTACTTCATTTTCATCTCGATTCTTAAGAGTCTCATCATCTAAGAATCACATTCTCAGATATGAAATCTTTTAAGAATCTCAAGGTCATAAAGTAGGTATCTAATACCATCCTTTATTTTCTTAATGAAGTAGCACTCTCAAGTGCTAAGTTCCAGCTTACTTGCATGGAATCTTATTAGGGATATATTGTAGTCTCTACTACATATATACCTGGAAACTAATAGGTAATTATGCTAAATTCATCATTGATCAAATCATGTCATACATGATCCAATTGTATCTCCCCACAACTCTCTTGAGTTTAGGTACATTAGGAGGATTGAGATAGAAATGACATTCATATCTCTATAAGGTATTCCATGAATTTATCTAATAGGTACTGACTACCTAGATTAGATCAAAAATTCATTTAATCTTCCTTCAAACTTTGGTTCTAAACCAAAATTGTGAAATCTTTAAACATTTCAAAGTTTTCTAAGTGAAGAGAAGAAATCTCATATCACAAATAATCATTAATAGATATCACATATCCATAATGTTTATTCTGATATAGATGATTCACATACATCAATATGCATGAGATCTTGAATACCTTGACATCTTACACCATTCTAAGGAAGGGTGTATTGGACATTTTTACTTTTGAATACAATATTCACAAGTATGTAAGATTTGAACCTTTTAGTCAATCTAAAGTTTCATCTCTCACTAATCTATTGATAACATCAACAGACAAATGTCCAAGGCTTGATGCCATATCATCATCAAATGATCTTCATTCTCCTATTGATCTTTTAAGGTTTAATTTAAGTATTAGAAATGTCAATTAGACAAAATCAATTTTCAAAGATTGCTAATTTGATTTGTGACAGAACCTAAGTGATATTTCACGTATTTCTAGGCGGATCAAGACGGTAATTAACTAATTAATCATGTTAAGATTCGCAGTTCCCGCAACAGTGAATACATGTTCATTAAAACAACCATATCTCGAGCAAACAGAATCCAAATTACGTAAACACAGATCATATGGTTTTTTTTAATGGAGAACAAAATACAAGTGATTAATTCATGTTTAAACATTTTAAACAGGGCCAAATTTATTCACTAAACAGATGTGCGAAAATCAAATGCGACAAAAACTTTCATGACCTTAACGAAACCTAGTCGTACTAGGTTTGCGGATCGTATCCAAAACCTTCGACCTAAGTCTATGATACCACTTGAAGGATATGGATTAATCCTCAAGCGCATCACGGAAGTGTGAGCATCTTATCGAATACGATGAAGAACGACTAGTCGAACTAGTTGTTCTATGCAGCGGAATTTACAATTTTTTCATGCGATGAAACCACATGATCCAAGAATGATTCTCGGATCGTTTCATCTAGAACCACAACAAGTATAAAGGAATACCTCTTGAAGCGTGGTTGATCGAGTCTCTACGAAAAGAGACCTCCTGTCTCAAGTCCGATCATCAGAGAAGACGCTCGCGAGCGCGGGGATGAGTCGCGTGATCCTCGCAATCCAACGAGTTGATCCAAGCATGGTGAACTCCTGATCTCGTCATTTGAGATCGAATGCCTTCTTTATGAGCTTAGCACTCCAAAGAAGACGGAGAACCGAAGACCGTCGAAGCAGCGGTGCGGTGGCAAAATGACGACGGCTTCTATCCTCTAGTGTTTGGTGGACGGCCACCAAGAAGGAGAGAAGAGAGTTGACATGTAGATTGAGGGAGAGAAGAGAGATGTGCTTCAAAATCATAACCTTAGAGAGCATGGTATGCCTCTCTATTTATAGGGTTTCGGGATCCATGGATCTAAATCCATGGGACACATAAAATCAATGGATGAGATTGATTTATGTTTAATCAAGTGGCTAAGATTGTTGTTGGTAAAAACCAACAACTAATAATTTAATTTAGATCAAATATATTTGATAAATCAAATACAATTCAATCCTAAATTAAATCATACAATTATGGAGAGATTAGCATGGAGATTGCTCCCCATAAGGAATAGATAGGATGGCTACCAATTTCTTTGTGGGAATTGATGGTCGTCCACCATGTCCTCATGGTTGAGGCAATCTCATGCAATCTCATGAGATTGCATATCTCCATGAGATTCTCCCATAATTTCCAACAACTTTGGTTGTGATTTATTCTTCAAAAATAATTCACAATTAATTTTGAGAATATTGCAATCTTACCATTGGAAATTTATCAATCACATTCACAACCCAAAACAAAATATAATTTACATTTTCAATTAATTACACAATGTGTATCCAATACACATCAATAATTAATTAACAAATATAAATTATAATTAGCTCTCTCTCTCTCTAATACATTATATATCACATTTATAATATATTATGAATAGTAGGATATTGCTATCCACATTATTCTTATCCACAATAATTGAATCACATTTAATTATATTGGATAATTTCCACATACATCAAGATAATTAAATCACATTTGATTATCAATTTCTCAATGCTTAGATATAATTCAACTATGGAATTATTCTTGAACACTTTCAAGAATAATGTGATTTCTCCACAGATACTAGGAGATAAGGACAAGGCGATTGTATTGTTCCACGTATAGTGACTTGGATATTGAGATCACATCTCAAATCCAGATCTCGGGCCTCCCATAGATTCTTGATTAAATAATGACCGCAAATTTAATCTTCTCATTGCATCTGAATCACATTCAGATCAATATCCAACATTTGGACTAAGATCATGTTACTTCTCTACTGAGAGGAGTCACTGAAATCCAGACCTGTTTCATCACTCCCTAAGAATGGAAGCGTCATGGTTATACAACCGTTTATGATCACATCACCCTCAGGTATTCCTAACACCTGTACATCCTGCATACTGGAATACCCAGAATAAACTTGAAGTAAAATATTAATTTTACACTATCTACTTCAAAGTTTTCATCATTAAGTTTCTCATTCGATCATTGGGAGTCGGTATCGATCATATGCTTTCCAAAAGCGTATATCATACCCAGGTATTGATCATATACTTTCCAAAAACATATATCAAACCTACAAATTTAGTCAAGCTTTCAAAGCGAGATGACCGTGCACGGAATTTGGTTCTCCCCAAAATCTCATGAGTGAGCTCATGTCTTCCGGTTCAGTAATGAACTTGTATGATCCCTTTGAGAGATTGTATTACTCGTATGCCCTTATTTGCACACCAGTGTGCCAGTGTATAGACCTTGATTAGGTCATCAACCTATTGGTCTGCCAAATGTACATACTCAGACATATAATAACATATTTGTCTCTGGTCGGAGGATGTGCACCTATATCATGACAACTTACGTTATAAGACTTTGGTTATCTCGATCTCGTTAAGTCAACTCTTTGACCTAACTAATCTGACACCTTCGAATCTCTATTCCTATGCAGAGGAACTGCATCAAGAGTTCGATCAGATATCAGCCTAAATGAGAAAGGATTGCCATCTCCTACTCAGGCTAGAGATCATCTCTCAAAAATCATTTGACGGTGCTTGGTGAGTCCTCAATCTAACTCTTTAGATATTCATCTAAGCACCAGCCTCTATGATTCAATAATTGAATCAACAGCTATATGATCATAAGATAGTCATGGTACATAACCGTAATTGTACTAAGGGACCTATTATGAAAATTATTTATTCTTCATTTCAGATCAGGGAATGATATTCGCAATAACATTTATTGCATAATGGCTCATCATGGGCTCGCATGTTCAACAGCTACTCTGGTTTGGAATCGCTTCGGTGGCCGGCTCGGGAGATCTGAATCTGGAGGTCTGGTGCTGAAGCTAGGAGATGGTGACGTGGCCGCATATGGACCATCAGATCTCGAGGATCCAACGGTAATTGTACCATGCGATGAAGGACCCGTGGCTACAGCAGCGCCGTTAGATGGACACCGGGGGGTGCCATCCAACGGGACATGTGTGTTCTGGATAATCTCCCTCTATCGTGGGCTGGTGACGCTAATCAGCCTCCGGCGAGATGGCTGAAGCTCCAACGCTCCCTTCCAGGTGCAATGAAGCTCGAGGTCGACTCCTGAAATGTCTGCAACCTTCGTAGTAGAATGACGAGGAAGCTGGCCGGCCTGGAAGAGGATGAAGATGTCTCTACACTGTAGGTGACTTCAACTAAAGATGCTCCGACCACAGCTCCGACCATTGAGACGAGTACCTGCAAAGTTAGTTTACATAGCCGAAGCACAAGCTATTTGCATAGTGGATGAGATGAGAGCCTCTGCAAGTGGAGAAGGTGGCGACTCTTTGCTCCTCCGCCATAGAGGGAGGAGTAGTTGGCTCGGAGTGATATGGGGGTGTGGGAGAGAGAAAAGGGGATTGAAGCGGTGCGCGTGGATGGCAGGATTGCGCGAAGCTCGGTTGATGGTTCATGGAGGTTGAAGTAGCGTGGAGGAAGCTAATAAAATAGGAGAAATATAAAGAAAATTCAAAGAGGGATCAGAGGATTCTTACATGGGATTTTGACGAAGGTGATGGTTTATGTTGAGATCCGAGGGGAGCTCGATCATCGCTGGACTCCGACGACCCCTCAGAGCAGCTTGGTAGGGCGGAGCCACTGCGAGCCTAGTCGTGATGGGCCAGGGGTCAACACTGGAGGAGATCGTCGTCTTCGCGCTCCATACCGCTCCTCGATGTCACCGAGGAGCAGAGGCTTGCTGGGTGACTCCCCACGTAAAGGTGGATGTGGGTGAATGGCGGAGGAGAGGGAGTATTTGAAGAGGGTGTATCGGTTCCAGGTGGTTGTCGATGTGGGTTGGACATGGAATATGGAGCGAACTGGAGGGAGTCGTGAGGTGAATGGTTGCCCGCAAGGAGAGTGGATGACCGGGCTACGTCATGGGGTCATCGAGAAGTGGAGATGATGGACGAGGAGAAGGAAGAAAAAGGAAGGGGGGAGCGGTGGCGTGAAGTGGAGAATGTGTGCGGGGCAAATGGAGGAGGAAGAAGGTTCTGTGGCTGTTAGATCTCGCGATCCAACGGCTACGAGAAGGGCGCCCAACTGCAGCTAGGATATGATCAGAGCGACGCTATCGAAGAGCGATAGGCAGTGCCACATGGAGAGAGTAGGTGCGGGCGGAAATGGACAGAGGTGATGAGATCGGCAGCTACATCAGATGGTGAGCTTGGATGGATATTTCTAGAGTCGATCGTGTGGTATAGGGGAGGACACATGGCGAGTGGTGAGAGAGGCGCTAGTGAGCGGTACAGATTTAATATGGACTTTGATCGGGCGGCTGAAAATGGATATGGGGAGAATAGTGGAGATCTGAAGAAAAAGAGGGCAATCGAACGACGAAGAAAGAGGGGTGCGTGGTGCGTGAAGAGACGAGTTGTGTGGCGCAACCAGAGGGTGCCACGTGGCCCAATCAAATTATTTGAGGAAAGAAAGTGAAATAAGAGGGAGAAGGAGGCCGATTTTTTAAAAACTCAAAACAGGAAAGTTGTAGATCTCAATGAGATCTACAAGTTTGATGTTGACAAAAAATAGAGACGAAGTCAAATCAAGGGAGAAATATTTTTGAGAGCATTTTTAAAGGCTTAAAAACACTACGATTTTTAATTTTGCTATTTTTTTATATTTTTAATTTATTCAAGGGGTCAGATAATTACAAGGATTAATCTGGTTTTTATTGACACCTAATCTAAGCTAGAGGGTTAATATCTGTGAATTAAGAGCATGAAACTGGGTTTCATCAACGAGATCCGTCATCTTCTTCACGAGCGAGGCGCACAGAAGGAGATGGAGATCCACGAGCAAACAATCCGGCAGCATAACGATGATGTTGCGATGATGGCAACTCTCTCTAGGGCTCCATGGTGGACGGCCAAAATGAGAGAGAGGGAGAGAGACTTGGTGTGTAGAGAGAGAGAGAGAGTGAGAGTGAGAAATTATTTTTATGTAACTTGAAGAGTGGTGGGTGCCTCTTCTTATATAGTATCATAAACAACACAAAATCAATGGATGAGATTGATTTGTGTTTCTTCTAATGACCATGATCTTATTGCAAAAACACAATAATAATTAATTTAAATTAAATTAATATATATATCGATAAATCAATATAATTAATTTCAAATCAAATTAATTAATTAATCTTGGGGATAAGGAGAAGATTGACCTTATTCCCTAAAAAGGAGGGGACAGTCTATCTCCTCAATATTTCATGAGATATCATTATCTCATGATATATCCAAGATTTACAACAACACTTGCTGTAAATTGTTTCACAAAAATAATTCATAATTATCTTGTGAATATTGCAATCAAGCCATTAGAAAAATGTGAATCACATTTACATCTCAAAATAAAATGTAAATTCTATTTTCAATTAATTATCCAATGTGAATCCAATTCACATCAATAATTAATCAACAAATATAAATTACAATAGGCTCACTCTTATATATTATAAATCAAATTTACCATATATATGATTAATATGGATAATGCTATCCACATTATTCATATCCATGATAATTAAATAACATTTAATCATCTTGGATCTCTATTCACTTGTAGTCAAATAATATGATTCACATTCACATTATTCATATTTTTTATAATTAAATCACATTTAATTATCTTAGATATTTCTCCTTATGATATGAATCAAATTCTTATTACACATGATAATTAAATCATATTTAATTATCAATTTTCTCAATGCTCGGATACATATATCAACAATGAAATTATCATGAACTCTTTCAAGGATAATGTGCTTTCTCCAGGATACTTGGAAATAAAGACAAGGAGATTATATTGTTCCATGTATAGTAACTTGGATATATGATCACGTCTCAAATTCAGATCGTGCGGACATCCCATAGATGTTTGAATAAATCAAGGTCGCAAATCTAATCTGCTCACTACATCCGAATCACATTCAGATCGATGTCTAACATTTGACTAAGATCATATTACTTCTCTATGAGAGGAGTCACTAAAATTCAGACATGTTCATCACTCCCTTGGAATGGAAGCGTCGTGGTTATACAATTGTTTATGATCACATCACCCTCAGTTATTCCTAATACATGTACATCCTGCATACTGTCTACTTTAGGGTTTTATCATTAAGTTTCTCATTTGATCATTGGGAGTCATTATCGATCATATGCTTTCCAAAAGCACATATCATACCTATGTGTTGATCATATACTTTCCAAAAGCATATATCAAACCTTATAAATTCAGTCAATCTTCTAAAGTGAGATGACTGTGCATGGAATTTGATTCTTCCCAATATCTCATGAGTGGGCTCATGTCTTCGGATTCAGCAATGAACCTGTATGAACCCTTTAAGATATCGTATTACTCATATGCCCTTGCATGCACACCAGCGTGCTGGTGTATAGACCTTGGTAAGGTCATCAACCTAATTGTCTACCAAATGTACATACTCAGACATATAGTAACACATCTGTCTTTGGTCAGAGGATGTATGCCTATATCGTGACAGCATACGACATAGGTCTTTGGTTATCTCAATCTCGTGAAGTCAACTCTTTTGACCTAACTTATCAAACAACTCCGAATATCTATTCCTATGCAGAGGACCTACATCAAGAGGTCGGTTAGATATCAATCTTTAGAGAAAGGATTGCCATCTCCTTCTCAGGTTGGAGATTATCTCTTATTAATCATTTGATGGTACTTGATAAGTCCTCAATCTAACTCTTTAGATATCCATCCAAGCACCAGCCTCTATGATTCAATTATTGAATCGATAGTTGTGATCATAAGATGGCCATGCTACATAACCCTAATTATACTAAAGGACCTATTGTGCAAGTTAGTTATTCTTCATTTTAGATCAGGGAATGATATTTGCAAAAACATTTATTGCATAGTTGCTCGTCGTGGGATTATGTGTCCAACAATCTCCCACTAGCCCAAAGATCCATTAATGGGCTAATATTTAAACCCACACTCATGTGACAATCATACGCTATTTAGAGAAATATCTAGGTAAGTTGATCAGTCACTCTGTTCCCGAGAGACTATGCCAAGTCCTTTTACGACACTTTCATATCTCCTTGCAACAGTGCCCGCATCTAATGTAAATGTTGCATCTCATGCGACCAATCCTCAATCATGTCAATTATAGTGTCCTTGACACTATAGCTCAATATTTATTATAACCAGTATTTCCATTATCCTTATCAGAATACCTTTATTCCTTGAGATCTCTATCTCCTAAGGTATCGGCAGTTAAGACCTTTTAGATCTCCATCTATAAAGCCTTAATTTCTTGAAGATAAGGCTTAGATATCACTATCTCTAAAGTGTTGTCATCTTTGAAGATATTGTTATTACTACAATCAAGTGTTTTATCTCCTTAGCAGGATTAGCAACAGTTTACTACTCCTATTGCACGGTAGACATCTGGCTTTTGTACACAACTAGCATACACCCGGCTTCTCATAACCGATGCACAAGGGCAAGTAGTTCTAGCATTCACTTCCTCAACTCTTTGAGATGTTATCCCTTTAGATAGGCCAGTACCATATCTTAAGGGAAGGAAGCCTTCCTTGGGGTTTTCCAAGAATGGAATATGTCCCAGGTGTACCACTAATGTGACAGTCCCAATACCCTCTTCTCTTTGAACAACTTTAGAACTAAGATCTAAGAGGTATCTCTGAGATCATATATCAAGGTATGGAATAACCAGAGTATAAAACACTTATTATCATCCTTATATCATTCCAAATGATTAGGATATTATGTAAATATAACACGATGAACACAATGGCACTCCCACTAAGCTTCACATTATTCATCATGATTCTTTATGAAATCATAACATTTATAATTTCATCAAATCTAATGTTCCGGCTACAAGAATCTTGTTTGGGTCCACAGATGGAGTTCATTAAGCTTTCACACCTTTCATTAAAACCATGGAGCTACTTCATATGAATATCCTCGATGAGGAATTCATAGAGGAATGCAATTTTGACGTCCATCTTGAAAATGTCATGGTCAAGTTGTGTAGCTATAATTAGCATTATTCTAATGGGTTTAAGCATGGTCAATGAAGATGAAATCTCATCACAAGCAATATCTTCTCTTTGATGTGTAGCTCATGGCTACAAGCCGTGATTTGAAGGTCTCTACCTTCTCATCAAGTTCCCTCTTTCTCTTGAAGATCCATTTACACCTTAACAAGTCTTACCCATATAGGTGGATCCTCGAGGGTCCATATACAACACTTGTATATGAAGTTTACTTTAGACTTTATTGCTAACATCCATCTTTCCATGTTATGATCTTCAGAAGCTTCATCATATGAAGTAAGATCATTGTCAGACTTAATTGACACATGGAATACATCCTCAAACTTATTTGAAGAGGTATTAGTGTTTCATCTTTAATTGTCATTTTAGTTTCTGATTTCATGAGCCTCATTATCTTCTCAAGATTAAATGAGTTCCTTCACATCATTTCCATCTTGATTCTCAAGAGAGTCATCCTCTAAGAATCATATCCTTAGTATGAAATCTTTTAAGAATCCCAAGGTTATAAAGTATGTATCCAATACCATCCTTTATTTTCCTAATGATGTAGCACTCTCTGGTGCATGATTCCAGCTTACTTGCATCCATGACAAAGTTATGGACCAAGCAACCCTAAATCCTCAAGTGTTCAATACTAGGCTAGGTTCTAAACCATAACTTATGAGAATTTTCGAGTTTAGATTTGCATGGAATATTATTAAGGATATATATTGTAGTCTCTACTACATATATATCAGAAGACTAAGAGGTAATTATGCTAATATTTATCATTGATCAAATTATGCTATACATGATCCAATTGTATCTCCCTACAACTCTATTGAGTTAAGGTACATTAGGAGGATTGAGATAGGAATGATATTCCTTTCTCCATAAGGTATTCCTTAAATTCATCTAATAGGTACAAGCTACCTTGATTAGATCAAATTCATTTCATCTTCCTTCAAACTTTGGTTCTAAACCAAAATTATGAAATCTTCGAATATTTCAAAGGTTTCTAATGTAAAGGGAAGAAATCTCATATCACAAATAATTATCAATATATATCATATGTCATTAATGTTTATTATGATATAGATGATCCACATACATCAATATGTATGAGATTTTGAATACCTCGGCATCTAAGACCGTTCCCAGATAAGGGTGCATTGGACATTTTCTACTTTTGAATACAATATTCATAAGTATGTAGGATTTGAAATTTCAGACATTCTAAAGCTTCTTCTCGTACTAGTCCATTGATCTCATCAACAAACATATGTCCAAGGTTTGATGCCAGATCATTGTCAAATGATCTTCATCCCCTTATTGATCTTTAAAGGTTTAATTTTCAGTATTAGAAATGCTAATGAACCATTCATTAATTTCTAATTTGGTAGAGTCCTCCAGATATCATATTACTATCTAAAATATATCCATCATAACTATTTATGATAGGTCTACCCCAGAATTTATGTTTATTTCCAACATTTACAAATAAACTATGAATGTATTCTAATATCTAGGTCGTAGAGATATTCTCTAAGACTAAGGGCTCTCCCATTGAAAATATGAAGTCTATTTATCCAATAGAGATTGTTTCTACAATTGCATCATATCCATGCGGGTGACTATTAAACCTCGTGATCAAATTTTCTAGTCTTCGTATGCAACCAATTACAAGTGTTATTTAGAAGAATGAGATCAATTGTTAGACTTTGATCCTATCAAATAAGAAATTCAATTTCAATGATTAAATGTAGATTATTTCAATGCACTATATGAGTCCTTCTTTAAGGATCCTAGATAGTTTAGATAGTCACACTATCAGTACATCAGCTTATTGTAGTATTGACATTTATACAACTCTTTGGATGTCATATGTGTGGAAACCATAGAAGTACGGTCAACTCTTTAACCTTCCATCTAACTTCGGTCCGACCCATGCTTCCACTACGCTCCTTTTATAAATAACCATTGCTTAAGACAAAGGGTCTCTTATTTTGAATTCAAAAGATTTCAATATAAGAGTATTTCAACATTTATACATGCTTCATTTAATTCATACAATATGAATATTATTAAGTTTCATGAATGACTAGAGTATAGATAGTAGAATGATGGCACTCATCATTTCTACATACATATCAACTCTTAAAGACTTAGGTTCAGGTAGGTACTCAAACATTTTGAATACATCATCTCTTACAGAGCTACCATTCTGCATAATGCAGTGAACCATGTCACTCATGATTAAATGTCGCGAGCACATATGTATGCTAGAACATCTTCTTATATTTGTAAGGATTATTTGTTAAATATGATCATCACAAACATGATACTTCCAATTCTTATATTTGTAAGGATTATTTGTTAATTATGATCATCACCAACATGATACTTCCAAAACACACTCGATAAGAGATCAAGACTATAGAGACACACAAACCCTAGGATTGTAGTCCTATTGTCTATTTAATTATAACTCCTCATTAGTATGAGGAAAACTTGCACATTGCAACCACATACATTGTGTGTCCAACTACATGTATCCAATCAATAATATTTTACTAGACATTATTGAGTATAGTATTGAGTGGGTTTAATGAAGGGTTATCTGAAATAAGAAATTTTCATAAATACATATAAATATATATATATATATATATTACTTTGATTTAGGAATTATTATATCAAAGTTATCTTGCCTTGTCAACACTAAAAGTTCATTCCCTTAATCATTTTCAATGTAAGAGATATACTTACCAGTTTATCTCAAACAAGATCTGGGATCTCCTTTTTTATCTTTGTTACATTCCAATAATATGAGAACCTCTAACTCGAATAAAAAGAAGCGGGAACACATTCCGCTTTGCAAGTCCAACTTGCATTCCCAATTCGATCTTTAACACACATTCCCACCCTAAAGTGATGTTGACCCATCATTAATTGAACCAACTGTCAACAGGCTTAAAACTCGCTATGAGCAATCCAATACCGCCCCAATAATATGAGGACCCGATATTGGGGTCAATACGCATACGGTCTTACTCTTTCGAGAAGCAAAGAGCCTGATCCAAATGCGCTTGTATGCAGCAGCTGTCACTTCGGACAGGCGTCTCCTACAGACAATCCCTGGTGACAGAATCATTCGCCTTGGCGGGAGATCATGAATGTCACTTATGTGATCATCATATCATGTTCAAATTCTAATTAATTATTATGAATCATATTCACGTAATTAATTCTTCCAAGGGCAACAACAACTCTATTCATAATAGAGTATTTTAATTGGATATAATTAATTTAATCATATTAAAACAATTATCAATCCAATTCAATCAACCAATAAATGATTTTTAATTGTTACTTGAAGGATGGTATAATCTAAAAAATATGTATTATTCGAATTTTAATAATTAGAGAAATACATCATGATCGCTTCAAATATTATCCCTTTCTTACCCACTGTCATGGCCAGTTCCGACGGGAGTGGGATAGACCGCTCACGGAGCAACCTGCTACCCCAACGCTCCCCAACTAGACAACATATCCGCCTCAAGTCAGGATAATGCTAATTGATCACTTTGTACTTGGGATGATAATCGGTCTTTCAACCGAAGTTATATCATATAATAATAATCAAAACATTTTTGATTATCATTATAAGGAGATTTGCTAACAAATCTCCAATCCTATTCAAGCACCAGTGTTTGTTGGAAGGTTCATGTAACCAATTGTGATCTAGATCATATCTAATCAAGTTGGTTATGGTCAATGCCATTCAAGGAAATAATCATCATATTTAAATATTTCACAAATATTCATAAATAATTATCTCAGAAAATTAACCATTAATTTCCATTAATTTAATTGAATGACAATCATAAGGTTCATGATCAAGTATGTAACTTCCAACAGTGACCCCTACTTACTACAATTAGCATATTTCAATCATTTTAAAACCAAATCAAGTAAAATAAGTTTTCAAAGTTTGCTATCTTGATTTACAACAGAACCCAAGTGATAATCACACATTTCTAAGTATTTCAAATTAATAACTAACTCTTTAATTACGTCAAGATTCGTCATCCTTGAAACAGTGGATATATGTTCATTAAAATGAACAGTGGATATATGTTCACTAAAATGATCATAACTTGAGCAATCGGATTCCAAATAAGACAAACTCAAATCCAACGATTTTCTTAATTAATGGAGAACATAATCCAAATGATAATTTCATATTTAGATATTATAAACAGAGCCGAAAAAACTCACAAAATAGGGCTGCGTAAATAAAATGCGATAAAATTTTCACAAGCCCTAATGAGCCCAGGTCTTCCTAAGTTTATGGATCGTATCCAAAAACTCCAACCTAGCTCTGATACCACATGAAGGATATGCGAAAAATATTTAAGTGCATCATGGAAGCGTGAGGATCGCATCGTATGCGATCGGGAGCGACTAGTCGCACTAGTGGCTCGAGGCAGCGGAATTTAAAATTTTAATGTGATGAAATCACATGATCTAAGAACACTTCTCGGATCATTTCATCTAAGCTACAAACAAGTATTAAGTTTACCTCTTGAAGTGTGGTTGTGATCAAGTCTCTAAATAAAGAGACCTCATATCTGAAGTCCGATCTGACAGAGGAGACGCTTGCGAGCGTGTTCATGAGACGTATGCTCCTCTTAATCCATGTTGTTGATCCAAGCGGTGAATCTCCTAATCTCATCACATAAGATCCATCTTCTTCTTTATGAGCGAGGTGCATGACGAGTACGAAATTGCTACGTTAAAAAGATGTTGTGTTTGTTCGTGTGTGCCAAAACAATTATGATTTGTCGTTTCATTGTAAGCGGCAATCGGAATAGGTCAAGAAAATAACCACATAAAATATTTGTCAATTTTAATCAATGTGGTTTTATATTTATTTTACTTGGGCAAGTCCCAAGGTCGAACACAAGGAGGCAAAGGAACAACCTAGAATTATGTCTATCAAAATTCGTGTGCGGTTTTCGAGGCGCTCTTTTTTGTAATTTTTATTTCTTCTTTTTCTTAATTAATAAAAATCCAAAAAATAGATTAATGTGTAAATATTTATCTTTGATTTTACCATATTTTTCGGATTTTTATCTGGTTTAAAAATGACAAAAAATTACAAAACCCAAAAATCAAGGTATTCTATGAACATAGGATACCCCAAAAATATCACTTTGTGCAATTGATCGATTTTGGCTTTAATGTCTTCATGAAAGTTGTAGATCTCATCGAGACGAGAAATTTTCATGAAGAAATTTTTTTGATCTAATGCCATTTGCTATTTATTTTGTATTTTACAAAGAATTTAATCTTCAATTTTTGTGGTGATGACACGTGGCAGCTCCTGGAGACGCCACGTGTCTATCATTTTTTAGGATTTTATTTATTCATTTTTTATAAAAAAAAAAGTAATAATTAGGACCGCATGTACGAGGCACGTGCCGCCCAGGCACGCGCCAAGCACGTGCATCCCACCTCCAGCCTTTGTCTGCCACGTGGCGCTACAGGGACCGTCCGATCATACTCGATCGGACAGTGCCTGTATGTCTTCTCCGACCAACCCTTTCCATAGCGGGTGGCATTGCCTCCCTTCGATTTAGCCGCCGCTCCGCGAATGTTTCCCAAATCTCGGTCTTCCATCCATCCCGCGTCAACACCGATCACCCAGTACCTTCCTTCTTCGTCAAATCGAGCAAATCCCGTCACCCCCAATCCCATCGAGATCTCCGATCATCTCGTCAAATCCCCGATTCCAAATCGCCCCAGGACCTTCCATAGCTAGCAAAGCAACCCCCTATTTAAGAAAAGATGTCACCTCCGTGACGAGCATCCGCTGTAAGCACCACAGCAACCCGGTGGTGACAGCACCGGGGCGCTGCCATCGATGAGATCTGGTTGTCTTCCCCGACATTGCTGAAGTTGCACCCCTCTAGCGCGCCTCTGCCCAGCTCCGTCTTGGCGTCGAGCCACCGCCATCAACGCCCGACTTCGACCACCTCGCTACTCTGCGCTTCACCGTCGAGTCTCCGTGAGATTCAACCTCCGACCAACGATCTCCGGCCGACTAAGTCATCAACTTCACCGCCGCCGACAACGATCTTCACCCCCAGCAAGTCTTCATCGACTATGCTTGCCTACAGGCTCCGCCCGTTCCGCCTTGGCCGGCTTCATCGCCGGTCGCCTGGAACTCCATTCTTCGACAACCCCAGTCCCCGACCTCGACAACTCCTGGCCGGAGCTAGAGGCCTACAGCACAGATGTTCACTCTCTGCCATGCCGGACCTACTTCACCTCAGCCACCGACTTGGCCGAGGGCCTCCTCCGCTAGAGCCACCAGCCGCGGCCAGGTGCTCCAGTCCCGAGACCCCCTGCACATGTGAGGTACGTGCCCGGGGGGGGACGTCAGGATCATGTCAGCTCCAGGTCACGTGCATTGTACGTGAACTAGGGCAAATTGCGAGAAGCCCCCTGGAGGAGTTCCATAATTACGCATCAGCCCCCCACCAGCCAGAGGTCACGTGCCTCGCGCGTCACCCTCTGACAATTTTGCAGCAAGCCCCCAGCACTTATTGGTATTTACAAATAAGCCCCCCACTGTAATGTTTATATTTACATTATTTATTTATTATTTGCATAAACACCCATGTGTTCCCCATTAATTTTAGACCTCTACATTACTTTATTTTATTATCCAAAAATAGCATGATTTTCCTCATTTAATTCTCTACATTTTGACATATTGTGGACAATTTTGTGATCGATGGTTAATTAATAGTTATTTGTTTTGTGGAAAATTGCATAATTTGCCCATTTCTTGCTCTGAAATTTATATTTGATTAATCGTTGCTGTAAAAATTCCCAAAAAAATCATATATTGTAGAATTAATTGTGATTGACATTGTTACCAAAAAGAATTGAATTTGTATGCATAGTTTATCCAAAAATTATTTTGCATATTTCAGTGTTTGATTTTTAATAGATATTGAAACTTGTATTTTCGAAGTTTATGATTTTTTTGAGGTCCATTACTTAGTAATAGATCTTAGATAATTTTATCCCTTGAAAATAATTAGGTTTATAATTTATTATAATCAAATATTGAAATTCATTCTGCTTTCATTTAAAAATTCATAAAAAAATCATATTGGATCCAAAAATTCCAAAAACAATACAGAGCATTCATTTTGTGATAATTTGCACGTGGCTAAGTTTCATATTTTTCGGACATCGTTTGAGCGTAATTTACATTTTAATCCCTAAAATAGGTTGAAAGTGCATTTTGCATCCTTTATTGCATTAAAAATTTCAAAAAAAACGCCTCGAAAACTACTCACGAACTTTGATAGACATAATTCTAGGTTGTTCCTTTGCCTCCTTGTGTTCGACCTTGGGAGTTACCCAAGTAAAATAAACATAAACCGCATTCATTACAATCGACAAATATTTGGTGTGGTTATTTTCTTGACCGATTCCAATTGTCGCCTACAACGAAACGGCAAAATCATCTTATATTTACGCATGACAAATAAACACATCTTCTTAACACGCGCCATTTTCGGATCGTCAGATGGCGCCATTGCCGGGGAGGCAAACGGCTTAGTTTTGTGTTTTGAAATTTTTTGTTCGGTTTTCCGCATTCGGGTAGTCTGACCCCTGAATTTTTCATTCTAAAGTCCATATTTTTTCCTTTCTTTCCCTGCATTTATTTTATTTTCAGCATTTATTTTTCGTATTTTATTTTTAATTTATTTTTGAGTCACTCTCTTATATTTCCTCTCTTATTTTTCTTGCGAGGTACCCGGCGTACGTGGAGTGGTTTTTCAAGAACTGAATCATCTTCACCGACTTCCAAAAAACTGCAATTAATTTAAGATCGGGTCGAGTCGTGAGAGAGCGTAGAGTTTAGGATTTTAATTTCTACAATTTTAATTTTTGTAATTAATTGCTCATTTATATCGGTGTCCGTTTGGACTCTCACGTATGTAAAAGGACCTTAAACTTTATTCTGTTGTGTGTCGTGGCATGTTTCACTCTCCGGTGAGGGTGGGGCCCGACTTGAATGATGATTAGGATAGACATGCACATACGGCTCTCAGAGCATTTTAAATTTTGATTGTGCTCATAGGAATTAGGCCACACTTCACTATTAATTGAGACGCACATTAGATCGTTCAATTTAGCCAAATTTAACTCAATTCTTTCCCGCTAATAGAACTTTCTGCTAGGTGCGGTTTTTCATCGGCTTGCATTCATTTAGAATAATTTTTCAATTCTTGTATTGCATCCCACATGGAGATTGTGAGGATTCATTGTAAGTCTTCTAACTGAGCATACATCATAGTATTTCGCGTGCATTGGCTTTTCCCGAATTTCTCCCTCCTATTTTGCCACATAATTCTTAAAGGAAATCGGGACTGGACGGTAGACGTGTATTTGTGCTCATTTAATTCTTCAGTGGTCATCTAATGAAAATTAGGACTGCTAATTATAGCCGACTTTTAAATTAACTCATAAAATCAAGAATTTTTACGGGAGAGCAACCCTGACCTTGGATTTTTTTATTTTTCTAAGTGAGCGAGAGATGACACTTAAGGCTAGAGCCCAAACCCAGATTTTCATATTGACTACTGATTCTACCAAAAACGATTAGCTACTTCTCAGTGAGGATCTAACAGGAATCCGATAAATGGTCCGGATTTCCTTAGCATAGTGGGTGGTTTAGAGGACACTGTGTAAGGCTCCGTCCTCAAGTAACATGGGTAGCCATTTTACGGTCCGTACTTACTCCCAGACTGGTTGAAAGTAGGTGCAACTAGTCGTAAGAATTCAGGCCAGTCATTACGAAAATTTACGGCACCTAACAGCTCGCTAAATTTTTTCCAAGATTGATTTATCACCAACTAAAATTGAAAAGATAATAGCTGAACTCTTACGGCTTCATTGTGTGTGTTGGTGAATCCGGGTTTGATTTGTGTTTGCGTTGATGTGCGTGAACCGATATCGAAGATCAAAAGCTGCACATTTGATAAAATTTCTTTGACTATCCCATGCAATCATCTCTCTCCTTTCTTGATTTAATCCTCATCATGGAACTTTTAAATCATTGCAAACCCGAACCATCATTCCTTTCAGCTCTTTCAAAAATGGCCGAGCATTTATCTGAAAATCCATCAGAGCTATGCTATGAAAATGAATTTGTCTCGATTAGGCCCAAATCAACAAAATCCTCTTATTTCAATAATCCTCCAATATTTGCTGGAGACTTCCACATGCAGCTGAATTCGGCTCTGTCATTGAATTCCTATTTGAATCATCTGACAGCACATGACCACCTACCATCTTGGACTGAACCGTCTTATTCTCGATTTCTCGCTAATAAACATTTCAAGATCAAAATACCTTTGAGTCTCATGACTGGTCGAGAAACCAAACCCAGATGGAAAGACCTGCACTTAGTAATCATCGGTGTTGGATTAACCATGACAAAGCCCTTTTCAGACATAATACTCATACAGAGGACTGGACTGACCACATAGAAATACATAAACCTTGTATGTTGATTCCACAATATTAAGGTCCGACCAATCATGATTAAAGAATTGAACTCTACTCAGACCAACTCCACATGCCTGGACCATATGAGTAGCCTCCTTCCATAAATTTTGAGGAGAAATTTTCAGAAAATAATGGTCATATAATGGATATTTCAACAAACTCTCCTCTCAGTACATATAAGAAAATGGAAGAAGAAATTATTGAATCTCAAAAACACACACCGACTGCTCCCATGATTGATCGTGAACGGAATTTTGAGGATGATATTTCGAGGATAAATAAGAGATTCAATTTCATAGAGGATACATTTCAAAATTTTACCAACCGATTAATTTCACTCTATGGGAGCTCGAACATAAAAATGAATGAGGAAAGGATTGGATCTCATGCTTAAAATTTTGAGGATATTCAGAAACCTAGGAACAATTCTGACATCGATACCTATGCATATTACTCTCCTAGGAATGACCATCCCTCTGACATTTACTCTAAACATCAAACCCCCTGCTCATCTGAGGAACACACCACATCACCACACCACACAGAAAATACCAAAAAATTTGAAATATTTAAAAACACCCAAAAAATCGAAAATCCCGAAAAATACATAAAAATTGAGACTGAAGATCTGAAAAATTTGGATCATGCTTTACGGGAAGCAATGGAAAAAAATTGATGTTTGAATTTCCCTTTATACAGGCCATTGAACACTTCCCCGACCTTAAAGGATTTGTAATGGACAAATTTAATGACGAAAAAGTCGGGTAGGATACAGACAAAGACTAAAAGATATATCTTGTCAACGGCCTCCTCCTTGGTGTTGAGGAGAAAAACCAAGAGTCGCATAGTGAAGTGGTTGCCCAGATTTGGCTGTGAAATCAAAGACACAATCTTTACCCATGCTCGAGTTGATGATGATTTACCGATCAATATCCTCCCGACCTCTGTATTTCACAAACTCAAACTCGGACCGATCAGAAAAATACGAGAGATTATTCAATTGGCTGACCGATCAATAAAGCGGCTGAGAGGAATCATTTCTGTCATCATGAAATTCCAAGGTGCTCCGCTCAAAGTAGAATTCACGATCATTGATATTGAGCATCAAAGAGAATTCACCCAGTCTCCAGTTATTCTTGGAAAGCCGTTCTTGGCATTGGCTAAGGCAATTATTGATTATGAGACACGGGAAATCAATTTTAAAGCATTGGAAGCACATCGATCTCACCCAGTATTTGAGGAACCACGATTTTCTGAGGCAACCCACAAAGTCCCCGAAACGGTAGAAGAGCCCTACCCCGCTGCTACACCTGAGATAGTGGTTGTTGATGAGACTATTGGTTTAGAGAATCTCCCCCCTGCTCCATTTCCAGCCGCTCTCACCATGGAGAATCTTGTATATGAATCATATGATCCGGAGACTTATGCATGGGCACACCCTGGGTCAACCTACTCTGACTATATGGATTACATCAACTCGACACAGGAATGCTCCAACATCGAATCAATTAAGAACGAACATGCAGAAACTCTCCCCAGTATTTCAATTCCCGCAGATCTTAAAATAGACAAATCTTTCTCCTATGATCCTGAGACATATGCAAGGTCACACCCAGGGGAAACCTACTCTGAATATCTTGATCAAATCATATCAAATCAAGAGTGCACCAATATTCAGAAGACTAAGAACAAACACGCAGGACGAACAACGACCAAGGAGAAGAATTCCAATGGCTATTCATCTGGATACTCAAATGAACTGATGCCTTCACGAAATAAGAAAAAAAGTCACCTTAGACCTTTCGGAAGAGGAATCAGCTAATGATCCCTCATCAGGTCCGGAAAAGGTAGTCTACATGAGTAAAGTCTGTTCGGCAGCTCTAAAGCCATATCTTCGCAAGGATCCAAAATTCGACTCTCATTGAACAACTCCCGTTCCTAACTACTATTCATCCAAAGCTGATGCACCTACCCTCTTCAAGTACACTGGAATTATTTCTTATGAGCTGACTGAGACCGGTGCTTCTGAGTATTCATCTGAGGACAAACTGTCTGATCCCAAGAAGGAACGAATTCTGAGGAAATAATTGAAGAAACAAAAAGATCAGAATATCTGGAGTATGTCCACTTTCAAATACTATTCCTCTGAGGATAACTCTGATTATGGTTATCTTTCATCTGACTCAACACTTCATCCATTATCCATCATGATTTTTCCGAGGATGACACTGATAATAGTTGGAAATCATATGCTTCATCTCCTTCTCGTCATTACGATCTCCCACCGCAGGCTCACAAAAAATCAGCCGAAAACCACCTTAATCATCGTCTACCCACCCTCCCTCCCGACCACATAGGTCTCCTTGTACAGCTTCTTCTTCTACTTAGGACAAGACCTAAGTATAGGGGGGATCGATGCCATCTGTATATACCATTTCCCTATATCACACTCTTTCTCACAATCGCTCCATTTCCACCCTTCTTCTATACTTAGGCTGACCAGAGCCTAAGTATAGGGAGAACCTATGCCCATCTATTTATACTCTCCTCATTCACATACCCCGACCACTTCATTTTTTCCGCCCTTCTTCTATACTTAGACTGTTCACGGCCTAAGTATAGGGGGCGGACCGATGTATCTCTTTCTTTTTCTTGTTCTTTTTCTTTTCCTTTTTCGCTCTCTTACGCTTGGCCCGAGCTATGTCTTCTTTACGCTTCTTGTTCTCTGAGGACACAACACTCGCTAAGTATAGGGAGGTCTGTATATATACTTCGTATATATTTTACCCTTATCTCGTACTTTCGCGTAAGTTTATATGTATTTACAGGGTGGGTAATCCATTCAAAAGAAACAAACAAAAAACAAAAACACCACAAAACAAAAGAAAAAAGAAAAAGAGTTTTGCTACTAATTGTGTCCAACCCAAAATTTTGAAAAAAAATGGCTTCTTATTCATTTTTTTCTAAAAAAACCAAAAATCCTTGCATAAAAAAATTTCACAAAAAGAAAAAAATGTGTCTGCATTTCACACACCTGCACTTCATGCATTTGCATCTATGAGAAGTCTTTGGGTTCTGAACCGAGTTATGAGCCGAAACTGAGAGTGGTCTGTACTTGACCTTAACCCACCTAATTTTAGAGGAACTTCACCGAGAAATAGGATTTTAGAAACTTCAGGTCTTTGACTTAATCCTTTGAGTTCCACATGACAATGTGCAACGTTTGACTCTTAGTGTCTAACCCGGTCTCTTCATTCTGGGTACAACTCTGAAATAGGGAATTAATTTGTACCCTCGCACTATGCACTTAGCTCAACTCAGATGCGATGTTGGAAGACTGTGTGAGTTTCTTTTCTGGTAGCGTGGAAATCTAAAAATCGGAGTACGGGTTGAAATAAAGCTTCGGAAAAGTGGACAACTGGGCACAATTTTTTCTAAGACCCCAAAAAATGTACGGAAACAAAAAGATTCTATATCCGTAGGGGCACAACAAGATCCAAGCAGAATCACCAAAAATTCAAAATACAAAGAAGCATTATACAAAATAAATATCTGACCAAAAAGGTCCAAGCTTCAAGAAAACCTGCAGATCTTGGTGGAGACTCGGCTACACTGACCAGCTTCACAAGGAGAGGTGACTACACTGTCCACCCTCTAGTTCTTTTCTTCTTCTTCTAACTTCTCCCCCAATTCGATTGTGAACACAACGCGACAGACCTTAGAAGGAAATACCTTACTCCCCGAGGATGAGTTACTTGAGAGGAGAGGAGCATGGTAGTCTGGCATTCTGGCTGGGAAGAGCTAAAACCTTTCACACACATGAGTCGATTGTTCAATGTTCAATAGGTATGCTTTGGGAAGAGGATTGATCTAAGATGACTTCTGAGCTGAAACTGATACAATGATGTGTAGAACTTGAAGGCTGTTGATTTTAAAATTCTAAGTCTCACAGAAGTTTCGACACACAAATAATCCAAAGGTCAAGTTTAGTTTCACTTTCACCTTCAGCTCATGGTCGTAGTATGGAACCCAATCTCATTTCACCTCATGGCATTTCTTTTTGATGCTCAGGGACGAGCATGGTTTAAGTATAGGGGGATGATGAATCTCATATTCATCACTCTAAATCTCATTAATTAAGCTCAAATCCCTCAAAATCAACAGCATTTCTGCATCTATTCTATATAATTAGCATTCATGCATGTTTTCATAAGAATTGCATTTTAGCACGAATTTCTGCACAAAATAAGAAGCCAAAAATGACCTGTAAATAGCATAACTTCCCAGATTTTTAACTAATTCATGTTAACTCCGAATAACCCAAAACCACCTCCATTGTGTACATATCACTTATAAGAATAAATGAAAAATACAAAAAAATCACTAACCCAAACAAGTGGACCAAAAACCCAAACCCTAGTTTCAGGATTTCTGAACTAAAAGCCTCATATCTTCCTCATCCAGTGTCTGTTTTAATGCTACTCACTTTTGAACTGGTGTGCATTCAATTACCTTCAAAACAAGACCAAGTTCAAGTGATTCGGAGCTCATATGTGAAAGTTGGGTTTTGGCCTCTTTTGTACATTTTGTATTTTAGTGGTTTTTGACCTAGTATTCTATGTACATATCTAACCTATTTTAGTTTGTTTCTTTTGTGTTTATCTTCTTTGATAAAAGTTTTATTAAAATGCGCAAAAATCCAAATCTAAATTGATCTTGAAATCAAAGAAACAAATTGAGTCCGAGTCTTCATTAACCGATTGTACAAAATTGGTCTTTTTCTTGTTTTATTTTATTTCTTCTTTTTCTTAATTAATAAAAATACAAAAAAATAGATTAATGTGTAAATATTTATCTTTGATTTTACCATATTTTTTCGGATTTATCTGGTTTAAAAATGATAAAAAAATACAAAACCCAAAAATCAAGGTATTCTATGAACATAGGATACCCAAAAATATCGCTTTGTGCAATTGATCAATTTTGGTTTTTATGTTTTCATGAATGTTGTAGATCTCATCGAGATGAGCAATTTTTGTGAAGAAACTTTTTCGATCCGAGGCCATTTGCTGTTTATTTTGTATTTTACAAAGAATTTAATCTTCGATTTTTGTGGTGCTGACACGTGGCAGCTCCTGGAGCGCCACGTGTCAGTCATTTTTTAGGATTTTATTTATTTGTTGTGTATTTTAATAAAACTTTTATCAAATAAGACAAACACAAAAGAAACAAACTAAAATAGGTTAAATATGTACATAGAATACTAGGTCAAAATCGCTAAAATACAAAATGTACAAAAGAGGCCCAAAACCCAACTTTCACATATGAGATCTGAATCACTTGAACTTGGTCTTGTTTTGAAGGTAATTGAATGTACATTAGTTCAAAAGTTAGTAGGATTAAAACGGACACTGGATGAGGAAGATATGAGGTTTTTAGTCCGGAAATCCCGAAACTAGGGTTTAGGTTTTTAGTCCACTTGTTTGGGTTAGTGATTTTTTGTATTTTCTGATTATTCTTGTGAGTGATATGTACACAGTGGAGGTGGTTTTGGGTTATTCGGAGTTAACATGAATTAGTTGAAAATCCGAGAAGTTAGGCTATTTACAGGTCATTTTTTGCTGAGATTTTTGGCTTCTTATTTTGTGCAGAAATTCGTGCTAAAATGCATTCTTATGAAAACATGCATGAATGCTAATTATACAGAATAGATGTTGAAATGCTGTTGATTTTGAGATATTTCAACTTAATTAATGACATTTAGAGTGATGAATCTAAAATTCATCAGTGCGCCGAATAAGATGGAGATCCACAAGCAAACAATCCGGCAACATAATGACAATGTTGTGGCGATGGCGACTCTCTCTAGGGCTCCATGGTGGACGACCATAATGAGAGAGAGGGAGAGAGACTTAACATGTAGAGATAAGGATAGAGAAATTATCTTGATGTAACTTAAAGAGGGGGTGCATCTTCTTATATAATATTTTGGGATCCATGGACAATACAAAACCAATGGATGAGATTAATTTGTCTTTCTTCCATTGACAATGATCTTGTTGTAAAAACACAACAATAACGAATTTAATCTAAATTAATATATATTGATAAATCAATATAATTAATTTAAAATCAAATTAATTAATTAATCTTGGAGATAATGAGAAGATTGACCTTATCCCCTAACAAGAGGGAAACGGTCTATCTCCTCAATATCTCATGAGATCTCATTATCTTGTGGGATCTCATTGTCCCATGATATCTCTAAGAATTACAACAACACTTTTTGTAAATTATTTCAAAAAAAATAATTCGTAATTATCTTGTGAATATTTCAATCATACCATTGGAAAATGTGAATCACATTTACATCCCAAAATAAAATGTAAATTATACTTTCAACTAATTATCTAATGTGAATCCAATTCACATCAATAATTAATCAACAAATATAAATTACAATATGATCTTTCTTATATATTGTAAATCATATTTACTATTTATATGATTAATATGGATAATTCTATCCACATTATTAATATCCATGATAATTAAATCACATTTAATCATGTTGGATCTTTATTCTCTTATGTCCAAATAATATGAATCACATTCACAATATTCATATCTTTGATAACTAAATCACATTTAATTATCTTAGATAATTCTCCTTATAATATGAATCAAACTCATATTATACATGATAATTAAATCACGTTTAATTATCAATTTCTCAATGCTCGGATACATATATCAACAATTAAATTATCCTGAACTCTTTCAAGGATAATGCGCTTTCTCCGCGGATGCTTGGAGATAAGGACAGAGTGATTTTATTAATCCATGTATAATGACTTCGATATTGAGATCACATCTCAAATCCATATCTTGCGGACCTCCCGTAGATTTTTATTTAAATCAAGACCGCAAATCTAATCTTCTCATTACATCTGAATCACATTCAGATCAATGTCCAACATTTAGACTAAGATCTACTTCTCTATGAGAGGAGTCACTAAAATCCAGACATGTTTCATCATTCCCTCATAATGGAAGCATCATGGTTATACAATCGTTTATAATCACATCACCCTCAGATATTCCTAACACCTGTACATCCTACATACTAGAAGACCTAGAGTAAACCCGAAGTATGAGATCAATTTTACACTGTCTACTTCAGGGTTTTATCATTAAGTTTCTCATTCGATCATTGGGAGTCAGTATTGATCATATGCTTTCCAAAAGCATATATCATACCTAGGTGTTGATCATATACTTTCCAAAAGCATATATCAAACCGTACAAATTCAGTCAATCTTCCAAAGTGAGATGATGGTGCATGGAATTTGATTCTTCCCAATATCTCATGAGTGAGCTTATGTCTTCCGATTAAGCAATGAACTTGTATGATGATTTTGAGAGATCGTATCAATCATATGCCCTTGCATGCACACCAGTACATTAGTGTATAGACCTTGGTTTGGTCATCAACATATTGGTCTACCAAATGTACATACTCAGACATATAGTAACACATCTGTCTCCGATCAAAAGTTGTGTTCCTATATCGTGACAGCATACGACATAGGTATTTGGTTATCTCAATCTCGTTAAGTCAACTCTTTTGACCTAACTTATCTAACACCTCCGAATCTCTATTTCTATGCAGAGGACCTGCATCAAGAGGTCGGTTAGATATCAACCTTTAGAGAAAGGATTGCCATCTCCTTCTTAGGCTTGAGATCGTCTCTTAATAATCATTTGAAGGTACTTGATGAGTCCTCAATCTAACTCTTTTTATATCCATCCAAGCACCAACCTCTATGAATCAATAATTGAATCAACAGTTGTGTGATCATTAAGATGGTCACATACATACCATAATTGTACTAAGGGACATATTATGCAAATTAATTATTCTTCATCTCAGATCAGGGAATGATATTTCAATAACATTATTTCATAATGGCTCGCAGTGGGCTCACATGTCCAATACTTCCAACCTAACCAGAACCATCACCAGCAGCCTCCGCAGCACGGTTACACTTGGAGGCAGAATTACCAACAGTCTGAATACCATAAACAGAAGTATTAGTTGTTGGTCGCTCAGTTTCAACACCAGTACTCCTCCTCCCTAGTACCACCAGTAACATTCCCTTCCTCCTCCTCACTATTCTCAGGGTTACTAGCAGCATACTCCCTTGTACCAGTAGAGTTAGAGGCCACATCAAGCCTAATCATCTGAGGTCACGCTGGTTAACCCAGTCCTCGATTGTTTGGCCTAGCTCATCAAGAATATAGACGAGATGAGCCAGAAGATAACAAACCTAACATCCACCAAAATTTCCATTTCGTCTTAGGTCGAAGCCAATCTGAACAAATTCCATCACAAGGAGCAGGTAGTCTGCAGTTCCCTACCTTATTCAGGTGAAAATATTGCTTTATCTGATTTTGTAACTCTGAGGAGCGATAGGACACTCCAGGCAACTGTGACAACAAAGAGAAAGCAGTAAGCATTTGATGATGAGTCATTAGCTAGGCCAATAGAAAGGGCCAAAGAACTTTTTGATGATGCAACACCAACCACAAAATACAAAAAAGAAAGAAAACTAGAAAACTCAAAAGGAAAACATAAGCCAAGTCAAAGCTATGCCAACGATGGAGAAGCAAGCAGCAGCCGAACCAGAGCTAGCCAATGGAACCAATCCTGCAGTCCATTTTGGTACACATGATGTAGATGATTTTTCACATTTTGCCATATACTAGTAAACAATGATATGGATACAAATTTACAAAATATAGTTTCCTCAAATGTATATATTCCTTTTCCCGATGCAATTAAATCGAAAACACTTAAAAAATTAAAAAATGCTTTATCTGATCCTGACATTGTGGAAATATTGCAAAATATTATGCTTGAAATGCCATTACTCAAGGCCATGGATTACATGCCAGTTATTAAGAAATGATTGAAAGAAGTATGTGTAACGAAGCGTCAGCTCTGCAAAACCAGATGTAGGAAATCAGAGAAACACATCCTATCCATGGCCACAGTATGCCATCAGCAATCTCCTGAACAAAAAGAAAGATAAGGGTGCCTCTCTAGTCAGATGCCAGCATCGAATTTGGGTTAGGACTACTCAAGCCAACTAAGACCATTCTACGATTTGTGACCAGATCAGTTAAGCAGCCCAGGGGCATGTTGGAGGATGTGATCGTCATAGTTCAAGGGATGCAATTCCTCGTTGATTTCATCATCCTGGACATGGATACCTCCACACCTCTACTCCATACTCCAATCATTCTTGGATGATTGTTTCATCGAACGGCTAAGGAAGTAGTGGATTTTGGCACTAGAGAGATCACATTCTACTCTAGTAGTGAGAAAGTTCAGATAGAGACGTTTCCAGAGCCAAAGCCAGGTGAAGTGGTACCTTTGATGAGAGAGCTCGAATCACATGGACAAGAAGATAATGACTTTTTGGCTTGAGATCATGGATACATATTTGTTTTTGAATAACAAAGAAATGGAATTCCCCTCCCTTGAGGAAGGACCATACATCGCAATCAACTTTACTGATGTCTTTGATAATGAGATTTTTTATGTTGGTTGTTCTGAAATGATTGAACATCCATCCTCTCTGAGCATGAAGAATTTCTTGAAGATATGTGTGATGTTTTAAATTTAGATTCTGAAAGTTCAATGGTAGACCACAACTAGATGAAAGATCTGACACATGTTACAATTATTAAAATTGCCACCAAGTTGACTCCAACCCCACCAGAGCTCAAACCTCTACCCTTTAACATGAAATATGCCTTGATGGTGAAACTGACATGTATCCGATCATCATAAATTTCCATCTGATCGAAGAACAAGAATCTCATCGGCTTGAGGTTCTTTAAAGAAACCACAAGACAATAGGCTAGAATATAATGGATCTCCATCGGATAAATCCTTCATTCTGCTCACATCACATCTACCTTGAAGAAGACAGCAAGCCCTTTGGGAATTCCAGCACAGATTAGACCCTAACCTCTAGGAGGTTGTCATGAAAGAAATTACAAAATGGTGTGATGTCAGATTCATCTATCTCATCTCCGACTCCAAGCAGGTGGGTCCTCTGCACGTAGTGCCAAAGAAATCTAGGATCACCATTGTTACCAATGACAAAGGAGAGGAAATTTTGACCAGAGTGTCGACTTCATGGTGTGTCTATGTAGACTGCAGACCTAAATCTTGCAACCAAGAAGGACCACTTTCCACTTCCCTTCATCGACCAGATAGTCGAAATAATGGCAGTGAAGGAATATTTTTGCTTTTTGGATGGCTACTTTGGGTATAATTAAGTCACCATCACATGAGAAGATCAAGAGAAGACTACCTTCACCTATCCGTTTGGGACATATGCCTTCCGCAAAATGCCCTTTGGATTGTGCAATGCACCCACTATATTCTAGAGATGCATGTTGAAGTTTTCACTTATATGGTTGGTAGTTTCCTCGAATTATTCATGGATGATTCTCGGTCTATGAGAATAGTTTTGATCGATGTTTAAGTTACTTAGACCAAGTTTTGAAGAGGTGTTGTGTGGTGAACCTTGTGCTCTCTTGGGAGAAGAGTCACTTTAGTGGCTGAAGGCATTATACTGAGTCACGTTATCTCCGAATGTGCCATGGAAGTTGACCCAACCAAGGTGGATGTGATTTCCAAACTTGAGACACCAACAAATTTGAAGCAAGTTCGGTCATTTCTATGGCACGTGGGATTCTACAGAAGATTTATCAAAGACTTAAGCAAGATTGCCCGGCCCCTGACTGAGCTTCTGAAAAAGGAGACTAATTTTTTTTGTCGACGATCAAGTTCTCTAGTCCTTCAATCTGTTGAAGGATCTCATCACACATGATCTTGTCGTACAGCCACCTGATTGGTATCTTCCTTTTGAGATCATGACGGACGCTTTTGACGCAATTGGAGTTATCCTTGGACAATGATTGGATGGACTCATATTTTCGATTCATTATGGTAGCAGAACATTTGATGAGGCCCCGAAAAATTACACTGTCATAAAGAAAGAGCTGCTAGTCGTACAAGGATCTAGGTTACTCTCCTGCATGATAATGATATTCAGTTTTATCCAGTTTTAATTTAACCAATACTATTTAGTAGTCCTGATTTTATTAGGTGATCACTTGAAGTTTAGAACCGAACACAACTACCGAACAGTCCCAATTTCCTTTAATCATAAGTGAGAAAATAGAAGGAGTCACAAAAGTCAATGGAATTCGATAAAAAAAATGATACATTCTCAAAGTAAAAATACTTACATTGATCCTCACAATCTCCATGCAATATGCTAAACCAAATTGAAATTTACACTATATGGATGCACTGGAAAATTGCTCCTAGACATATAGTTCTATTAGCAAGTGAAGAACAGATAAATCTTGGCTAAGTAGAACGTCGAGAGCATCTATTTAATGTGAAATGTGTAGACCTAAGACTGTGAGTGCAATGAATAAACCCTAATAGTTGATGTGCAGTCCTAGATATATGTCAAGCACCACAAATAATACGAGCCCGATGGACGAGTGTCCAGTCCAGGTACAAGCACGAGAAACCAATGGGAACTGTTGGAAATGAGCATATTATTACAAATTATTTACAAGAATAAATGAATAAAAACTCTCTATCTCTAAATAAAAGAAAATTTTCTTCACATGTTTTCAGTGGACATGGTCCACAAAATCGCCCTCCTCCCAATGCTATGAGTTACATCGACCTTCGAGAAAGCCACTCTTAGTCCACTGAGTCCCCCGCACGGAAATGGAAAATTAGATGTTAGAAAGATATTTGCAAAAAATATATACAAGAAATGAAATGGACAAAAATGTTGAAAAATACAAAGAGAAATAATCACAAGAAAACTGAGGGTCAAACTACTCAGGAATGGAAAACCTAATCTAAATCATTTCAAAAATAACCCTAAACTATATATGTCCCTGAAGACAGCACATTTGATAGTCCCAGAATCACCTTTATTAATTTATTGATGTTGTTGTAGTTGAGTAATCTAAGATCGGTTAAAAACCACACTATAGTAATATGGAATTAAATTTAGAGTGTTAATTTATTTATTTTACTTGGGTAATTCCCAAGGTTGATAAAAAAAGAGGCAATATGAGGTTCTAGAATCAGTTCTCAAATAATTTAGGAAATTTAGATTTTTAATATGTTTTAGATTTAAAATATGTAATTAATTCAGACGAATATGATGTGTGAATTTTACAAATATTTTGTTGCAAGAAATAATGTTATGTTGTGTGAAAATAAATAAATAAATGCATTTTTATGAGTTTTAAAATGAACAAAATGATGCAATGATGAAATGCAAGGATAAATGCATGCATGAGACAAGACAATTAAATCCAAGAGCCCTTCATCTTTAACTAATTTCAGAAAAGATCTTTCAATTAATGTAAAATTGAATCCCCACGACGATTCCTAAATTCCATAATTTATTGAGCAATAAAGAATCAATAAACTAGAATAAATATGTTCAAAATCATCACATGACTTCCTCAATTTATTAGATGTTAATAAAGTCTCATAACTAATAATTAACATTTCTATAATATAGAGAATGAAATACACTTTGAAATGACACCAAGTTCACATAAATCTGATAAATAATGCTTTAGATATCAATAAAGTGGTATGTGAGTATAAATGAAATAAAAATAAATAAGTGTTTCAATATGGGCCTTTGAGGGGTATTTCTATAATTTCTTGAACCTATAGGGGCCTCTGTGATAATTACTTATGGTGGGGACTTCTGCGTGATATCTAGGGGGTTAGAGGGTTCAGGTGCAAATTACAAGGTCACGTACGTGGGGCACACGACTTTGGCTCTTTGTAATTCTAGGGAGATAGAGGTATGGTCGCAAAAAGTCCACCCGCATATGAGGTGGTTCACGTACAGATAAGCTTGGGTGGTGATGTGGGTCTTAACGTCCATGTGGCTACTTCTGAGTGCTCTAGATCCACCTAAGACACGAGGCTCGGGTCTTGGGCTTGGAGCGAATCTGAGGCATCCACAAATAATCCCTTGATGAGGATCAATGGTGGATGATCCTCATATTTTTTTCCTCCTTCTCCTCAACTCAGGTCGGCGGTGCTAGAGATCCTGATTCTCCTTCTATCGGTCAACACACGGCCAGGGGCTGTCAGGGCAGATACTCCTCATGCTCTTGGGTTCCTATAGATTATATGGAGATGCACGATGAGGGTTCTTGGTTCAATATTAAAGGCCCGATGCTAACTGAAGTCCTATACCTACAAGGGAGATAAGGTTCAAAGCTTGTGGCTTTGTCTATCATTATGGTTTGAGACAAGGTCGATGGAAGGGATCTGTGTCTATGAGAGGTTACAAAGGAGATAGAAGAGAAGCAGCTGAGTGGGAAGGATGATGGTGGCCCGATGTTAGGTTTCAATTTAGGGCAAAATGGGGAAGAAAACTAGGAGAAGAAGATGGGGATGAAGAAGTAAACAATGAAGAAGAAAGAAGGTAAGAGTTATAGAGGATATACCTTGAGGCCGCCTGATACGTGGAGGGGATAGGCTCGACTATGGTGATCGCTCGAGAGGCTCGATAGAGAAGCCTCGAGCTAAGGTTGTTCCTATCTGCAGAGAGCAGCAACAAGGTTCCAAGAGGGGGGATCTGTGGATCACGCCAGAGGAGGCCTTCCCTGGAGACGTTAGGTCGCTATCACCGCCTGTAATTTTCTTACTCTCTCCTTCTCTTTGATTAGGATGTTTGGAGGATGAAGATGGAAGATGATCGGAGAGGGAGATAAATAGGCGAGAGTCAGAGATGGGTTTGGTTAATGATCGCATGTCGTTGGGTTTCCAAGCGAGGGGTCTATTGAATCGAGATTCCAGAGCTAGTCTAGATTGGTCCCACAAGGCTAGACCAATAGTGCCATTGAGGCGATTGAATAGGAACCTAAATTCAAACAACAATCAACCCACAATAGAAAATAAAGCAATGCAATATATGTGGAGTCAAAATTTATTATAAACCCGACAAATAAATGTGTATAGTGTGCAAGTATGCATAAGGTATCGAACACATGGGTGTAGTGATAATATTTATTTCTAAATAATATGCATGTATGTAGATATTTATGCTTTATGTACTAGTATTTTGTGGATTTTTAATTATTTAATTTTATCGATTTTTTATTCTAAATTTTAAATTTTTTATTTTTTATAATTTTTTATTTTTAATTCCATTTTCTTTTTAATATATAATATGTATATGTGAGTCTATGTAATATGTATAATGTAGGTAATATATAATATATATAATAAAGATATAAAACTTGATAAATACAAATAAAAAGAGTCCTTTTATTTTTAAAATGTTTTAAAATATAATTATAGTGTTCATAATGATTAATAATAATAAGTATATATAAATATGTATGTATATAAATACTTCATAGGGTATTCTTTTTTATAAATATAGCTATATATAACCAAAAATTATTAAATAAAATGTTTTTTCTTTTTATATTTTACTTCTATTTCTATGAATTTTATGGTGATTTTTTGCTCATTTTTTTGTATTTTTAAAATCCACAATAGTCCAAATCAGGGAATAAATAAATAGGCCGAATTGTTTTGAGATTTAAAAATAAATAAATCTCTCAACTTTATGAGAACTAATTTTAATATGTAATAATATGTATATATAAAAAATAGGACAAAACTATTTTTTGGAATTTTTGAGAATATTTTCTAATTTTTAGGGCTTGAGAGGGTTTGTAATTTTTTTATTTTTCTTTTGTACCTTTTTAGTGATTTTTTTATTTGGAGTGATAAAATGCAATAATAAATATCACCTTTTTGGAATTTTTAAAGACAGATTTATATTTTTTGTATTTTTCTTTCTAAATAGGGAATAAAAGTGCTCCTTTTGGTTTTTAATAAATAAAATAAATATGATAAATAGAAAGCACAACGTGAATGATCATATAATCAGTCACTTTCCCTTATTTTTGCATAATTTTTGGAGCATGAGAACTATTTCTAAAAAATGAACAATCATAAATAAAAATATACAAGCTGGCAAGGATATAATTGCAATAAATATATAAGGAAAGGTGTTAGATGAAAAATACCCAAACTTCTTGAACGTTAATTACAAACTTTTGAACAAAACTGAAATACTAAAACCCCGAGGGGCATACATGCAATTTGGCCACTCATGTAGGGGACTATGTGAGATGACCTAGTTGTGGACTTAAATGTAATATGCAATTAATACAGGGCTCCTTTACAATTTTCCACAAAGTTTTAGCCTAAATTTAATATTTACATGACTTTTTAAATATTACAAAAAGGTGAAGGGGTCCTATGAACAATAAGGGGGTTACTCTTCCTAAAACAATGATGTGTCCTTTATGTTTATTTTAGGGTCGAGTAGAATTAGCAATCCTAATTTTATTGGTTATCACTTTTGTTGTTTTTTATGCATGATGTCGAACGAAGTTTCGATTCCTTTAGTATCCTAAGGTAATCAAAATCAGAAGAAGAGATCGGAAAAGCAATGCAAGTGAAAATCAATGAAGCGTGCTAAGCTAGAAAATGCTCACCTTGCTTCTGTATTCTCTTCGTGTAGGATGCTAAACATAATTGAAACATATCTTATATGCTAATGCAAAGCTGATGAAATCGCCCTAGCACAAGAATTGTTATTAATCATGAAGAACAAATGCTAACTACTCATAAGTAGAACCCATGTCTTGGAGACTTTTCGGTGTCCGCTACAATGAATCCTGCTAGCATTGTATAGAGTCTCTCCCGACGTTCGATTCCAAATCCAAGTAATCAACAATTAATTTGTCTAAGTCCAAGCATAGAAGCTATAGGTACATGCACTAGTTAGGGCTATGGACCTAGTCTATCGAACAAGCAAGTCCTAAGATAGGGCTTAATCATACAAAACAAATAAAAATAAAAGGTGAAAAACTCAAAATGTGGGAAATAAAGAAAAAGAATAGCAAGAAAACACGAAAAATATAATGAGACCCCTAGTGAACAACCACCCGAGCAATGGACCTTATGAAGTGAAGTGTCCTAAAAGTCTTGTGTTATTACAAATTAATTTACAAAAAATTAAAATAAAACTCTCTCACAAAAAGAAAAAAACTACTCTAAAATCTGCTCTTCTTCTCTCTATCTCTGTCTCTCTTTCTAGCTCTCTCTAATTGTCTCAACAAGGAAATGGGTCAGTCTCCTCACTGCTCGGGTGCGTCAACTTCCTAGGAAGTCGTCGTCACCACACGATCCCTTGCAGGAAAGTCAACAAGGAAGAATGGTCAGAAGCAGATAAAAATTATCAAAAATAAAAGAGAAATGAAAGATAAATAAAGTGCAGATATATATATGTGCAACACTATTGGTTGCTCCCCGGCAACGACACCATTTTTCGAATCGAGATTTTAGAGTCAGTCTAGAGTGGTCTCACAAGACGAGACCAATAGTGTTGCTGAGGAGACCGAACATGAAACCCAAATTCAAACATCAATCAACCCACAATAGAAAATAAAGCAATGCGGTATAATGTGTAGTCAAAATTTATTATAAACCCTACAAATAAACATGTATAGTGTAGAAGTATGCGTAGGGTGTCAAACATAGGGAACACATGGGTGTAGCAGCATTATTTATTTCTAAATAATGTGTATGTATGTAGATATTTATCTATTATGTACTTAGTTTTTTTGTATGTTTTTAGTTTATATATATATATATGTTATATGTTATAGTTTAATTTTTAATTTTATAAATTTTTATAATTTTCTGATTTTTAATTTCTTTTTTAATATATATATAATAAGTATATATAAGTCTTGTAATATGTATAATGTAGGTAATATATAATATATGTAATAAATACATAAAACTCAATAAATACAAATAAAAACATTCTTTTTATTTTTTAAGGATAAAAATATATTTATAGTATTTATAATAATAAATAATAATAAGTATATATAACTATACACATGTATATACTATATAGGGTATTCTATTTATAAATATAGATATATTAAATGAAAATTTATAAATAAAATGTTTTTGTCTTTTTTTATATTTTTCTTTTATTTTTGTGATTTTTTGTGATTTTTTTCTAATTTTTATATATTTTTAAAATCCAAAATAGTCTAAATTAGGCATAGATAAAAAGGTTGAATTGTTTTGATATTTAAACATAAATAAATCTCTCAAAATCTCAAAACTAATTTTCATATGTAGTAATGTGTATATATAAAAATTTAGGATAAAAAATTATTTTTAAAAATTTTGGAGAATATATTCTAATTTCTTAAGGTTAGAGAGGGATTACAATTTTTTGTTTTCTTTTGTATTTTTAGTGTTTTTTTGTTTGAAGTCATAAAATACAATAATAAATATTACCTAAATTTTTGGATTTTTTAAAATGGTTTTATAATTTTTTGTATTTTTCTTTCTAAACAAGGAATAAAAATGCTCCTTTTGATTTTTAAAAAATAAAAAATGAAAGAAATATGCTAAATAAAATGTGTAGCATGAATGAGCGTATAATCAAGCACTTTCCCCTACTTTTGCACAATTTTTAGGGCATGAGAATTATTTATTAAAAATAAACAAGCATAAATAAAAATATACAAGCTCGTAGAGGTGTAATTGTAATAAAAATCTAAGGTGAAGTGTTACATGTAAAATACCCAAAGTTTTTTAATGTTAATTACAAATTTTAAACTAAACTGAAATATTGAAATCCTGGGGGCTATACATGCAATTCGGCCACTCATACGGAGGACCACGTGAGATGACCTGATGGTGGACTTGTAATACGCAATTAGTGCAGGGTTCCTTTACAATTGTTCCACAAAGTTTTAGCCTAAATTGAATATTTGCAGGACTGTTAATAAATTACAAAAAGGTAGAGGGGGTCTTCGCAGTTTACCCCCTTAAGTGCGCTTCATCAGATGTAGGAGAACGTACCACATGGACGATCTGATGATTGTGGGGGTGCAAAGGTTCAGCTTGAATGGACGGCTCAGATTAGATCTGGGTCATGTTCTTGATCGGACGTTGTTCAAGGGCATTGGAAGAACAACCCAAGAACATGCTGTCATTGAGTTTCGATCTTCAATTTCTCTGGCTGCCTTCGATGTTCTCTCCGTACTATGACAGTGACTTTAGCTTCCTGAGGGTTCTCCGCAGCTACAGGTGGACTCCGATGGTGTCCAGATCCTTTGGATGAGGACCTGGGCTCTTATGTGTAGCTTGACCTGAAGATGCAGTTCCATCCTCAATTTGAGGCTCCAAGGGGGGTCTTCGAAGCATGGGTCCCGCATAAAAGATTTCAATGGCTCGAGGGCTTCCTCCTCGACCAAGAGATGAAGCTAGGAAGCAATGGGATGGATGGTGCGGCGAAGCTCCGATGAGGGTGAAGGTCTGGAACTTCGACTCACCTGACCCGATCAAATCTAGGTTGGAAGGATGGTCACACGATGGAGCAGATGACAAGGATCGAGATGGGGGTGGAATCAGAGTGAGGTACAATTGGAAACGAGGTGGATTTGTCCTAGAGCTCGAGCTCTAGGTCAAAAGGGGATTCTTAAATTAACCTAAATTAATATCTAAAAATGGAAATTAAAAGAGTGGGATCAAAATTTAAACCTAAAGGTTAACTAGAAACGGAAGTAACGGACCTCGACTTTGCTGGAAGGTCAAGGAAGCAGAACCGGTAGAGGGGTTGTCTCCGGCGATAGCCGGATCGAGCCCAAGAGCAGCTCCTCCTTGCTGCACACGGCGACCACGTGTTTCTATCATGCACCACGAGCTTTAGGGCCAATCTGAGGGGGCTAAGAACCTCCCTAGGGTAATCAATTGGCCAAAAATGGTAGAGAGATGACTTTTATAGATGAAGAAGGAGGTTGACTTCGAGGCGATGTTACGTGCAAGGGAGGAAGGGTAGGTGAAGGATATGGTATCGGCGAGGCTGGCAGATGTGTAGGTTGTAGAGGAGTGAAGGACAAGAAGGAGAGGGGGCATGGATTTTGTGTGAAAAATCGATGAAGTTGGGTGCCCAGTGACCTCTAACAGATCGGCTGAAAAGAGAGGACAATTGACTGAAGTCAACATTTCTCAGCCTCTGGTTGGTCCACGTGGACCTACCAAAAAATTCCTCGGGCAAAAATCTTTGTAAAATCAATATAAATTAATTGATTAATTAACTAATTTTTTATTAAACAAAAAAAATATAATTTTGTAGTATTTTACGTCGATTTTGATTTATTTTTACAAAGTCATGTTTAACATGTTATTATTTACATGTATATAAAGGTAAATATACTTGTATTTTACATATTTTATTTTTTATTTGTATTTTTTATTTTATTATTATATACAAGTATTTATATATTTTTTATCTATCTATATACATAGTTAGGATTTTTTACTTTATTTTTCTGAGTTTTTTTACATACTTGATTAATTATGTACACTATTCTTATAGGTATATTATTGTATACTTTACATATATATTGAAGTATATCATTTTTATTTTATTTTTTTAATGGTTTTATTTCTTTTAATTATGTACATGTGTTTCAAATAATATTTACAATTTTATAAAAATGTAAGAAACATAAAAATATTAAGAATAAATAAATTGGATATTTTATACATGTATGTTGCACAGTGAGGGCCCAAAACCTAACTTTTGCATCTTAACTCCAAATTGAATGAAAGCGCTTTCATTAAATAGAATATTTTACTTTATGAAAAATAAAGGTGAGTTTGGTCGATTTTGAATCTCTATGAAGAAGATATAGGTTTGCAAAATTTTCTTTATGGCTTTTTATTTTGTGTGTCCCAGGCACATTGTGCATTATTTATCTGTGAAATCAATTTTATATTTTTCTTTGTATTTTATATACAAGGTTCATGTTGAGGGTTTATTGTTTTGAGTATAAAAAATAGGAAATAAATATAGGTCCAAAAGTGCAATAATTGGGATATAAAAGTAGGGGTTTGAGTGTTTTATGTATAGATTCTTTGGCATATCTCCTCCTATTTTATTCCTTGTCGACTAAGTCATCATGATGATTGGGTCTAGGGTATAGGGTCACTCATTATCTTTGAGACTTCATTCTTTTTCTTTTCTTTCCTTTACTATTTTATTTAGAATTAAATACAATATTTATACATTATTTTGTGTGAATTATGGAGTGTTATTTTTTACAAATTAATGATATATGCACGCATTTAGGTAGGGATTTAAGGTCAAAACAAAAGAATAAAGGTCATGAAATGGAGATTCATCAGGGTCTCGAGATGGAGGAGGAGATTGGGTTCTCGATTCGTTGTAGAATATATCGGAGGGGATGAGGGATGAGGTTCGTCAGTTAGAGTTCTAGGGGAGATGTGTGAATGGAGAAGAGATAATCAGATAGTTGGTTAGAGACGTAGGAAATTGGGGGAACTCCAAGCAAATGTGGGTTCCATCAGATCATGACAAGGGTTTTGAGGGGTCGAAGTGTTCCTTGAGGTTAGCAAGGATAGAGATGTTGGTTTCTTCTCGGGTCGTTGGAGAGAAACGGTCAGGGAAGAGACAGGACAGTCAGCTGTGCGGTTGAAGGAAGGAGAAGGTGTAGCAGTCATTGGATTGATTGGAAGGCGATCACGTGCCTGGCACGTGAGGGAGAAGAAGATGGGTAGGATTAATGTGGGACATTGGATCAATCTTGATCCAATGGTCCAGATGGATTGCGCTAGGAGACAAAGGAGATTGAACCACGGGGTAGGCGGGTTGACTAGGATCTGAAGTGGCCTCGTAAGGAGGCATCACATGGTGCATTGACCATTGACTCTGCATAAAATGCAAAGAAAAATAGGATTTAATATTAAATGAAAAAATGATCAAAATAAAAAGTGAAGCCCTAAATGTATTCTTCGATATTTATGAAGGACTCAAATCCGAAGAAACTCAATTATGCAAGATATGCATTTTTTGATTATATTATATATGTGTGTGTGTGTGTAATACCATTTTTTTATAATTTGTATTTAGTTTTCTATAGACAAATAATGTATGCAAAAATCAAACATGATGTAAAATAATTTAGTGGAGTCAATTTTTGGATTTTTTATGAGTTAATAGAAGGTTAGAATAAATTAGAGAGTGGATTATTTATAGGTGAATTGGTCAATGGGCTCAATTTAGAGTTTATCTTTTATTACTTTTCTATTTTTGGATTTCAATTTTTATGCAATTTGTCAAAACATGAAACAAAATAATTCATGAAAAAGAAATAAATAAAAAAGAGTCAAATATATACATGAAATAGTAGATCAAAGTTAAGTAAATATGTACAATATACAGTTAGTCCCCAACCCAGATTTCACAAAATGAACTCTGATTCTTTTGAATTTGGTCTTAATTTGTAGATAATTGAATATACATTAATTCAAAAGTAGTAGAGTAAAATTGGACATTGTATGAGAGATATATTAGCTTGTATGACTTTTTCCCTGGAATTAGGATATGGGTCTATTTCAAATATATACAAGTTGGTGGTTTTTTTAGATTTTTCACTGATTAATATAAGTGATATGTACACAACGGAGTTAGTTTTATGTCAACCGGAGTTAGGATGAATTAACTAAAAATGGGTGAAGTTAGGTGAAAATTACATATGAATAGTAATGCAGAATGGAATGCTAATTTATGTAAATTATTTACAAGTGTATGAATGTTAATTTTGAGATATAAACATGTGAATGCGCCTAATTACTCAAGATGATGCTCTATTTTTATCTAATTAGTGTGATGAGTCACAGATTTGTCACTCATAAAAAGCAAAAATGAGCATTACATGTGAGTTAGGAAAACTACACAAAAACACCTTCAAGTTTAAAATTTTAATAAACAGAACTACACATATGGAGTCACTTCACTTGGACCCTTTTAAATCTACAGAATCCAAGTGCTTAAATGGATGTCATATAGATTTGTTATAGTCGGTGGCTTCTTAGGAGAGATTTCTCATGTGATAATTCCAAGGAGTTAGCTCATAGTATGGGACATGGAGATTTCTAATCAAAATAAAGAATGTAGAATTTGTATGTGTACAACCTGGGCAAGCCCTTAGATCGAACTCAAGTATGCAACCCATTCACTAAGTCGGGATCTGAAGAAGGACTTTTAAAAAATAATTACCAATTTAATCCAAATTAAATAAATAGGCATGTGTTTTAAGTAGTTACTATTTTAGGTATAAATCGACACCTGAGGTGTCAATTTTGGGAGAGAACCCAAAATGACGCCTCAGATGCGAATACAACTATAGCCATTAACATATATAAAACTATTGTACCATATCCTAAACATATATATATATGCTAAATGGATATGCATATAGATATGCATAAATATATATTATATATAGAAATGAATATATATAGTTTTCAATGTTTAAAATATGGATACTAACAAGATTATGTAACTTTTTTGGATATGGATATTGATATCTAATATACTAAATTAATTGTGTATGTTGCATTTACATATATTATTGTGTGAATAAACATGTAGTTGAATACATTACATATTGGTGAGTAATATAGGGAAATAATATGCACATTTGATTTGTGATTATCAATATACATATTAGTATCCTAAAAATTGAAAATTATACATATCCACATCTTTGTCAAAAAAATTAAAAACGATTTTATTATTCATATTCATAGCTGTAAAATATATATATATATATATATCTTTGTAATGTGCTTAAAAATGGATATGTTAAAAGATGTATATGGATTATCTAGTTGCATTCGTTATGGTAGAAGCCAACACACATAAATGAACCTATAGCTACTACTTCAACCCATATCTGTATCCAAAAACAATAAAATGATACTTTTATTTATATTTGTATTCACAAAAATAATACAAATTAGTGATGCAAACAAATATTGATACACCACATCTAATCCATCATCGTATCATTATAAAGATTTGCCATATGTATCCATATATGTTTTAAATTGGATACATATGCACATTTGAAATTGACATCTGTAAATATCTACATCCCCATTTACATATTCATTTTCGTATATAAATATTATTGTACATTTATTTCTAAGTATATGCAGCATAGTTGTATAATTTCTTTATCCGCTTAGCATGTATATACATTTTTTGACGATATGATACAGTAGTTTCATATATGTCAATAGCTATAGTTGTATCCACATCCATATTCATATCTATATACATTTTTTTAATAGTTTATATTAGAGAGTTATTTAAAATAATAACTTTAGGAGAAGGGTATATATATAATAACTTGGATTTGGGTGAAATTTACCTGCCAAAATTGATACTTGAGGTGTTGTTTTGGATTATCTCCCCACATCGGCACCTCAGGTGCGGATTCATACCTAAAATAGTGACTAGCATGGAAATACCTATGTTAATTTGTCGAATTGATGGATGATGTCGTAGTTGTTGTAGTCATGTAATTCAGCGATTCATCAAAAATTGATCATACCAAGAAATGATATGGAAAATCAAGTCTCAATGCGATAAAATTTATTTATTTTACTTGGGTAAATCCCAAAGTCAAACTCAGAGAGGTAATATGAGGGTCTAAGATTAATAATTAAATAATCTAAGAAATTAAGATGTTCAAAAGAGAAGAATATTTTTTGGGTTTTTTTATCTTTTTGAGCTTTTTATGGATTTTAATTAAAGCAATGTAACTAATAATCAAATCAAATATGATGCATGTAATTTTACAAAATAATTTTTATGTGGGAAAAATGTTATGCTATGTGAGATAATAAATAAATGTATTTTTTATAGTTTTTAGATGATGACAAAAATGATGTGATATGGTGAATGTGCAAGTGAAGCAAGCAAAGCCAAGCCAAAGAGCAATATATCCAGATCAAGTCGATCGATTTCAAGCTATATCCCTAATAAATATCCCTAATTAGTTCCCTAAAATAAACCCCAACAAATCACAAATGACTGAGCAATAGAGAATAATTTATCAAAGAACAAAAGTGTTTGATGTAATTAAATAATCTCCTTAATTTATTTCAGTTAGATAATGTCTCAAAAATATAATCTTAGTGTTTAATATGAAAGACAGTGAATTAGAGATCAAAACAACACCAAGAACGTCAAAATCTGATAAAAGAGACTCTAAATATGATCAAATGAAGTTTAGGGACTATATTCTAATAAAAGAAATAAAAGTCTTGCATATATACCCTTGTATAGGGACCTTCTAGTAATTATGCAGAGCCTACTGGATATCTTGTAATTTACCCCAACAAGGGTGTTTCTGTAGTTTCAGGAAGCTTGAAGAGTTCAGATCCAATTTTCCCAGGTCACACATCCAACGCACGTGACCTGGACCTTTTGGTGATTCTGGATTAGTCGGGGGATAGGGTTGTAGTTTCACCCGAGCCTCACGTGGGCTGCACATGAGGATGGTTGGCTCAGAGGGTGGTTCAGCTACATGTGCTCCATGTGTCTTCTTGTTGTAGCTTCGGTGGTGCCGAAGTAATATGCTCGGAACTGAGGCTTAGAGATGATCTGTTTTGTCGATGAAGATCGATCTAACGACCCTAATTTGGGGTGCCCCTCGTCTGTAATGAGACCTTGGAATTGATTCAAGGGCTACTGCAGGTCGGTCTTGGGGATGCTCCTTTTGCTTCATGGAGGCGATGAGGGCAGAGGGTGGCTGATGCGATGGTGCTCCACTCGATATAGCGAAGGTGATGAAGGTGGACTTGGTTGTGGCGTGTCGACACAAGCGAGCAAAGGCGGTCGATGGTGAAGACAAAGTGGATGGTAGATATGAAGACCGATGGAGGCACGTCTGGGCGGTGATGGCGATGATCGAGGTGGTAGATCGGAGCCAATGTACGAGGAATAGGAAATAGAAAAGAAAGGACAGAGGAAGAAGAAGGGGAATATGGGGTGTAGTTTCACCTATAATGGAGGAGGTAGAGACCTTGACTCTTGGTATTCGCCTGCACGCTTCGATGATGGAGGGTGAAGCTCTACTGCTCCTAAAGAGTGCAACAACACTGGGTGATCCATGGATCGCGCCTAGGAGATCATCTTCATATGGGACTCGTGCTATCACCATGATTGACCCCATCTCCCTTTCTCTCGATTATCAATGGAGTTGACAAAATTTGGCAGATGGATTGACCAGAGTTCGATCTTGGATTAAATAGGGGAAAAGGATAAGCATAGGTTGAAGAGATAAGAAGATGGGAGGTGTATTGGACATGCGAGCCCATGACGAGCCATTAAGCAATAAATGTTATTGCAAATATCATTCCATAATCTGAAATGAAGAATATTTTATTTGCATAATAGGTCCCATAGTACAATTAGGGTTATGTACCATGACCGTCAAGATGATCATACAACCGTTGATTCAATTCTTAAATCATAGAGGTGGGTGCTTAGATAAATATCAAAAGAGTTAGATTGAGAACTCATCAAGCACTGTCAAATGATTATTAAGAGATGATCTCCAGCCTGAGTAGGAGATGGCAATCCTTTCTCTTTTGGTTGATGTATGGCCGACCTCTTGATGCAGATCCTTTGCATAGGAATAGAGAGTCGGAGGTGTTAGATAAGTTAGGTCAAAGAGTTGACTTAACAAGATCGAGATAACCAAAGACCTATGTTGTATGTTGTCACGATATAGGCGTGCATCCTATTACCAAAAACAGATGTATTAGTATATGTTTGAGCATGTACATTTGGCAGACCGATTGGTTGATGATCTAATCAAGGTCTATACACCTACACGCTGGTGTGCATACAAGGGTATATGAGTAATACGATCTATCAAAGGGATCATATAGGTTCATTACTGAAATGGAAGACATGAGCTCACTCATGAGATATTGAGAATCAAATTCCATGCACGGCCGTCTTGCTTTGGAAGCTTGATTGAATTTGTAATTTTGGTATATGTCTTTGGAAAGTATATGATCAACACCTAGGTATGATATATGTTTTTGGAAAGTATATGATCGATACATACTCCCAATGATCAAATGAGAAACTTAATGATAAAATCCTGAAGAAGATAGACTAAATTGATCTAAAACTTCGGGTTTATTCTAGGTCTTCCAGTATGCAGAATGTACACGTATTAGGAATACCTTAGGGTGATGTGATCATAAATGATTGTATAACCATGACGATTCCATTCTGAGGGAGTGATGAAACAGGTCTGGATTTTAGTGACTCCTCTCACTAGAGAAGTAATCTAATCTTGGTGCAAATGTTGGACAGTGATCTGAATGTGATTCAGATGCAATGAGAAGATTAGATTTTCGGCTTTGATTTAATCAAACATCTATGAGAGGTCCCCAGGATCTTGGATTTGAGATGTGATCTCAATATTCAAGTCACTATACGTGGAACTTACATTCGCCATGTCCATATCTCCAAGTATCTGTGAAGAAAGCACATTATTCTTGAAAGAGTTCAAGAATAATTCCACTATTAAATTATGTATATGAGCACTGAGATATTGATGATTAAATGTGATTTAATTATCATGAATAATATGTATTTGATTCATATTAGGAGAGTTATCTAAGATGACTAAATGTGATTTAATTATCAAAGATATGAAAAATGTGAATGTGATTCATGTTATTTGGGCACATGAAATAGAGATCCAAGATAATTAAATATGATTTAATTATTAAGGATATGATTAATGTGGATATCACTACCCAAAAGAATCATTGATATTATAAATATGATTTATAATATGTTGGAGAGTTTTAATTGTAAATGGAATTAGAAATTATATGTTGTGAATTAGATTCAGAATAAACAATTAATTGTAAATCTAATTTACATATTATGTTGATATATGAATATGATTCATATTTGACAGTGGCATGATTGAAGTTTTCAAAAATTAAATTTCGAATTATTTTTGTGAAGATAAATGCAATAATGGTTGATGCATATTAATATATAATGCATATGTATCATGATGGAAATAATCCCACCTAAAAGGTGGGCGTCCACCTTGACTTGTTCACGGAAGGTGACGGCCCCTATTTTAGGGAGAGTCATTCTCCTCCATATTATCTATGTATTTTTATTAAAATTAAAATGAGTTAGTCGTTATCTTGATAAACGATATGAGTAATTTATTTTAATAAATTACTTATTGTTTTTTGGAAAGCAACTAATCATGGTCATTGATCAATAAATTTTTAATCTACACTGTAGATTAAGAGAGAACATGGATTGAGATCCATGTGCATCCAACTAGTATAAAAGGAAGGGTAGCCTGTGCCTTTGAGAGTACAATATTATTTGAAGAGGAATCAAAATTCTCTCAATCTCTCTATATACGCCATCTCTCTCTTATGGTGTGTGCCTCTACCTTGATGCCCTTGAGAGAGTCGTTGTAGCTGCTATATCGTTGCGTCGTCGTTTCAACTGTTCGTGGATCTTCGTCTCCTTCGGTGCATCTTTCTCATGAAGAAGACGTCGGATATCATGAGACGAGATCAGAAGATTCGTAGCTTGGATCTTTAACTCGGATTGTGGGTAGTACGCATCTCATCAACACGCTCGCAAGCTTCTCCTTCGTTGGATAAGACTTGAGACAGGAGGCCTCTTCATTTAGAGACTCGATCGCAACCATGCTTCAAGAGGTAACTTTAATACCTGCATGTGGTTTAGATGAAATGATCCGAGAAGTGTTCTCAGATCATGTGATTTTCATCATTTTTAAAAATTTTAAATTATGTTGCCCAAAGCAACGGGTGTGACTAGTCGCTCCCGATCGCATTTGATGTGATCTTCATGCTTCCGTGCTTAAGGATACTTCCATATCCTTCAATTGGTATCAGAGCCATAGGTCCGAGGTTTCGGATAATATCCATAAACCTTAAACGATAAGGGCATAATTTCGTTTTGTGATTTTTTTCATCGCATTTCCTGCAGTCCTATTTTGTGTGATTTTTTCGCCCTATTTATATGTATTTAAACTCAAAATTATCACTTGTATTATGCTTTATTTAAATAAGAAAACTGTGGGATTTGAGTTTGCATGATTTGGAATCTGTTTGCTCAAGTTATGATCTTTTTATTAGGCATGTATCGACTGTTTCGAGTTGACAAATCTTGATGTAATTAAAGAGTTAATTATGTTTTAAATTCATCTAGAAATTCATGGCATCACTTGCGTTATGTTATAAATCAAATTGGAAAATTAAAGAAACTTAGTTTGCATGATTTGGATTTTATTTGATCGAGTTATGTTATTTTTAGTAAGTATGGGGTCACTTCTGGAAATTGCATACTTGATCATAAACCTTGTGATTATCATTCAATCAAATTAATGGAAATTAATGGTTAATATCCTGAAATAATTATTGGAGAATATTTGTGAAATATTTAATGATGATTATTTCCTTGAATGGCATTGCCTTAACAAGAATTGATAAGATAATTGATCTTGATCACATTTGGTTACATCAATTCCGACAAACATAGTTGCTTGAATAGGATTGGGGAATTGTTTAGCAAATCTCCTTATAATATTAATAAAAAATATTTTGATGAATATTATATGGTATAACTTCGATTGAAAGACATGTTATCATCTCAAATACAAACTGATCAAATCGATTTATCCTGACATGAGGCGGATATGGTGTCTAGTAGGGGATCGATGGAGTAGAAGGTTGCTCTGTGAGTGGGCTGTCCCACATTGTGTGATCACTAGCCATGACAGCGAGTAAGGAAAGGATAATGCTTGAAGAGATTATGATATATTTTTCTAATTATTAAAATTTGAATAATGTGTATTTTGAGATTATACCTTCCTCAAGTAATAATCAAAATTATTTGTTGGTTAAGTGATTGGATTAATAATTGATTTAATATGAATAAATTAATTATATCCAATTAAAACACTTTATTATGAATAGAGTTGCTATTACTCTTAAAAGAATTGGTTATGTGAATATGATTCATAATAATTAATTAAAATTTGAATGGGATTTGGAGGATCACATATGTGACATCCATGGTCTCTCATCAAGGCGAAAGATTCCATCACCAGAGATTGTATGTAGGAGACGCATGTCTGAAGTGACAGCTCTTGCATACAAGCGCATCTGGATCGGGCTCTTTGCTTCTCGAAAGAGTAAGGTCGTATGTGTAGTGACCCCAATATCAGGTTCTTGTATTATTGGGGCAATATTGGGTGCGTGTAGCGAGTTCTAATCATGTTGACAGTTGGTTCAATTAAATACAGGTCAACATCACCTTAGGGGTGGTGGACCTGGGTGTTAAAGATTGAATTGGGAAATGCAAGTTGGACTTGAAAGGCTGAGTGAGTTCCCATTTCTTTTTATCCGAGTTACATGTTCTCATATTATTGAGATGTAACAGAGGTAAGAAGGAGATTCCAGATCTTGCTTGAGATATAATGGTAAGTATATATTTTACTTTGAAAGTGAATAAGGGAATGAACTTTCAGAGTTGACAAGGTAGGATAACTTTGTATTAAAAAATCTTAAATAAAAGTAAAATGTGTGTGTGTATGCAAATTATCTTATTCTAGATAACCTACATTAAACCCACTCAATACTGTACTCAATAATAACCAGTAAATTATCATGAATTGGATTCATGTACTTGCAGTTGGATACATAATGTATGTGGTTGCAATATGCAAGTTTCCTCATAATAATGAGGAACAACATTTAAATAGACAATAGGACAACAACCTTGGGTTTGTATGTCTCTATAGACTTGATCTCTAATCAAGTGTGCTTTGGAAGTATCATTTCGATGATGATCGTAATTATCGAAAATCCTTTAAAATCTAAGAAAATGTTTTGGCATACATATGTGCTCTCGACATTTAATCATGAATGACATGGTTCACTGCATTATGCATAATGATGGCTCGATAAGAGGAGATGTACTCGAAATGTTTGAGTACCTGCCTGAACCAAAGTATTTAAGAGTTAAGATGGATGTAGATATGATGAATGTCATCATTCTACTGTCTATACTCAAGTCCTTCATGAAGCTTCATAATATTCATATTATATGAATTGAATAAAGCACGTATAAATGTTGAAATACACTTAGATTGAAGTTTCAATCTTTTGAGTTCAACATAAGATATCCTTCGTCTCAAGCAATGGTTGTTTGTACATAAAGGAAGCGTAGTGGAAGCATGGGTCTAACCCAAGTAAGAAGGAAAGTGAAAGGGTTGATTGTACTTCTGTGACTTCCACAGATATGACATCCAAAGAGTTGGATGAATGCCAATAGTGCAACAAGTTGTTGTATTGATAGTATGACTATCTAGACTATCTAAAATCCTTAGAGAAGGACTTGGATAATGCATCGGAATAATCTATATCTACATAAAATCATTGAAATTGACTTGCTTATTAGATAAGATCAAAGTCTAATAATTGTATCTCATTCTTCTAATGACATTTGCAATTGGTTGCATATGTTTTAGAAGACTGGAAAATATGATCTTAAGGTTTAATAGTCATCCACATGGATGTTGATGCAATTGTTGCAACAATCTCAATTGGATTGACAGACTTCATATTTTCAATAGGAGAACACTTAGTCTTAGAGAATGTCTCTATGACCTAGATATTAGAATGCATTTATTGTTTATTTCAAATGTTGGAAATGAACATGTATTCTGGAATAGACCTATCATAAAGAGTTATGATGGATATATTTCAGATAGTAATGTAACATCTACTACACTCTACTAAATTAGAGTATTAAAGAATAGTTCATTAATATTTCTAAATACTGAAAATTAAACCTTAAAAGATCAATAGGAGGATGAAGATCATTTGACAATGATCTGGCATTGAGTCTTGGACATATGACTATTGATATGATCAATAGACTAGAAAGATATTGAACTTTAGATTGTCTAAAGGTTTAAAACTTACATTCAAAGTAAAAATGTCCAATACACTCTTCTCTGGAAATGGTGTAAGGTGCTAAGGTATTCAAGATCTCATACATATTGTTGTATATGGATCATCTATATCAAAATAAACATTAATGATATGTGATATCTATTGATGATTATTTGTCATATGAAATTTCTTCCCTTCACCTTATAAGCCTTTGAAATGTTCAAAGATTTCATTTTTTGGTTTAGAACCAAAGTCTGAAGGAAGATGAAATGAATTTGATCTAACCTAAGTAGCATGTACCTATTAGATGAATTCAAGGAATACCCTATGGAGGAAGGAATATCATTCCTGTCTCACTCCTCCTAATACATCTAAAGTCAATAGAGTTGTAGGGAGATACAATTGGATCATGTGTGATATGATTTGATCAATGATAAATTTTAGCATAATTACATCTTAGTTCCAGGTATATATACAGTAGAGACTCCAATATATCCTTAAATAAGATTGCATGCAAGTCTAAACCCAAAAATCCTCATAAGTTATGGTTTAGAACCTAGCCTAGTGTTGGACACTTGAGGATTTAGGGTTGCTTGGTCCATAACTTAGTCATGGATGCAAGTAAGCTGGAATCTAGCACCAGAGAGTGATACTTCATTAGGAAAATAAAGGATGGTATTGGATACCTACTTTATGACCTTGAGATTCCTAAAGAATTTCATCTCCAAGGATATGATTCTTAGAGGATGACTCTCTTAAGAATTAGAAAATGAAGTAAAGGATCTCAATTAATCTTGAGACGATAACGAGGCTTTTGATATCAGAAACTAAAACGGGTAATTAATAATGAAACACCCATACCTCTTAAATTTTATTGGAAGATGGATTCCATGTGTCAGATAAGTCTGACAATGATCTGACTTCATATGATGAAGCTTCTAAGGATCATGACATGGAAAGATGGATGTTAGCAATGAAGTCTAATAGACTTCATATACAAGTGGTGTATATGGACCCTCGAGGGTCTGACTATAAGGGTAAGATCCGTTATGTGTAAATGGATCTTCGAGAGAAAGAGGGAACCTGATGAGAAGGTAGAGACCATCAAAGCACGTTTTGTATCCAGAAGATACACACGAAGAGAAGACATCACCTTCGATGAGACTTGCTCTCCTGTGACCATGCTTAAACTCATCGGAATATTGATAACAATAGCTACACAACTTGACTCTAATATCTACAAGATGGAAGTCAATATTGCATTCCTCCATGAATACCTCATCGAGGGTATTCATATGAAGTTTACCCAGGGCTTCATAGTTGAGGAAAGCAAGATGTGCAAGATAAATGACCTCCATCTATGGACTCATATAAGCTTCTTGTAGTTGGAGCATCAGATTTTTTGAAATTAAAAAGGTTATGATTTTAGATAGAATCCTGATGAACCATGTGAAGCTTAGTGGGAGTGCCATTGTGTTCATCGTAATTAAATGTAGATAATATCCTAATCATTTGGAATGATATAAGGATGATAATAAGTGTTTTATAATTTGGTTGTACCATACCTTGAGATATGATCTCAAGGATACCTCTTAGATCTTAATTCTGAAGATGTTCAGAAGCAAAGAGAAGAGGGTATTAGGATCGTCACATTAAGTAGTACACCTTGTACATGTTCCATTCTTGGAAAACCTCAAGGAAGGCTTCCTTCCCTTAATATATAATACTAACCTATCTAAAGGGATAGCACCTCAAAGAGTTGAGGAAGTGAATGCTAAAACTGCTTACCCTTGTGCATCAGTAACTAGAAGCCCGGTGTATGCTAGATGTGTTCAAAAGTCAGATGTCTACCATGCAGTGGGAGTTGTAAACTATTACTAATCCTACTATGAAGATAAAACACTTTATTACAGTAATAAAAACACCTTCGAAGGTGACAAGACTGTGGAGATAGTGATCTCTAAGTCTTATCTTCAAGAACTTAAGACTTTATGGATAGTGATCTAAAAGGGACTTAACTGCAGATACCTTAGGAGATAAGGGTATTCTGATAAGGATAATAGAAATTACATACTAGCTATAATGATTATTGAGTTCTAATGTCAATGACACTAGAACTGCTTCAAAATTGAGTAATGGTTGCATAAGATGCAACATACACATTAGATGCGAGCACTGTTACTAGGGGATATGCAAGTACCGTAAAAGCACTTAGCATAGTCTCTTGAGAACAGAGTGACTAGTCAGCTTACCTAGCTATTTTTAATAATATCTTATGTTTAGCACATGAGTGTGGGTTTAAAGATTAGCCCATTAATGGCTCTTTGGGCTAGTGGGAGATTGTTGGACATGCGAGCCCACGACGAGTCATTATGTAATAAATATTATTGCAAATATCATTCACTGATTTGAAATGAAGAATAATTTATTTTTATAATAGGTCCCTTAGTACAATTAGGGTTATGTACCATGGCCATCTTGATGATCATGCAACCCTTGATTCAATTGTCGAATCATAGAGGCTGGTGCTTGGATAAATATCTAAAGAGTAAGATTGAGGACTCATCAAGTACCGTCAAATGATTATTAAGAGATGATCTCCATCCTGAGTAGGAGATGGCAATCCTTTCTCTTTTGGTTGAAATCTGACCGACCTCTTGATGCAGGTCCTCTGCATAGGAATAGAGATTCATAGGTCTTAGATAGGTTAGGTCAAAGAGTTGACATAACGAGATCGAGATAACCAAAGACCTATATTGTATGTTGTCACGATATAGGCACGCATCCTCTGACCAGGGACAGATGTATTACTATATGTTTGAGTATGTACATTTGGTAGACCGATAGGTTGATGATATAATCAAGGTCTATACACTAGTACGTTGCTGTACATACAAGGGTATATGAGTAATACAATCTCTCAAAGGGATCATACATGTTCATTAATGAACCAGAAGACATGAGATCACTCATGAGCTTTTGGAAATCAAATTCTATGCACGGTCATCTTGCTTTGGAAGATTGGTTGAATTGTAGGTTTGATATATGCTTTTGGAAAGTATATGATTAACACCTAGGTATGATATATGCATTTTAAAATATATGATCGATACAGACTCCAAATGATCAAATGAGAAATTTAATGATAAAACCATGAAGAAGATAGTCTAAATTGATCTAAAACTTTGGGTTTATTCTAGGTCTTCCAGTATGCAAGATTTACAGGTATTAGGAATACCTGAGGGTGATGTGATCATAAACGATTGTATAACCATGGTGATTCCATTCCTAGGGAGTGATGAAACTGGTCTGGATTTTAGTGACTCCTCTCACTAGAGAAGTAATCTAATCTTGATCCAAATGTTGGACAGTGATCTGAATGTCATTCAGATGCAATGAGAAGAATAGATTTATCGCTTTGATTTAATCAAACATCTATGGGAGGTCTCCGAGATTTAGATTTAAGATGTGATCTCGATATCCAAGTCACTATACGTGGAACGTACAATTGCATTGTCCTTATCTCCACGAATCCATGGAGAAAGCGCATTGTTCTTGAAAGAGTTCAAGAAGAATTCCACTGTTGAATTATGTGTACCTGAACATTAAGATATTGATAATTAAATGTGATTTATTTATCATGAATAGTATGGATTTGATTCATATTAGAAGAGTTATCTAAGATGATTAAATGTGATTTAATTATCAAAGATGTGAATAATGTTAATGTGATTCATTTTATTTGGGCACATGTAGAGATCCAAGATAATTAAATATGATTTAATTATCAAGGATATGATTCATGTGGATATCACTTTCCAAAATAATCATGAATATTAAAAATATGATTTATAATATGTTGGAGAGTTTTAATTGTAAATAGAATTACAAATTATATGTTGTTGTGAATTGGATTCACAATAAATAATTAATTGTAAATTTAATTACATATTATGTTGTATATATGAATATGATTTCATATTTACAATGGTAAGATTGAAGTTTTCACAAATTTAATTTGGAATTATTTTTGTGAATATAAATGCAATAATGGTTGTAGCATATTAATATATAATACATGTATATTATGGAGGAAATAATCCCACCTGAAAGGTGTTCATCCACCTTGACTTTTTCATGGAGGGTGACGACCCCCTATTTTAGGGAGGGTCGTTGTCCTCCATATTATTTATGTATCTTTATTAAAATTAAAATGAGTTAGTTGTTATCTTGATAAAGGATATGGCTAATTTATTTTAATTAAATACTTATTTCTTTTTTGGAAAGCAACTAATCATGGTTATTGATTAAAAAACTTTTAATATGCATCGTATATTAAGAGAGCACATGGATTGAGATCCATGTGCATCTAACTTGTATAAAAATAAGGGTAACCATTGCCTTTGAGACTACGATATAATTCCAAGAGGAATCAAAATTCTCTCCATCTCTCTCTCTCTATACGCCATCTCTCTCTCTCTCTCTTATGGTGCACGCCCACCTTGATGCCCTAGAGAGATCAATGTCCCACTATGCTATTGTGTCGTCGCTTCAATTGTTCATGGATCTCCGTCTCCTTCGGTGCATCCTGCTTGTGAAGAAGATATCAGATCTCGTGAGACGAGATTAGAAGATTTGTCACTTGTATCTTCAACTCAGATTGTGAGGAGTATGCACCTCATCAACGTGTGCGCAATCGTCTCCTCCGTTGGATCGGACTTGAGATAGGAGGTCTCTTCGTTTAGAGACTCGATCGCAACCACGCTTCAAGAAGTAACCTTAATACTTGCATGTGATTTAGATGAAATGATCTGAGAAGTGTTCTCGCATCATGTGGTTTCATTGTTTTTAAATTTTTAAATTCTGCTACCCTGAGCAACTAGTGCGACTATTCGCTCTCGATCACATATGATGCGATCTTTACGTTTCCGTGTCCATATCCTTCAATATGGTTGTTAGCGTAGCAAGGTGAGGATGAGAGGATAAGGAGGTGGCCAGAGTGGAGGGTGCTCTTACAGCCGTTGGAGGCGACTGGAGGATAAAGTTTGTTGCAAGAGATGGGGGTGATAACAGAGGGGGTAAACGGTCGGAGAAGGTTGTGTTGATCATTCAGGTTTATTGTCGGAGTGGATAAGGATAAGAAGAAGGTGGTTTCGGTGTTGGAGAGGATAGGAGAAGGGGACTATCGGATGGCCAAAGATGGGTGAATGGTTGTTCTACAACTGTCGGACGTAAGAGGAGAGGAAGGGGAAGGCCACGTGGCGCCCGGGTAGCGGCTATGTGGCGGGTTAAAAAATAGAATTTAAAAATAAAAGAATATAAATATAAATAAATAAAGCAAGTAGAAATAAAAAAATAATCAATAAAGTAAAAAAAATATAAATAAATAAATAATAAAATAGAATGGAATATAATAAATAAAATAAAATAAAATAAAATAAAATATAAAGGGCGACACGTGGTAGTTCCAGGAGTCGCCATGTGTCGCTCCCAGAAAAATCAAAAATTTATTCAAAAGAAAAATAAAAAAGAAAGGGATATTTACACCGATAACCCTGAGTAATTTCGTAATTACCCCAGAAACCCTCGATAATCATGAATTACACTCAAGACCCTGAGTAGTACTTAACTCTTGCACCCATAGACCGTGTTAACTTCCATTTAATTTTCCGTCAACTATGACGCTATCCGTAAAGTATTTTATATTTTATATCCTTTAAATTCCCATTATTTACAAATGTAACCACTATCCCCTCCCTCCTCCTTCCATGTTTCATCCCTCTGGCACCCACCTCTGACCATCTCCTCCTCCCCTACTGACGACCTCCTCCGCCCCTTCCTCGCCCCTCCCACGCTTGCAAGCCCTCGTTCGAAGACCCCCCTCCCACCCCCCTATACAGCCCCCGGTCGATGCCTCCTCTTCCCCCCTCCCAGTCGGTAGAGCCCCCCACCTCCACCTGCAAGCTCCACACCCCCCCCCCCCCAAGAGCGCTAGGTCGGAACTCGCAAGCGCTTGGGATCCCTTCCCCTGTCTTCGCTTGCAAGCATGCAACCCCCTGGGATCCCTCCGCTCATCTCCACTTGTGAGCCCGCAAGCCCCTGGGATCCCATTTCTTTTTATCCGAGTTACATGTTCTCATATTATTGAGATGTAACAAAGGTAAGAATGAGATCCCAGATCTTGCTTGAGATATAAGGGTAAGTATATCTTTTACTTTGAAATTGAATGAGGGAATGAACTTTCAGAGTTGACAAGGTAGGACAACTTTGTATTAAAAAATCTTAAAAAAAGTAAAATGTGTGTGTGTGTATATATATATATATGCAAATTATCTTATTCCAGATAACCTACTCTAAACCCACTCAATACTATACTCAATAATAACCGGTAAACTATCATGAATTGGATTCATGTACTTGCAGTTGGATACATAATGTATGTGGGTGCAATGTGCAAGTTTCCTCATAATAATGAGGAATAACATTTAAATAGGCAATACGACAACAACCTTGGGTTTGTATGTCTATAGACTTGATTTCTTATCGAGTGTGCTTTGGAAGTATCATGTCGATGATGATCGTAATTATCGAAAATCCTTTAAAATCAAAGAAAATGTTTTGGCATACATATGTGCTCTCAACATTTAATCATGAATGGCATGGTTCACTGCATTATGCAGAATGATGGCTCAATAAGAGGAGATTTACTCGAAATGTTTGAGTACCTGCCTGAACCAAAGTATTTAAGAGTTAAGATGGATGTAGATATGATGAATGTCATCATTCTACTATCTATACTCAAGTCCTTCATGAAACTTCATAATATTCATATTATATGAGTTGAATAAAGCATGTATAAATGTTGAAATACTCTTAGATTGAAGTTTTAATATTTTGAGTTCAACATAAGAGATCCTTCGTCTCAAGCAATGGTTGTTTGTAGATAAAGGAAGCACGGTGGAAGCATGGGTCTAACCCAATTAAGAAGGAAAGTGAAAGGGTTGATTGTACTTCTGTGACTTCCACACATATGACATCCAAAGAGTTGGATGAATTCCTATAGTGCAACAAGTCGATGTATTGATAGTATGACTATCTAGACTATCTAAAATCCTTAGAGAAGGACTCTGATAGTGCATCGGAATAATCTATATCTACATAATATCATTGAAATTGATTTGGTTATTAGATAAGATCAAAGTTTAATAATTGTATCTCATTCTTCTAATGACATTTGCAATTGGTTGCATATGTTTTAGAAGACTGGAAAATATGATCTTAAGGTTTAGTAGTCATCCATATGGATGTTGATGCAATTGTTGCAACAATCTCCATTGGATTGACGGACTTCATATTTTCAATGGGAGAGCACTTAGTCTTAGAGAATGTCTCTATGACCTAGATATTAGAATGCATTCATTGTTTATTTCAAATGTTGGAAATGAATATGTATTCTGGAATAGACCTATCATAAAGAGTTATGATGGATATATTTCATATAGTAATCTATCATCTACTACACTCTACTTAATTAGAGTATTAATGAATAGTTCATTAATATTTCTAAATACTGAAAATTAAACCTTAAAAGATCAAGTGGAGGATGAAGATCATTTGACAATGATCAGGCATTGAGTCTTGGACATATGTCAATTGATATGATCATAGATATTGAGTATTAATTAGAGTATTAATGAATAGTTCATTAATATTTCTAAATACTGAAAATTAAACCTTAAAAGATCAAGTGGAGGATGAAGATCATTTGACAATGATCAGGCATTGAGTCTTGGACATATGTCAATGATCAGGCATTGAGTCTAGTAAGATATTGAACTTTAGATTGTCTAAAGGTTTAAAACTTACATTCAAAGTAAAAATGTCCAACACACTCTTCTCTGGATATGGTGTAAGGTGCCAAGGTATTCAAGATCTCATACATATTGTTGTATACGGATCATCTATATCATAATAAACATTAATGATATGTGATATCTATATATTATTATTTGTGATATGAGACTTCTTTCCTTCACCTTAGAAGCCTTTGAAATGTTCAAAGATTTCATTTTTTTGATTTAGAACCAAAGTCTGAAGGAAGATGAAATGAATTTGATCTAACCTAAGTAGCATGTACCTATTAGATGAATTCAAGGAATACCCTATGGAGGAAGGAATATCATTCCTGTCTCACTCCTCCTAATACATCTAAAGTCAATAGAGTTGTAGGGAGATACAATTGGATCATGTGTGACATGATTTGATCAATGATAAATTTTTGCATAATTACCTCTTAGTTCCAGGTATATATGCGGTAGAGACTACAATATATCCTTAATAAGATTCCATGCAAGTCTAAACTCAAAAATCCTCATAAGTTCCTAGTGTTGGACACTTGAGGATTTATGGTTGCTTGGTCCATAACTTTGTCATGGATGCAAGTAAGCTGGAATCTAGAACCAGAGAGTGATACTTCATTAGGAAAATAAAGGATGGTATTGGATACCTACTTTATGACCTTGAGATTCTTAAAGAACTTCATCTCCAAGGATATGATTTTTCGAGGATGACTCTTTTGAGAATCAAGATGAAAATGAAGTAAAGGGTTTCAATTAATCGTGAGAAGATAATGAGGCTTTTGATATCAGAAACTAAAAAGGGTAATTAAAAATGAAACACTCATACCTCTTAAAATTTATTGGAAGATGGATTCCATGTGTCAGATAAGTCTGACAATGATCTGACTTCATATGATGAAGCTTCTAAGGATCATGACATGGAAAGATGGATGTTAGCAATAAAGTCTAATAGACTTCTTATACAAGTGGTGCATATGGACCCTCAAGGATCCGCCTATAAGGGTAAGATCTATTAGGTGTAAATGGATCTTCAAGAGAAAGAGGGAACTTGATGAGAAAGTAGAGACCATCAAAGCACGTTTTGTATCTAGAAGATACACACGGAGAAGACATCACCTTCTATGAGACTTGCTCTCCTGTGACCATGCTTAAACTCATCGGAATATTGCTAACTATAGCTACACAACTTGACTCTGACATCTACAAGATGAAAGTCAATATTGCATTCCTCCGTGAATACCTCAACGAGGATATTCATATGAAGTTTCCCCAAGGTTTCATAGTTGAGGAAAGCAATATGTGCAAGCTAAATGACCTCCATCTATGGACTGGTATAAGCTTATTGTAGTTGGAGCGTCAGATTTTATGAAATTATAAAGGTTATGATTTTAGATAGAATCTTGATGAACCATGTGAAGCTTAGTGGGAGTGCCATTGTGTTCATCGTGTTAAATATAGGTAATATCCTAATCATTTGGAATGATATAAGGATGATAGTAAGTGTTTTATAATTTGGTTATTCCATACCTTGATATGTGATCTCAAGGATACCTCTTAGATCTTAGTTCTGAAGATGTTCAGAAGCAAAGAGAAGAGGGTATTGGGATCGTCACGTTAAGTAGTACACCTTGGACATGTTCCATACTTGGAAAACCTCAAGGAAGGCTTCCTTCCCTTAATATATGGTACTAACCTATCTAAAGGGATAGCACCTCAAAGAGTTAAGGAAGTGAATGCTAAAACTACTTACCCTTGTACATCAGTTACTAGAAGCCCGATGTATGCTAGATGTGTATAAAAGTCAGATGTCTACCATGCAATGGGAGTTGTAAACTATTACTAATCCTACTATGAAGATAAAACACTTGATTCTAGTAATAAAAATACCTTTGAAGATGACAAGACTTTGGAGATAGTGATCTCTAAGTCTTATCTTCAAGAACTTAAGACTTTATGGATAGTGATCTAAAAGGGACTTAACTGCAGATACCTTAGGAGATAAGGGTATTCTGATAAGGATAGTAGAAATTACATACTAGCTATAATGATTATTGAGTTTTAATGTCAACGACACTAGAACTGCTTCAAAATTGAGTAATGGTTGCATAATATGCAACATACACATTAGATGCGAGCACTGTTACTAGGGGATATGCAAGTACCGTAAAAGGACTTAGCATAGTCTCTTGGGAACAGAGTGATGAGTCATCTTACCTAGCTATTTTTAACCATATCTTTATGTTTATCACATGAGTGTGGGTTTAAAGATTAACCCATTAATGGCTCTTTGGGCAAGTGGGAGATTGTTGGACATGCGAGCCCACGGTGAGCCATTATGTAATAAATGTTATTGCAAATATCATTCACTGATTTGAAATGAAGAATAATTAATTTTCATAATAGGTCCCTTAGTACAATTAGGGTTATGTACCATGGCCATCTTGATGATCATACAACCCTTGATTCAATTGTCCAATCATAGAGGCCGGTGCCTGGATAAATATCTAAAGAGTAAGATTAAGGACTCATCAAGCACTGTCAAAAGATTAATAAGAGATGATCTCCAGCCTGAGTAGGAGATGGCAATCCTTTTTCTTTTGGTTGATATCTGACCGACCTCTTAATGCAGGTCCTCTGCATAGGAATAGAGATTCATAGGTGTTAGATAGGTTAGGTCAAAGAGTTGACATAACGAGATCGAGATAACCAAAGACATATGTTGTATGTTATCACGATATAGAAACGCATCCTCTGACCGGAGACGGTGTATTACTATATCTTTGAGTATGTACATTTGGTAGACCGATCAGTTGATGATCTAATCAAGGTCTATACACTAGCGCGTTGGTGTGCATACAAGGGCATATGAGTAATATAATCTCTCAAAGGGATCATACAGGTTCATTAATGAAACAGAAGACATGAGATCACCCATGAGCTTTTGGAAATCAAATTCTGTGCACGGTCATCTTGCTTTGGAAGATTGGCTGAATTTGTAGGTTTGGTATATGCTTTTGGAAAGTATATGATTAACACCTAGGTATGATATATGCATTTGGAAAGATATGATCGATACAGACTCCCAATGATCAAATGAGAAACTTAATGATAAAATCATGAAGAAGACAGCCTAAATTGATCTAAAACTTTGGGTTTATTCTAGGTCTTCCAGTATGCAAGATTTACATGTCTTAGGAATACCTGAGGGTGATGTGATCATAAATGATTATATAACCATGGCGATTCCATTCCTAGGGAGTGATGAATTTGGTTTGGATTTTAGTGACTCCTCTCACTAGAGAAATAGTCTAATCTTGATCCAAATGTTGGACAGTGATATGAATGTGATTCAGATGCAATGAGAAGAATAGATTTACGTCTTTGATTTAATCAAACATCTATGGGAGGCCCCTGAGATTTGGATTTATGATGTGATCTCAATATCCAAGTTACTATGCGTGGAACATACAATTGACATGTCCTTATCTCCAAGAATCCATGGAGAAAGCGCATTGTTCTTCAAAGAGTTTAAGAAGAATTCCGCTGCTGAATTATGTGTATCTCAGCATTAAGATATTGAAAATTAAATGTGATTTAATTATAGTGAATAGTATGAATTTGATTCATATTAGGAGAGTTATCTAAGATGATTAAATGTGATTTAATTATCAAAGATGTGAATAATGTTAATGTGATTCATTTTATTTGGGCACATGAGAATAGAGATCCAAGATAAATAAATATGATTTAATTATCAAGGATATGATATATGTGGATATCACTATCCAAAATGAATATTACAAAATATGATTCCTAATATGTTGGAGAGTTTTAATTGTAAATTGAATCACAAATTATATGTTATTGTGAATTTGATTCACAAGAAATAATTAATTGTAAATTTAATTATATATTATGTTGTATATATGAATATGATTTCATATTTATAATGGCAAGATTGAAGTTTTCACAAATTTAATTTGGAAATATTTTTGTGAATATAAATGCAATAATGGTTGTAGCATATTAATATATAATACATATATATTATGGAGAAAATAATCCCACCTGAAAGGTGGTCGTCCACCTTGACTTTTTCATGGAGGGTGACGACCCCCTATTTTAGGGAGGGTTGTTGTCCTCCATATTCTTTATGTATTTTTATTAAAATTAAAATGAGTTCGTTGTTATCTTGATAAAGGATATGGCTAATTTATTTTAATTAATTACTTATTGCTTTTTTGGAAAGCAACTAATCATGGCTATCGATTAATAAACTTTTAATCTGTACCGTATATTAAGAGAGCACATGGATTGAGATCCATGTGCATCTAACTAGTATAAAATTAAGGGTAGCCCATGCCTTTGAGACTACAATATAATTCCAAGAGGAATTAAAAATTCTCTCCATCTCTCTCTCTTATGGTGCACGCCCACCTTGATGCCCTAGAGAGAGTCATCGTCCCGCTATGCCATTGTGTCGCCGCTTCAATTGTTCATGGATCTTTGTCTCCTTCGGTGCATCTTGCTTGTGAAGAAGATGTCGGATCTCGTGAGACGAGATTAGAAGATTCGTCACTTGTATCTTCAACTCAGATTGTGAGGAGTATGCACCTCATCAACGTGCTCGCAATCGTCTCCTCCATTGGATCGGACTTGAGACAGGAGGTCTCTTCATTTAGAGACTCGATCGCAACCACGCTTCAAGAAGTAACCTTAATACTTGCATGTGGTTTAGATGAAATGATCTGAGAAGTGTTCTCGGGTCATGTGGTTTCATTGTTTTAAAATTTTTAAAATTACGCCACCCCGAGCAACTAGTGAGACTATTCCCTCTCGATCACATATGATGCGATCTTTATGCTTCCGTGTCCATATCCTTCAAGATGGCCGTTAGCGTAGCAAGGTAAGGATGACAGGATAAGGAGGTGGCCGGAGTGGAGGGTGATCTTATAACTGTTGGAGGCGACTAGAGTATAAAGTTTGTTGCAAGTGATGGGGGTGATAACAGAGGGGGTAAACGGTCGGAGAAGGTGGTGTTGGTCGTTCAGGTGTATTATCGGAGTGGATAAGGATAAGAAGAAGGTGGTTATGGTGTTGGAGAGGATATGAGAAGGGGACTATCAGATGGCCAAAGATGGGTGAACGGTTGTTCCACAACTGCCGGACGCAAAAGGAGAGGAAGGGGAAGGCCACGTGGCGTACGGGTAGCGGCTATGTGGCGGGTTAAAAAATAGAAATTAAAAATTAAAAATAAAATAAAATAAATATAAATAAATAAAGTAAGTAGAAATAAAAAATAATCAATAAAGTAAAAAAATATAAATAAATAAATAATAGAATGGAATAGAATAGAATAAATAAAATAAAATAAAATAAAAAGAGTGACACATGGCAGTTCCATGAGTCACCATGTGTCGCTCCCAGAAAAATCAAATAGTTATTCAAAAGAAAAATAAAAAAGAAAGGGATATTTACACCCATAACCCAGAGTAATTTCGTTAATTACCCCAGAAACCCTCGATAATCATGAACTACACTCAAAACCCTAAATAGTGCTTAACTCTTGCACCCATAGCCTCGTGTTAACTTCCATTTAATTTTCCGTCAACTATGACGCTATCCGTAAAGTATTTTATATTTTATACCCTTTAAATTCCCATTATTTACAAATGTGAGCACTACCCCTCCCTCCCCCTTCCATGTTTCATCCCTCTAGCGCACACCTCTGGCCACCTCCTCCTTCCCTACCGACGACCTCCTCCGCCCCTTCATCGCCCCTCTTCCGCCTGCAAGCCCTCGTTCGAAGACCCCCCTCCCACCCCCTCTACTGCCCCCGGTCGATGCCTCCTCTGCCCCCCTCCCAGTCGGCAAGGGCCCCCCACCTCCACCTGCAAGCTCCACACACCCCCTCCCCCCCCCCCCCCCCCCCCCCGCAAGCGCCAGGTCGGAATCTGCAAGCGCTTGGGATTCCTTCCCCTGTCTTCGATTGCAAGCCCGCAAACCCCAGGTCAGAGCCCGCAAGCCCTAGGGTCGGAGCCACGTCACCCGCCAATCCGCAAGTCCCCCCTACCTCCCTCGCCCGCAAGCCCCTGGGAGCCCCTAGGAGCCCTCCCCTCCCAACTTTGCCTGCAAGCGCTAGGGTCAGAGCCCCCTGCCTTCGCCAGCAAGCCCCATGGTCCTGCATTCCCACAAGCCCTTGGGAGCCCCCTACCTGCTTGCAAGCCCATGGGAGCACCGCCTGCATGTCCCAGGGTCCTACCCGCCCGCAAGCCCTTGGAAGCCCCCCGTCTACCTACAAGACCATGGGAGCACCCCCCCCCCCTCCCCCACACACACACCCGCCCGCCGTCGCCCTCCGTTATCGTGAAAAACCCGATTGCACGCATGCCTACCCCCATCGCCGACCTCCGTCATCGTGAAAGACCTCACCACCCCGCCTAGATGGAAGTCTCCTTTTCCTCGTCACCCATCTCCTCCTCCCTTCCTTTCTTTTTCTTTTTTTTTAAAAAATTTGGTTAATCCCAATCGTTAGATCATAGATTGGTTAGATTAACTCATCCATCTAGTTGAGTGATGAATATGTGATTCATCACTATTGAAAATAGAGCTTCGTTCTCGAGCAATTAGCTGCATAGTTCCATTTATTTTGCATTATTTGCATTCATGCATCTAGAATTAATGTTCGCGTTAACTAAGAAGCCAAGTTCACTTGTACATATTCACATGTATATTAGCCAAATTCACATATTTGTATCTATTTTATATTAACTCCAAATCTAATAAAATCAACTCTATAGTGTATATATTAATAACATTAATAAAGGAAAAATATCAAAAAATACTAACTTGCAAATTGACTAATAAAACCCAAATCTAAGTTTGACATTAAGAATCTTAAAATGAGCATATCTCTCTCTTACGATGTCCAATTTAGGTCTATTCACTTTTAAAGTAATATACATTCAAAGACCTTCAAAACAAGACTATTTCATAAAAATCAGAGATCGTATGTGAAACATGGGTTTTGGGCGCTTATTGTATATTGTACATATTAACCAAATTACCATTTATATTATTCTTTTATTTTCTTAATTTTAGAAAAAAATACAAAAAATAGATTAAGTTGTAAATATTTCTTTCATATTTTATCTATTTTTATTTTGATTTTTATCTTATTTAAAAATGACAAAAAATACAAAATATAAAAATTTGGTATTTTATACATATAAGATATCACCCAAAAATACACTTTATACATATGATTTATTATGGTTTTCAGTCCTTCACGATAGTTGTAGATCTCGTCGAGACGAGAAACTTTCGTGCTGGCCACTTTTTGATTTGACCTTTATTTATTATTTTTTTATTACTTTTACATTTAAATTTTTTATTTTTCTAGGTGTGACACGTGGCATCTCCTGGAGTCGCCACGTGTCACCTCATTTTTTTATTATTTTCGTTATTTATTTTATTTATTATTTATTTATTATTTATATAATTAATTCATTCATTTAATTTATTTTTAATTTTTATTTTTTTCCTTTCTTCCATTTTATTTCCTTTTCTCTTCTTTATTTTTAGTAGCCTACTTATTTTATTTATTTTTAATTTTTTCCCTTTTACTTCTTCTCCCTTTACTTGTTCCCCACTCCAAGTCACTAACTCCCCATTCTTCCCACTTTCTCCACCTCTTTTCTAACTTCCCTCTCCTCTTTTTTATTCCCTTCTCTTCATTTCTCATGATCTGCCATTTCGTGTTCCAAAGAGCGGGATTGGAGTGTTTCTATTGGTGATAGCGACCTAACATCCTCCTCGAGCAACGACCTCTCTAAGGCGACATCCGAGGTGGTCTCAACCACTTCGTCGCACTCATTCCTTGTAGGAAGCTGCTTCAGCTTCGAAGGTCCATCTCCGCCAGCCTTCTTGAAAAGATGCTTCGTACCCTCGGTGAAATCTCAGGTAAGTATCCTTCTTCTATTCTTCAATTTTTTATTTTATCGAACATTTTCCCCTTTTTGTTCATCATCACACGCACACCACCCTATAATCATATTATTTTATTTTTTTTACACCATCACCTTCGCATACATCCATAATCATCACCATCATCATTCCATATCACACCACTTCCTATCAAAAAAATAAAAAAACCAAACGAATGCACACACACACAACAGTTGTCGCCCAATGACCACGCTTCAGCCGTGCCTCCACGGTCAATCGCCATCCTCCATGTCGCGTGCTTCCTAATGGTCGTGGTGCGGTCAGTTGCATGCCACCACCTAGCCATGACCATCCCCTGGTCGTCCTCCACCAACAGCGTCATGCCCCTACACGGCCATCCTCTTGCAACCAGTGCATCCATGCCCCAGCCGGCTGCCATACCTCCTGCCAACCATCCAGCAGCTACGCGGGCAGCCCCCTGACTGCGCACCCTCTACGAGATCGCGCTCTCCTGCTTCCGTGTGCGCGGCGTGCCACTAGACCTCCCACATCCAGCCACCGAACCCGTAGCTAACTGCCCTCA